>JABMCL010003238.1:0-110000 GCA_018857735.1 Alviniconcha marisindica
ACATCTCAAATGAATTGTACAACACAGCTGTAACATGACTGCTCTGAACAGTGACAAGATGTGTTTGGCAGAATCAGATTAATAATAATATAACAGTAGCTGTTGCTGATCATGACAGATCTGCTTCTCACAGACACAAGACAAATAAGTAAGTAAGGAGACATGATGTTTAATGTCCACTAAAAAAAACCATAAGGCTTATTAGGGATGGGGAGAAGTGGGCATCCGATGTACACTGATGCCATGGCAGCTGCAACCAGGTAGCAATCTGACACCAAAATTACCCATGTGTTCAAGAACCAAAATCAAAGGCACGTTGTGAACATGGTAACATACACCATTTACATCAATGAGAAACAACAGAACAAGCCATAGAAAAAAAACTATACTTACGGGCTCTCCCCTGAATCAGATGCAGCAGCAGCTCGAACTGTTACCAACTGATGACCTGCTACTGCAGGGACACTGGGGGAAAGAGGACACTGCGGTCCCAGTGCATAAGTTTTAACACTTTAGATAATTGGGGCCATAAAACTCCCACCCAATCAAAAAAGAGAAAGGACAGGAATGAAAAGATTAAAGGGTCATGGCCCAGAACACACACAATACACTCGTTTACATATGTATTATGCAATTGCTTGTATATGATATGTTGGTAAATATAAATGGTTGTGAACAAGTGCGTTGAGCTCGCTCAGTGGGGAATAGCGCAATAGAAAATGTATTATTATTTCATAGTATGCAATAACTTTGCTCTTGCGCATGTGTGTGTGCACACGTTTTAGCGTAGTAATAATAATAATGACTTAGTACACTGCTTTATAATTACGTACCTGAAAAATATAAAAAAGGAATTACTTAATTACACTAATATAAAACAAGTACTTGTACAAGTATGTATTATGCGGTTTTGTATTGTATCTGTCCATTCCTTTTTTATATTTTTCTTTAATCTGGTATCAACAAATTAGATAGAATGGTCAACAATACCGATTGCGAAGTGATTGGTTTTGTAGATTGACTTGTTATTGTTATTTCTAAATTCATGGAACACTAAATATTCACAAATGCTTGCAACAACGTAATGTTATCAAACATGTCATATCCATTTTTCTGAAATAACTCTGTGGTAATATTTTTTGTGTGTGTGTACACTAAATATTCACAGAATGTGACACGCGTTAGCAAAAATATCTTAAATGCTTGCAACAACGTAAGAGAGATTTTGTATAATACTGATGTTATAAGATAAGATAACACAAAAAGCTTCAAACAACTTCACACCATGCTTCATTTATGTACAATTTTATTGGACATTGACAAACGAGTCATACTGAAATTCATCACTGAGATAACTGCATGCATGAATTTGCACTGCTGCCACACAGTGATGTAAAGAAAAAGCAAATCACTAAACATGTCAAAAGTGACTGTAGCAACAAAGCTGCTACAATGGAACTCCAGATGAAAGGCCACCCTGATGAGAGACCGCTCTGACATGAGAACCACCCTGATACCATCCTGATGAGAGATCAATATCACCCTGAGAAGAGACCACCCTGATGAGAGACCGCTCCGACATGAGAACCACCCTGATACCATCCTGATGAGAGATCACCCTGACAAGAGACCACCCTGATGAGAGATCACCCTGACAAGAGACCACCCTGACAAGAGACCACCCTGATGAGAGATCACCCTGACAAGAGACCACCCTGATGAGAGATCACCCTGACAAGAGAGCACCCTGATGAGAGACCACCCTGACAAGAGACCACCCTGACAAGAGACCACCCTGATGAGAGATCACCCTGACAAGAGACCTCTTTGAATGTATGGGTAGTCAGGGTAGTCTCTCATCAGGGTGACCACCCTGATGAGACACCACTCAGATGGATGATCACCCTAATGCTGATGAGAGACCACCCTGATAAGAGACCACCCTGATCTTTAAAGACCATTTTTTCCAAAACTCCCTTCATGAAGAAAACTCTCTCCCTTCATAATTGCATGTAAATAAACCCTGTACCAAGAACCACTTCTCTTTTTACAACCACTTAATTTACACTTGACTTTAAGGGTGGTCTTAAAAAACAAAGATTCTATTGTATTATTTTCATTATCTTCATACCATTATTACAACATTATTATTTTATTAAGAGAGTCAACGCAGGAGAGAACTTGGCTTTGAGAAGGCAAGAACATTTTACCCGAGATTCTATTTTTGTTCATGACTTCACTGTGAAGACACTACATGTATTCCATTGTTTCACAAAAGCATGCACCCATTTACCTATCCTTCCCCAATACAGACTCCCCCACCCATCCACCCCCACCCCCTATGCACCACCCTACACCACACACACACACAGCTGCCTCAATGTATTGTTCTCTCCATCAGTCTTGCTCCCATCAACTTCCTGTTCTCAGTTTCTGTGAGTCTTGTACAAACTGCCTGCAACAGATAAAGCAAACAGATGAGTGCAGCTGGCTGACTTGAAAGGAGAGAGACCCAGAATGATTGTGTGATTGTGATTAAAGGAGCAACTCGGCATGCACAGATTTTATATGCAATCATGAAGAGAAGGGCCAGGTGCAAACATATGCTCCAACAAGCTAAAGCTGAACCACCTCCCCAATTGCACTATATCCCACAGATTCTCTCTCAGAAAATCATAAGCATACAGTGTAATATACATACATGGATTCCCAATTTTACATGAGCAAGCACAACACACACATACACACATGTGTGCTCACATGCACACACTCGCATGCACAGGAGCACACACTCACTTACATAAACAAATATATACTGAAGTGACATCATTCCAGAAGCGAATATAGTAAGCTAGTCAACTAGCCTTCATCCAGACAGCCATCCAACCAGTCAGCCAACTAGAAAGTCTCACCATCTGAGAGTGGTACATACCTGACAACAGATCCCAGGTCTGGGGCCTGGTTAATACGGTTGTGACCATAACCCTTGTCTGCGGGAAACACCTGCATTGTCACTCTTGGCTGGTCTGGCCTTCGTGCAGACATCACTGAATGGAATAACTGCAGAAGAGATGAACGGTGCAGACATTACTGAGTAGAAATACTATACAGGTATAAAAATCGGATTCTTAATACATACATACACACACACACACAAGCATGCAAACATACACACAACACACACACTCTAGCATCTGCTAACAAACATAAGCAAGTACACAAACGCATATGATTATGCATGCACACCCATTATATATATACACAAGCAAACACGCACACATTTTCGATGACTAACAGACATCAAAAGCGACATACTTTGTGAGCAAGGTCAAGAGGAACAGTCCTGTCGTCTTCTGCGTGCAGCATCAACACGGGACACTGCACATGCTGAAGGCTGGAACAACACCAAGAACACCTCATCTGTCACCATCAATAGCCACTATGTAACACATCATATCCGCCAATAAAATCAATGCAATCACTTTACAACAGCTATATATGTGAACACCACATCAGGCAATCATTCACAGCCAAATAAATTGGCCAATTACATTTGCCTTTGCATGCCAGTCTGTTCAAAGAATGAGCAATATGAAAGTTGAAGGCTCAAACTTACTGTTGGTCAGACGCGAATACAACAGACTCCTGTTTCAAGGCACCTTGAATGATTTGCATCAGGAAAGGGAAAGGTCGATATGGCTGAAACAGAATGGAAGGGACAAAAGTCTGATGCAAAGGATGCAGTGTGGCAGAGTGTTAAGGTGCTGAATGCAGCACCAAGAGATTGTGGGTTCAAATCAAAGTTTAGGCAGCAACATTTTCACCAGTCTCTTTAGACTGCAGGTGGTGGGATCATCGTCTAGTCTTTCGATTGAAATGTGATATACCAAATCAAAATTCACACAGAGAAAAAAATATGAGGGAGAGAGAGGGAAACAAATGGGGGGGGGGGGGGGGGGAGAAAAGGAAGAGTGAAAACATATATATCTAGTATGTATAATGCACATTAAAGGAAGAGTGTCTTTCTGCTTCTTTGTGCACTATTATACATACTAGATATATATGTTTTCACTCAGAGGCAGGCAGGCAGAGAGCTACAACAGGACATGTTACAGATATACACATGCTAAAGATCCTGTGGCAGAGAGCTACAACAGGACACATGTTACAGACACACATGCTAAAGATCCTGTGGCGGGCAGAAAATTTTGCACTGACATAACTGTAACATGTGTCCTGTTGTAGCTCTCTGCCACAGGATCTTTGGCATGTTACAGACATACACATGCTAAAGATCCTGTGACAGAGAGCTACAACAGGACACATGTTACATACACACACATGCTAAAGATCCTGTAGCAGAGAGCTACAACAGGACACATGTTACAGACACACATGCTAAAGATCCTGTGGCGGGCAGAAAATTTTGCACTGACATAACTGTACAGAAATTTCATGAACATGTGTTAATTAATGTAATAGGTAGTGCAACTCTACTGCAGCAACTTTCACAGGGAAAGTCGGCCACAATTCCCACAGAACAGACTTTTAACATTGCAAAATAATGTATACAAAAAACACCGTGGGGCAGAGAATGTTTCGTGTGTTCACATTTTTTTTTTAATGTCGTTTACAAAAAGTATTTCTTAATTCATCTTTGATCTGAGTTACTTATCTGATAGTGTGTGTGCATGTTTGAGTGTGGGTGGATGGGTATGTGGGTGCGGATTGGGTGACACCTATTACATACCAATGTAATCCACATAACTTCCACAAGATCATGGAGGTTATTAAATGCAGCTTCCAAAACTATTCCATCTGGGGCCTCATCTGAAACAAGATATGTTGCACAACAACAAAAATGAAAATGACACTGGTTCTGACAACAATCTTTACACTGGTATAAGACATACATACATTTTTCAGGCTAAAATATTGTCAGCTAATCACAATAATAACAACTCACTGTGCTGTACAAACATCTTATCACAAAAACCACATTAACATACATTTCAGCAAACAAAACCTTATTTATTGTAGCTTAAATTACCATTATCACCTATCGAAACAAAATACACAAACACACACACACAAGACATGCGCACATCAGTCTCCCACTCTTCCACTCGTACAACAATTAACAAAATATTAATGATCTCAAACAACGACACCAATTTGAATCTGTCTTTTCACCCACCCAACCCATGCCTACATCTCTCATGCTCTCTCCCTCTCCCCCCTCACCCTGTCCATATGCATCCATCTACATTCAACTGCCACACACAGACACACCTTTCTTCAGATTCTACAGGAAGGCCTGGGCAAACGAGAAGGTTTTTAGCTGCGATTTGAATTGAGACAGTGTTGGTACATTTCTTAGAGTGGCCGGCAGAGAATTCCAGAGAGATGGTGCCATGAAACTGAAAGAACATTGACCAAGTGATTTGCGATTTCGCTTTGGAATTTTTTGCAATTTTTCATTAGAAAATCTGAGAGAGTGAGATGGTTCATAAGTGCAGGGAGATGAAGAAAGATAAGGAGGTAAAGACCCTTCAAAATGGTGGTAAGCAAGAGTTGCAATCTTGTACTGACAGCGGAATTTTACATTCCACATACATTCCACTAAAAAATGTTTAGAATAAATGCATCATCTGTCTGTCCGACGCTAATCATGAGCTGAAGCTTTCATAGCATCTTAGGTCCCATGCATCTGACCATGGACATAATCAAATTCAAAGTTTCAACAACATAAATTTGGCCATCTACACATAAAAATGATAAAATATACTATAGAATGAACACACAAGAGAGTTAATTACTGCTCGAAAGCTGTCACACAAGCACAACAACAAAGACCTGAGTTGCCTACGGTAACTCTTGGCTGACGTGTGTAAATACAAGGTGCATAAACTCCACCTGTGGTACATCCTCTAAATATAGAGCTGATCAAATTCATGCAAAATGAAGTGCATGGGTTGGTCTGTCTGGGTTGCTCAGTGCAGAAAGCGAGATACCGTTAGAGATGAAACAAAAAAGACAACATGGCCCTTCTAGGGACTTACTTTTTGATGACAGAAGTCGTGCTGCCTGTGCTACCACCCTGCATGAAAACAAATTTTCACACCATAAAAAAACACAAACACAGTCATGTACTTTTGCAACTGCATAACACATTTACACACACACACACACACACACAGCCCATCCAGTCAGGCAAAACGTCCATACAGTCAGGCTTACTACCCACTCAGACAGACGTACAGTCCAAACAGATGGGCATACATCCACCCAGACAGGAATACAGTCAGAACAGAACAGAATCTTTATTGTCAATGAATGACATAGAAATTTGCCTTATGACTGCATAAAAAATACCAGTAAAACAACTCGCAGTATAATACATGAACATAAGTACACATAAAACACAGACTACTTTATCTTAGAGTCTGGAGGGCACACACACACATCCAAAACAGTCAACCCTACCAGTTACACGCAACAACACATGCACTCATAGGTCAGGCATTTCCAACAAATAAGAAAACTACAACTCGTCAGATTCAACAAACACTGAACAGACAAAATACCTACACATGAACATCTCTATTCAGACCAATACTATCACATAAATAGCATAGCAAAGCTCACACTAAAAAAATAGCAAACTAAAATCACAGGTATCACGCAAAACAGGAACCTAACATACTGCGAGTTTTAATACTGAAATAACCTGTCTCTCCCTCTCCCCTTGCCTCAACCCCCCACCCTCTCAAGGCATAATAGCACTATCACAACAAACACAACATAGATTTTCAACATTACTAATTACAAAAAAAAAGCACTCAAAAAGTTATCAACTACAAACCCAAATATCATGCCAAATAAGACGGCCAAAAACAAAAGCCATTTAAATAAACACATTCTTCTCTTTCTCCTTCCTCCTCAGTCCCTTCCCCCCCCCGCCCCCCACCCCACAAAGTATATCATAAAAAATGCAAAGCACAGAGAGAGAGAGAGAAGAAGAATAACTTAAAGCAAATGTCCAAGGTTTTTAAGTATGCAAAATGACCATCAAAATGATTGACAAATGAGTCACTAGTTTCAGATTTAATGAAATAAAAAAAGGTTCTCCATCAGTCACGTGACTTTCCTGGAAGCGACGTCAGTCTGGGGAGTCAATGCGGTTGCCATCTTAGATTCTTCAGTAAACTGTGTATGCGTGTGGTTGACAAAAAAGTTAACTATGCCGGCCTGCTGTGTTGCCGCAAACTGTAACAATTCGCAGACAACCCCAGGTATAACAATGCACGAGCTCCCACGCAATCGACCCGCAGTAAGGCGAAAGTGGATTAAATTTATACAATTCAAATGAGCTGACTTTCTTGCACCGCATCACGCCCATTTGTGTAGTGAGCACTTCAGTGAGTGCGATTTCGCAAACCCCATGGAATACCTGGGGGTTTGCTTAGAAGCTGACACAATGTTCCAGTACTCTTTCAAAATCCTGCCTGACACACTCAAACTGATACGGCTGTATCCTTGTGGGTCTCTTGGGCAAAGTATCAGTTGCATCTTTGAAGCTCGAGTTGGCCATTTTGCAGTGATTCCCCAGAGTGACGTAGTAGGCATATGGTCACGTGATTTGGGCGTCATGGCGACGCTTTCGGTACGACAGAAAATGCCTTTTTTCATGCATTTATAACCCTCAGATCACAGTTTCACCTACATCATCGCTCTCAGCAAGCTTTAACGGAAATCATTTCAAAAATCAGCCCTAACCTTGGACTTGTCCTTTAAGAATTAACCCATAATAATTACACCCCACCAACACAATATTATGTCACAGCATGAGCCAAATACACATCCATTTAAAAATGCTGTCAATGAACCGATGAAAAGACATGTACACTCACACTCAGAGTAAAAGGTGATAAATACAATCACAGACATGTATAAGGCAAAATGCAGATAAGACAGCCTCATAGAGACATAGTCATACACTAGCCGTTTTAATAATAATGAAAACGAAAATAATTTTTAAAAAGTATGCCCCCCCCCCCCCCCCCCGTGATAAGATATATTACAACAAGAACAAAATAAACAGTCTGGTTTACTATCCACCCAGACAGAAATACAGTCTGTCTAGACAGGTGCACAGTCCATCCAGACACACACTCCACCTAGACAGATGTAAGGTTCGTACAAACAAGCATACAGTCAAATCAAGCAGTCCATTCACAGTCATATATCCCATTCAGACCTGAAAATAGTCCAGACAGGCACACGGTCCACTCAAACCATCCATTTACACAGGCATACAGTTCAGTCAAAAACAGTGGTACACATAAACCACAACTTATGAGTGGAATCAAACCGAAGTCCATCTGCTTACCAGACCTCCACCTTACCGCCATGCCAAACAGACTCACCCTGTCCCTAGGGAGTGCCCCCACAGAAAGACGGGCGAGGAGGAGGCTCGCTGTTTCACCCAGCGATAAACTGTCACTGTGTCCTCCACCATGCTTGCCTCGCTTGACTTCCCTGAAGAATCCCCAAAACCTGCAAATACAAAGAGCCAGCCTTGTCACTCTGCAACACCTGATGCACCTGCAGACACCTGGATGGTCAGAAACATGCACACATGTCCTGAAAATGATCAAGCCACACATAAATATTTATCAGTATATCACACACCACCACATCAACAAAAACATGCGCTGTGTCTGATATGTGGTTTTAATTGCAAATGTAGTCAAGTAAGCAAGAGAAGTGTGCATACAGCACCAGCAAAAGTGATGTCTAATACTTGTAAGAGCAAAACATTACTACAATCAACACGCAAGGGAGTTAATTAGCGCTTGAAATACGTAACACAAGTACAACAACAATGACCTGAGTCACCTACAGTAACTCTCACCTGGCATGCGTGTAAATACAAGGTACATAAACTCCACCAGAGGTACATCCTCAAAATGTTTTTCTTAAACATTACTAGTGCACTACCTACTAATGAAGTGTACATTTGTCTTACCTCTAAAGTCGAAGGTGACAACATGCCAGTCCTGCCCCCTCAGAGTTGTGTATGTGTACACCCGGGTAAACTGATTCCTGAGGACACAGTCAGTTGCACCGGGTTTTAGCATGCTACTGTTTTTCAAGGAAATACATAGGAAAAATACAGTAAACAACACTACAGACCCCTGCCCCCTACCCCCACCAGTCCCTGCCTTTCCCCGCCCACTCACCTCCCAAAAAAGCAAAAGAAAACAGAAAGAACAAGAACACTGATTAGAAGAAAGAAAATGGAAAAGAACAAAAAATATGACAGAATCACTCAATCAGTCTATCTTATTACGTGCAACCAAAGAGCAATTTTTTGTGTATAAATATTTTTATCATGGACATGAATAAACAATCCCAGGTCTTATTTTAAAAGCTGTAATCGCCCCCTCCCTCATGCAAAACATAAATCTTTGATGACAGCTTAAGCTTTCTATCTTCTAAAATCTAATACTGTAATAATAGTACAACATTTTCAAACTTCGAACAATTCAAAATTACAGACCCCTGTAAAAACAACATACTTGCAAGAAGACTTTTACCCATGAACAATCACGATAATTTCTAAATGAACAATAACCACTTGGCTGAGAAGCATCCCTACCTTGTTGCACCACTGCCATGAACATAGATGAAGATGGGTGCACCTGAGGACATGCGGGAATCGAACTCTGCATCTGCCACTGGCTGTTTTCCCTCCAAGGCCGACTCTGGCAGGATGTGCCTGTTAACAGGTTGAAATTATGTCATAGCCTTAGATAACATATTATTATATATTACATATATTGTGACAGCATGTGCCTGTGGATACAGTCATGTCATACTTCCTGGGACAGTTATAATACAGACCCATTTGACTGTAAATGGGAACAAATCTTGTCCTAACCATATAACCTAGTCTGGCAGCATGTTTCTGTGGATGCACAGAATTCACATACACATTCTGAAAACAGCAGCACATGCATGTACAGCAGCATACACATATAGTGATATACGCAAAAGGATAAAAATTGCAATTCTAGGACAACTTACGTATGACAAAGCACTATTAGTAGTGTATGTTTGTTGAAGAGCAAATGCAGTGTCATGACTCCAGGAAAGATGCCCAAGATAAAAAGACTGTATTTAATATACACAGACTGTATTTAATATGCTGTGACAGAACACACATCTAAACTAGAGGCTAGCTGCTCAGGAACTGATGAGGCAGAAGCCTGGAGAGATGGGGGCAAGCAAAGCCAGGCCCTAAGCACTGTTAGTTTAATTCTCTCTCTGCCCCACCCCCTCTTTGTCTGTACACCTCTCTTTATCTATGAACTTTACTTGAAGGCTGCAAAATTTACACAGTATTATTTGTATAATATATATTTCTGTACAGTTATTTGTGTTGTATTTTCCTGTATTCAGTATTGCTGTGTTTGTCAGCAGGGACAGATCTGTAAAAAAGAAAAGCCAATCTGTGCTTAAATCTTCATCCTTGCATATTAAAGTATCACCATCATCCCTGTCCCAACCCCATCTCTCTTTGTTTCTGTCTGTCTGTCTGTCTTTTTCTGTGCTGTACCCCTCTCTATGATAGTCCATCTCTCTCTCTCTCTCTCTCTCTGCTTCACCACCTCTCTGTCCATCTGTCTGTCTGTCTGTCTGCCTGCCTTTCTCTCAGTCTCTGTTTCTGTCTGTCTGTCTGTCTGCCTCTCTCTCTCTCTCCTTTGTACTACAACACTGACCAAAGTCCTAGAGTGTCCCCTGTGTCAGTTGTCAGAACAACATGTCTGGCTGCCTCCAGCCCAGCACTTGCTGGGTCTTTGAGGTTACCAAGGTGGAACGGCACTGAAAAATAGTTTGGGAAACAACAGAACAATCAGCTGGAACAAAGCAAACTCCCTCAATGGCAGGAATAAAACAAGAACCATCGTTAGTTTTACACACTTTGGTCTAAATGAGGCACTCACCAACTGAACTGCAAAGAAGAAAAACCTATGCAACTCAAAACAAGGAAATAACTGTGCTGCATAAATCATACTGATCTAAATGTTATTCTAATTCTAATACAATGGAACCACTGGGGGTGGGGAGGGGGGTGGGGGTAGTGGTGGAGGAGGGGGGGGGGGCGTGGTGGAGGAAGGGGGGGGGGGGGGCGATCACATCTACATCAATCCATGAGTGACCATGTGCTGTCTTTAAGTTTAAAGACAGCTATAATGAACCAAACATACTCTTCACAGTTTTATGCTTCTTTTCCAACTAATTTTCAAAGCTTTCTAGGGTAGTCCATTATCAGGTGGTCCATTCAATTTCATGGCTAACTCCAAACACACAAAAGGTAAGTAAGTAAGTAACTTGGTGTTTTACACCCACTCAACCATTATGGTTATACCAGGGTGATACACAAAAGGTAAAAAGGAACGCTACTCACAAAATTAATGACAAAACACAACACATGACTTTTCTAGGTAAGCCCCTTTTTTCAAGCTATAAAATAACACTTAAACAACTGTCAAATGGTGAAAAATGAGATTAGGATACTTCTCTGCTTTTGGCTCAGCTGTTTTGTTCTATTTTGTCTGTTTTTTTGTTTGTTTGCTTGTTGTTGTTTTGTTTGTTTGTTTTTGTTGCTGTTTTGTTTTCTTCACAACAGTACATTTCAACTTGAACGAAAACCAAATATCACTCAATGTGTAATATTCTAATACTAATAGAACAGTTGGTAGCTCACCTGATGTCATCTTGTGGTAGCTTCTATAGGATAATACTCAACTGTACAGGTCGTCAGGTGTCTAGATTTGATGCATCATAATAATCTGCTCATGAATTCATTCTCCGGGAAACAAAATGAGAGAGAAAAATGTACAGTTAAACTACTTAAAGGTGTCTTCTTTACAACACAGCATAAACAAGTACCTCATGAACCTTTTCATCAGTCTCAATGTGAAGACACTACCCCCTGCAACCCCCCCCCCGCCCCTCCACACACACACAGAGTGCAGCATAAGTCTTCAAACTGATGAAGTTGGCCTTGACGGTTGACTGGACTCAAGAGTTCAAGTCAGCTGAAGCAGCAGAAGAAAAAATGTCTATTGTTTTCAAAGTGCAAAATGGTTGCCCACAGTATTATTTCTTAAATCCACACTTACAGGAATATGAAAACAACAAGAAACAAAAGTCCTCTCATGATGTGTATTCATGAATGGTGCTTATAAGAGAAAGAAAAAGCAACAAAAACAAAGTCCTGTCATGGTGTGTCTGCACATATAATATGGTACTTACAAGAGAAAGAAAAAGCAATGAAGGACACAATGCCAGGGAAGAGCAGGACCATGGTCGGAACGAAGCCATAGATGATGATGACAGCATACACCAAACATCGCTGCCACCGCTTGGTCCTGGCGCAAATACTGTCAACGTGTTTCACATGATGTTATTGCAGTGTCACAGTGATAAATAATGTTGCTGCTTAATTCATAGGAGGGTTCCATGCTGAGCTCTAAGCCCCACCTCTTTCCTAGCAAACATTGAATTCAGGCCAAACATAGTTTTGTGGCCCAGACTGGTCTCTGGTGACTGAGCCATCAGTGTACACTTTGAGGTCTTGCAGTCTGCTGTTCTAAAAAAAATCTTTTCTGTTTGTGTTTGATCCTAAAATGGTACATTGTTAGAACACCTGTAGGCCAATCAACTTACAAAAAAAATCCAGATGATAATTATTTTAAACACATCGTGCACATCTGATGATGATGAAGTGATGCTTTATGATCTCAGATGTCAGCTGACATATTAGGGACAAGTTGTGACCAATGCCGAAGCATGGTGCAATAAATCTTTACGTCCACAGAAACCAGAAGGCTCGTTAGGACGGACAGTCCAGGACGTCCACCTCGACTCGCACACAGCTCCTGAACCATGTGCACATCTTTGGGGTAAGCCCCTTTTCAAGTGAAAGCAACACTTAAAAGTTAAACAACAGTTAGATGGTGAAAAATTAAATATGTGTGTGTGTGTGTGTGTGACATTGATTATACCACACATTCTTCTTCTTTTTCTTCTTCCAATAATATCCAGGATCAATGTCTGATTGTTACTGATATTTATGGTGTGCAAGAAAAGAAAAAAGAAAAAAAGTGTGCCACTGTGTGTGTGTGTGTGTGTGTGTGTGTGTGTGTGTGTGTGTGTGTGTGTGCGTGCGTGCGTGCGTTCAAAGACTGCACACCAAAACACCACAACAAAAAGCAGATAAGTAGCCTATATTTAATTTTTCACTATTTAGCATTCATGATGCAATGCATGGATTCGATAGATTAGAGCAGATACCACACATTCATGATGCAATGCATGGATTCGATAGATTAGAGCAGATCTATACCTTCTCAGTTTCGACGGCATTGTTGTCTACATTTGGGACCCACTGCTATCACTGGTAGCACTTGGTAAACTATACTGTTACTGTTAACTTTACGGTACCATGAAGGTAAAGTGGTACAGACTCAAACTGACTCTGGAGATGTTGTTCTGGGTCTAGCAACAACAACAGAAAAGAAGAAGAAGAAAAGACTACTTCTAGCTGTTCACATCGAAAGCGGAAACGGATGTATCAAGGGAGATAAGTCTGGGAGACCATGGAGGGGAGTGGCTTTTGAAGTGAAAGTTGTTTTTCAAGTTTTGTGTCTGTATCTGTAGCTTTCTTCGTTATAAATCTACTGATAGTTAGCTCGTGCTTGGATTCAGTTGCCTCTTCAAAATGGTAAGCTGGAAATGACTAGAATCTTTTTATTTTTATATGTATATGATGACTGTGTATATGATGAGTTGTTCGTCTTGAACAATGACCACAAAATTAACAAGGCCTTATAGACATAAACCCAGGAAGCTTTTTCCGCCACTCTGAGCCAAGAACCAGAGGATCACAAAGACTACACCAGGAACAGACGCAACACACATTCCTCTTTCATTCATTCCCCTATACAGTCTTTGAATGGAACCTCCTCCCTACGGCTATTTGTTCAGCCCCTACACTCGAGTGCTTCCAGAGTCAACTGGGCCGCAGTCTTCACAACCAGCAGCTAGTCCTCACCTCTCACAGAACGTAAAGATCAGGCATATAGTTTTAACGTTAGATTGCCTGTCTTATTTATTTGATTGTTTTATAGCGTTGATAACACCAAGGGCACTGACCATGACCACATCGCTGCTGACAGAGCCAAGCCATTGACAGGAATAAGAATAAGAGGAGTCATTCTTGTCATGCTTGGTGCATCACAGTGTTTTGGGGTTGCTTTTTTTTAATTTTAATTAAGGAAATTTGTTAGCATACATGAGTCAAAACAGTCAAACTAGAAGTACACATGGACAGATGCAGTCACACAGTACATCACATGTATGCATACACTTAAAAAAATGAAATTCTGTAATTGCATTTTGTGCCACAAGAATACAAAGGTAAATGTCATAATATGGAATTATATAGAATTATTTCTGTGAGTGTCAACTTCCCACAGCAACCATGTTATATAGATGCATGAAGAAGATCATGTGTTGCTGTCTTAAGTGGGAGATCTAGGCCTTTTTTCACACTGCAGTAACTTAGCACATGTCACATAATTTAGTGGTCTGACCACCAAACAGTTAAAATGAGGTACCAAACAAAGTGAGGCTGGGATGCCAAATTTGAAACTGTGAAAACTTTGTATGTGCCAAGGGAAAGGGCTTTCAGCGACAGTCACAGGCACTGGCTGCAGATTGTGAAAGCAGTGCACAGTTAAGTCAGGGCCCATAACATTTCAAGGAAAGGTGCTGAGATGATGAAAGCTTGTACTGTGGTAAATGGTACCAGTCTGTTTGGGTTCAGGTGAAGCCAAGTCAAGTAATTCTTGATTCTATTCAAAGGAAAATGTGGGTGCCACACATGAATTACAAACAGTTAAATAATATAGATCTACATGTGTAAAATATTCAGTTTAAGAGTGCACAGTAGTGTACAGGCAAGGTTGAAGCAACCACAAGTATAATTTATAAAGGGTGACAGAGGACAATCAGATTAGATTCCCTGCAACAGTTGCTGAGTGCTTTTTACTGAGTCTGAATAATGACAATAGAAGTTTTAGTGGTTGTTTGTTCATTTACATTATTGTGCACTGAAAAATTGATGCAGTTTTTTTCTCTCCATTTATGTGTTCTACTTAACTGGTCATTTGGATTCGTTGTTAAATACAGGATGGAGATGATGATAATGACTACAGAGACACAAAAGCCAAAAAGAAGAACATCTTTGATGATGATGTAAGTAATCTAGCTATATATCTACATAGATCTGTGTGTGTTATTTTGTTTTCCTTTCTTTTCTTTCTTTTTGGTTGGGGTGGGGGGTAGAGGAGGAGGTGGTCAGGAAGGGGGGGTTACATCAGTATGGCAAAATTCATGTAAGTAATCTAGCAATATCTACATAGATCTATGTCTGTGTTATTTTGTTTTCCTTTCTTTTCTTTCTTTTTGGGGGGGGGGGGGGGGGGGGGGGGGGGTTGTGAGGATTATGATGTTTGACTGAGCTGGAGGAGGTTTCAGTTGTTTGTCAGTTCAAAGTTTCTGATTTTTTTCCTCTGCTCACTTTCAGCTCTTCGTCTCTGTCTATGTTCTTGCTGTCTCTCTTCTCTCCTCCTCTCTCTCTCTCTCTCTCTCTCTCTCTCTCTCCTTTGGAGGGGTGGGGGTGGAGAAGTAGTTTAGAGCTCCACCTTTCTGTTTTTTTCTGTGAGACTGCACTGGCCACTGTGGGTTTGAATCTTAGCCCAGCTCCAAGCTGCGAGTACACAGTACTTACTAGTCTGATTGTAAAACTGGATTGATTACCTAGTCCCTTTGAAGTGATTCACATGCTGGACCTATGTGCTAGGCAAATGAATGAAAACTTTGCATCAGAACTAGTATCACAAAGATTGTTCTCAAAGGTGTAAAGCACAGCTCTATGTTTCATGCAATATGTAATACAGCTTACTGACAATGATAGAAGTTTACAAATAAAATTTAATGTTGTTGTAATTAATACATTATTTGTTGATTGTTGACTTGTTCAGGTTTCTGTTGAGGCTGCAAAGAAATTAATAACATCCGCCAAATTTGATGATGATGACTATGAAGATGATGGTGAAATTCTGGACCTTGGGAAATGCACAAGTGTGAGATATGCTACAGGTATTGAATATGAACTATGATTGTGTGAATATCTTGTGTTGACTAGTTTGGATTGTTGTCATTCATTTTGATATATTGCCATTTGATGGAATTTTCTTTTATTCTGTGTGCATGTGTGTGTGTGTGTTTGTGTGTTTCTGAGATGATAACTTACAGACTGGTCTTGTTTTTGTCAGTTATTGCTCTTTTCAGTTTCTTCCTACCTTTTTCTGCTTCTCTTCTTTCCTTCCTTCCTTTCTGCTTTTTTCTTTCTTTCTTTTTTCTCTCTCTTTCTTCCTTTTCCGGTTGTGTTTTAAAATTCAAACAGAACTTGTGTGCCCTGTCAGGCTAAGAGGAAACACATCTCTGAAGATCTGAGAGGTTATTGTGACTTGTTAAAATACATCACTGGCATGAAACATACTTGTATGTTATACAGCTATCATAGCTGTATTATTTAAACTAAATGCAGATTGCGTACAAGTGTTGGTGGGGTGGGTGTTGTTTTGCTGTGTTGTTCATATGATGTTTCAGGGCTTGTTGGCATTGCACCACATTAACCTTTTACAAATAATGTATTATTCATCGCAGTGTATATTGGTCAGATCAGAAAAAGGTGATCAGAGCTGGAATAAAATAATGCACTTTTTTTTAAAAGTGTCTGTAGCTTGAGTTCTGTGTCTTTAATGGGTGTTTTGTTGTTGTTTTTCTGAATGACAAGAGTGAACTGCTTTCTTTGCTTTTTGTGTGAGCAAGTCAAATTTACCCCCTAACTACACCACCGCCACTATCCCCACCACCACCACACCTGCCCCCCCCCCCACTCCCTCCCCCTCCTCCCACCCACTCACCCACACACACACACACAGGACTTACATCTTATTGTTCTTGCCCTTGTGAACCAGGTGGTGTTTCCCACACTAGTTGCAGTTTGAATACAGTGATGCTGGTTCAGTTCCTAATCATCCATGTTTAACTAACAGTATGTTCTCTAGTAAATATAGTAAGTAAACATTGTGTTTAATGTCCACAGAAACCGCAAGGCTTATTAGGGACGGGGGGAAGGGGGTATGGAGGTGGGGGAAGTGGGAGATTATATACCTATCACTACACTGTCACCACCAGAATGATTCCTGCATTAAGATGGGCAGCGATGAGAGCCATTTTAATGTTTCAGTAGAAAGTGATGGACAAAGTCACAAGACAGTGTCCACAAACCACAACCTTTTTGAAGAGAAAGGAGAGCCGAAGCGGTATCGAGCCGAGGTCCTTCCGCTTACCAGCCTAACGCCTTACCGCTAGGCCAAACTGGCTCACATAATATATATATATATATATATTCTCTTGTGATATAATAGATATTCTGTGTGCTGATATCATAATTTTACATGGTGTTGATTTTATTTCCTTCTTAAAAAACATACTGAACAGTTGGAATTTGAATGTCATAGTTAGTGTGAGAGGTTATTTTGTTTGTTTGTTTTCTTAAATGCTGTCTTTGGTGTACTTTTAACTCCTGAAAGTGAATGCTGTATTTTAATACTCATAAATTTTAAATTTATTAATACTGTTGTGAATGATAATTTTGATAATGTGTGCGAAATTTTCTCTGTTTGAAAAAATGTGCATAATATGTATTATATAAAATATGCAGTGAGGTCGTTACATTACAGTTGCTCACTTGTTATGTTATATTAACTACTGGAAATAAGTGATGATGTGCAAACATGCAGTCTGATGAATTTCTCCCAACTTTTGCTAGGATCCAGCAAGACAATGCCAGACTTATCCTCCCTTGCCACACCAGTTCCTTCCTCAGTTCCATCCCCTGCCAACTTCCGCACCACCCCCGGCACACAGGATCCCAAGCACTCGTTTGGCAGTTTTTACAAAGCAGCAGGCCATGTTCGCTCTCACAGTCTGACCATTGGTGAGTGCCGTAGGGCAGGTGATGGGTGCTTTTATCCTCAGAACATGGTGACTGTTTGGTGTGCCGTCATCGTTTACACAGAACATTGTCATTTTTCTGACACATCTTCACCTTACTCATTGAACGTTGTCACAACATTGTCACTCTTTCATGTGCCTTCATCTCATCCATAGAATATTGTCACTCTTGGACATACTTCACTTTTATTCATTTTATACATGTGTCACTGTGCAATGCATAACATGGTGAATGGTGACTGCTTGATATGTATTGTGGTAGATGGTGACTGTTTGATGTAGATTGTGGTAATTGGTGTCTGTTTGATGTGTAGCACACTGAACGAATGACTCGAGGATGTACAATGTGGTAGATGGTAATTGACTGGGTGATGAGTAACATGATGAATGGTGAATGGCTGTATGATGATCTGGTGAACGCTCCTTAACTGTGTAGTGTGTAACATGGTGAATGGTTGCAGTATGACATGTTACATGGTGATAGTGAATGGTCATTTATGATGTGTAAAATGGTGACTGATGAACCTGCGCTGTGCATAGCTAACCAGTTTCTGCTGTTACAGCCCCAAAGAATTCGGGCGGGGACATGTTCCCAAGAGTGAACATGGTGATGGGACCCAGCGGCAGTTCCAGCAGTCTCACCATAGAGGAAGGTACATGTGCTGTATGCACTTCGCTCTTTGGTGGTTTAAAGGGGCAGTCACCTGCTCTCTCTGCGTGCATTGGTTGTTTTGGTTATTTAGTTGTCCCTGAAGCAGCAAAAGTCAAACAGTAAGAGTAAGAGGAAAACAGATTGATCTCAGGCAGTCCAAGTTTCTATTGTACTGTCAGAAAAAAGTCTAAACCAAAGAAGACTGCTAAAGTTTAGAAGAAGAAAAAATAAAAGGACACAAACGAGAGAAAAATCTGAGAGGAAAATCTAGATCGAAGTAGACTGCTAGTGTAAAAGTTCAAAACACGAAGGAGAGAAAAATTTGTCAGAGAAAAATCTAAATCAGACTCAAAGCAGATTGTTAGCATTCACTTGAGAACAAAAAAAAAAATCTCAGAGGATGGTACGGATTAAGATTTTGATAGCACAGAACAAAACAAAACAATTTGGGGATACAAATTTTTTGGGGGGTGGGGGGGTTGCATCCTGGCAAAAGACATTCCTTCTTCATGACCAACTTTACTTTTTTAATGTTGTGATGATGGTAGAGGTACAGTGAGGCAGTTCACATAATGGGGCAAATAAAGAAACCACACTTCTCTAAACACATAACAGGTAGAAAAGATCGAAATGAAACTATCATTCCAGGATTTTGCTTCAGAAAAATCCATTCACTCTACATCAAGTTATCTTCAGTTCATCCAATAACCCAACACACATGACAAATGCTTGCACTGCTTAAAGCCAAATGTCAAAGTGGCTGCTGCAGGTGAGAACCGGGTAAAAGGCCAGCTGTGAAACTTGATAAAACGTGATAGTGTTTTGTACATCCAATTCTGCTGATCATTCATGAAACTTTTCCTCCCGTAAGTGCCACATATTTGATGTAGATTGAATATAACAGCGCAAGGATGTTTTTAAAAAAAACAAATTCCTAAAGTTTTTATATCAAGCTCTTCTGACAGTTGGACAGACTATGTTTTCAGAAGGAGGGTAAATCCTTTAATTGATGAGCACCAGACAGACGATGTTGCAGTAGTGGTGATTAAGTATGTTTCAATGAGAGGACAACACTGCAAGAGTGGTGTTTAAGTGGTTTTGTGTGATAGCAATTAATTATATAGCAATAATGGATATTAAGGTGAGTTTGTATGAGATGGATGATGTTGCAGGTGTGATGGTTAAGTGGTTGTGTGTGAGATGGATAATGTTACTGTTACAGTGGTGGTGTTAACTGGTGTTGTGTGAGATGGGCAGTGTTGGAGTGGTGGTTTTAGCTGTGGTGTTGCATGAGACAGATGATGTTCCAGTGGTGGGGGGCGGTGTCGGGAAGAGGGTGGGTTCTATGGACATGGACCAGATGCAGCAAGAGATTCAACAGCTCAAGAGGCAGCTCCTGGTGAGTCTCTGTGTGTGTGTGTGTGTGTGTGTGTGTGTGTGTCTGTGTGTGTGCTATGTGTCTGTATGTGTGTGAATGAATGTGTTCATGTGTATGTGTGTGTGTGTCTGTGAGTTATTGTGTTTGCGCGCGTGTGTGTGTGTGTGTGTGTTTGTGTGTCTGTGTGTGCCTGTGAGTTGTTGTGTTCATGTGCATGGGTGTATCTGGTAGTGAACGTGTTTATATGTGCATACGCGCACGAACGTGTGTGTGTGTGTGCGCATGCACGTGTGTGTGCACATGCGAGTGTGACTATGTGTTCGTGGAAGGAGATGGAGAGACAGAGAGACAAAAGGCAGGAATGGAGGGGAGTGGTTAGGGAAATGAGCAGGGAGAGAGGGGTAGCAACAGAAAAGAGGCGGAATCTGTACGTCACACACTGTTTTCAGGCCGCCAGACGGGAAAGGTGGACCAAGATGCCCGTGGAGCTGACTTTGAGACGAATCATGAAAGGAGAGGTAACAATCTGTCTTCTTCTGTTGGTTTAATGGTGAGGCTGTTTTTGACACACTGTCCTCTTGGCACATTACTCCAATCAGCAGTGGTGTGTGGTAATGGAGGGGATGACTGTTGCCTAGGTTCTGTTGTGTGTGTTGTAGTCAAGAAATATGTGGTCAGGGCTGTTTTTGATACACAGTCTTCTTGTTATTCAGTTCCAGTCAGCAGTGGTGTGTGGTAACGGAGGGAATGACTGTTGTCTATGTTCTGGTGTGTGTGATGTGTTTTGTATCTAGTGTTTTGTACACTATAGAATTTTATTATGCACAGTTTGCACAGGTACAGTGAAAGGTTTAACCAAGAGCTACTCTGTGATGTGTTTTGTATCTAGTGTTTTGTACAACAGAGAATTTTATTATGCACAGTTTGCATAGGTACAGTGAAAGGTTTGACCAAGAGCTACTCCGTGATGTGTTTTGTGTCAGATATTTTGTACAACAGAGAATTTTATTATGCACAGTTTGCACAGGTACAGTGGAAGGTTTGCCCAAGAGCTACTCTGTGATGTGTTTTGTGTCAGGTGTTTAGTACAATAGAGAATTTTATTATGCACAGTTTGCACAGGTACAGTATAAGGCTTGACCAAGAGCTACTCCGTGATGTGTTTTGTGTGCAGCCCTACTCCCTGGCCTGCTATCGAGCGCTCGGGGACAAGTTGTCCTTGCTGGATCAGGCCGTGACCTTGATGGATGGCAACGCTATCACAGCAGTCAGTAGTGCCATTCACCAACATGTTGTTGCTGCTGTTGTTGTTCTTCTTCTTTCTCTTTTTTTCTTCTTTTTCTCTCTTTTTTCTTTCTTCTTTTTTTGGGGGGTGGGGGAGGGGGGTGTTGCTTTGTACACTTCAGCTCTTTCTCTCATTTGCTGTTTCTGTCTTCAGGTTGAGTGTTGGGTTTTGTGGTTATATATTGTTTGTGTGTGTGTTGTGTGCATGTTTGTATCTTTCTTGTTTATGTTTGGATTGCTTCTTTATCTTTTGATGCCCATGTGTTGTGGTCACAGTGTGTGTGTGTGTGTGGAGAGGGTGTGTGTGTGTGTGTGAAAGAGTGTGTGTGAAAGAGTGTGTGTGAAAGAGTGTGTGTGTGCGTGGGTGTGGGTGGGTGTATGCGTACGTGTATGTGTGTGTGTGTGTGTGGCTGCATGTGTGCACATGTGTACTTGCATGTGCAAGCAAGTGAGCGATTTTATATGCTGTGTCTGGTTGTACTGCCATTCAGTTTACAAAGCTAACTTCAGACTAACGCATACCAACGGTGCTGGTGTTGATCGCAGGCTGTGCTCCACCTCAAAGCCACAGTCAAGCGCTCCATCTTTCAGCATGAGCTGCTGCAGCGGCCTGTCGCGGCCAATCACTACCTGGCCTATCTGCGTGGCCATTTTGAACACGCTGAGCTAGTTGACACACTGTCGTAAGTGGCTGCTTGGAAACATTTACTGCTTAACCTATATATGTGTGTGTGTGTGTGTGTGTGTTTGTGTGTGTGTTGGGAGGACAAGCACAATCCTAAAATGTATACTGATTAACATTCATAAGATACTACATGTGTTTAAAGGACATTATAAACCCTGCATAGTGTACTGGGAGAAGAAGGGCAAAAAAGGGGGAGAGGGGGGTATAGAGAAAGAGCTAGCTACTCCCATCATAAAGAGCCTATTGTATAAATACTTTAATTATCATTATTACGTGTGTGAGTCGAGGGCTGTGTCAGTTGATGTTGACCTGATGTCTGTTGCAGGATGCTGGGCAGGGGTGAGGAGGCTGCGGTGAGTATTGCTTTAGCCCCTCACAACCATTTGTTAGTTTTCACTTCTCTTATCTCGCTTCTTCGTCTCTGTAGAATCAGGTCCTTGGTGATTCAGGTATGGTCTGCATTATTACGGGGATAGGAAGAAAGTCTGTTCTGTCAGTGTCTGTCTGTCTTTCTCTGTGCCTCTGTCTTCTCTCTCTTCTGTCACTAGCTCATTTTTTTCTGTTTCTGTGTGTGTGTGCGTGTGTGTGTGTGTGTGTGTGTGTGTGTGTGTGTGTGTGTGTGTGTGTGTGTGTGTGTGTGTGTGTGTTTCTCTCTCTCCCTCTCTCTCCCTCTCTCTGTCTCTCTCTCTCTCTCTCCCTCTCTCTGTCTCTCTGTCTCTCTCTCTCTCTCTGTCTCTCTCTCTCTCTCTTATGTGAATACATTCATACACAGGTATATAATGATCACGTTTTGGGCTGCTTGACATATAGTTTGAAAAACAGACTGCAGCCCTATCCAACCTGGTCTAGCATATATATGTAACTATACTTGTTCATCTGATATCAATACAAAAAGAGTTCTGTCAATTGTGACTCTGTTGCTTCAGATTGTGAAATACAGGTTGGCGTGTAATACTGGTGATACCAGTACCAAAGTGTCCATGCTCAAGTCATGTCTGAGGTAGGTTGGATTTGTATTGTCACACACACACACACATGCATGCATGCATGCACACACACACGCACAGACACACACACACACACACACACACACACACACACACACACACGCATGTATGCACACACACAGGCACATGCATACACGTACACACACACACACACACACACACTCAAGTGCACACATGCATGTGCATGTGCACACACATACACACACACACATACATGTATGAATACTATAACCATTGAGGGTGAGTGTATAGGTAAATCAGAGAAATTGTATGTACAGATGCACTACATCATATCATCACATTTCAGCCCTCCATATCTTGATGCAACAGAATGTATTTTAGATGCTAGACACCATATCATGCATGTAATAATTCAGAGGCAAGTCAGCTCAGGTTTGCAAGTGCACCTATAACTAGTATAAATCTGCAAATCATTGCTGCTCAACACTTGTGTGAATCATTACTGCACAGCATGTGACCCACAAATCATTGCTGCTCAACACTTGTGTGAATCATTACTGCACAGCATGTGACCCACAAATCATAGCTACACAACATTTGTCTGAATCTTTACCGCACAGCATGTGACCGACAAATCATGGCTACACAACACTTGTCTGAATCATTACCGCACAGCATGTGACCCACAAACAATGGCTATGCAACGCTTGTCTGAATCATTGCTGCACAGCATTATGCTACATGTCTTAAATCGTGACCGGTGAAGCTTTATGTTACACAATATCTTAAATCATGATGGGTGAAGCTTTATGCTGCACAATACCATAAATTATGACCCATGGATCATTGCTATGTAGCACGTGTCAGATGATCATAAACCGTTGCTGTACAGCCCCTGTATGATAATCCTGGCCCTTGAAGCATGGCTACAGTACACAACACCTGTGAGATAACCATGACCACAAATTATTGCTACACAGCATTATCCCCATCACAAAACAGCTTCTGGCACTGCACAGTTCATGCACACACTGTCATTGTGACTACCCCTCTCTCTCACCTAGTCACTCAAGGCAGAATATGTCAATTGTGTCATACAATGTTGAACAGCCCTCATTGCCATTGCAACAACCCCACTCTCTCGCCTAGTCACTCAAGGCAGAATATGTCACTTGTGTCATACAATGTTGAACAGCCCTCATTGCCGTTGCAACAACCCCACTCTCTCGCCTAGTCACTCAAGGCAGAATATGTCACTTGTGTCATACAATGTTGAACTGCTCTTACTGCCATTGCGTCTACCCCACTCGCTCACCTAGTCACTCAAGGCAGAATATGTCAGTTGTGTCATGCAATGTTGAACAGCCTTCATTGCCGTTGCAACAACCCCACTCTCTCACCTAGTCACTCAAGGCAGAATATGTCACTTGTGTCATACAATGTTGAACTGCTCTTACTGCCATTGCAACTACCTGTCTCTCTCACCGAGTCACTCAAGGCAGAATATGTCAATTGTGTCATACAATGTTGAACAGCCCTCATTGCCGTTGCAACAACCCCACTCTCTCGCCTAGTCACTCAAGGCAGAATATGTCAGTTGTGTCATACAATGTTGAACTGCTCTTACTGCCATTGCGTCTACCCCACTCGCTCACCTAGTCACTCAAGGCAGAATATGTTAGTTGTGTTATGCAATGTTGAACAGCCCTCACTGCCATTGCAACTACCTGTCTCTCTCACCTAGTCACTCAAGGTAGAATATGTCAGTTGTGTCATGCAATGTTGAACAGCTCTCATTGCCATTGCAACTACCTGTCTCTCTCACCTAGTCACTCAAGGCAGAATATGTCAATTGTGTCATACAATGTTGAACAGCCCTCATTGCCGTTGCAACAACCCCACTCTCTCACCTAGTCACTCAAGGCAGAATATGTCACTTGTGTCATACAATGTTGAACTGCTCTTACTGCCATTGCATCTACCCCACTTGCTCACCTAGTCACTCAAGGCAGAATATGTCATTTGTGTCATACAATGTTGAACAGCCCTCATTGCCATTGCAACTACCCCACTTTCTCACCTTATTCACTCAATGTGTCAGTTGTGTCATACAGTGTTGAACAGCTCTTTCCCCACAGCATGCACTGTGTAAAATGTGTAATTTCCCCCTCACTGTGAGTGATGTTCGTCACTACCCCTACTGCAGCCATTTTCCCCACACTCTTTTTCTTCTTTGCTACAGAGCTCACTTTGAGGCAGACCCCTCGCTTGCTCACGATGCTGCCTTGATCCGAGAACATGTGGATTTACTTGAAAGGCAACGACCTATTGAGGTCAGCGTTTCTTGACCATTTTCCCCTTGTTTCCCGGCTTGCTTCTGGGTTTTTTTTAGCGTAAAACACCATTACTTACTTACTTCCATTTTTGAACTTGCAAGAGTGCCTACTTTGATTGTTTATACCGAAAAGCTGATTTGACAATTTTAATAGATTAAGTACACAGAGAAAGAGAGAGAGAGATGGACAATCTCTGGGCAGTGTGGCCTTCTGAACCTGTGTTGAAGAAATGACTGAAATGAGTGATGTACATTTCCATTATTTGATGAACATATCAGGGTGCTGTATGATTGATGGATTTAGGCATGGCACCGGTTTGCCTAAAGATCACTTATTTTGATTGAGCCATTGATCTTAAAGCTCTGGTGTGCAGCCAAAGGAAGAAGACAGAGTGTTTAATTGATTGATGGGTGAATGTATGCATGGGTAGGTGGGTGGGAGAATGGATGGATATACTGTGGATGAGCGGGCTGATTGACGGATGAATGGATGGATGATGGATGAATGGATGGATTTATGGGACTAGTTGACTCAATGTTGGATGACTGGATAGATAGGTAAGTTAACAGAGTATCAAACTGATTTACTGCAGGACTCTGATGCTCGACTGGAAGCAGAAGGCAAGACAAGGGTCTTTATAGATTTTCCTCGGCGCCGCACTCTGCTAGACATGCCAGTGACCACCACCCTCTTCTACTGCTGCCTCTACCACTACCACCTGCAGGAGGTAATATTTCTCTGTGCGTCCCACTGCATATCCCAGTTTATATGTATGTGCGTTTGAGAATGTACATGTATGAGTGTGTGTCAGTGTCCAACTGTGTGTCCCTTTTTATGTCACTGCGTCCAGCTGTGTGTCCCACTTTATGTCACTACACCAAGCTGTGTGTCCCACCTTATGTCACAATGTCCAACTGTGTGCCCCACTTTATGTCACTGCATCCAACTGTGTGTCCCACATTATTTCACTGCAACCAACTGTGTCCCACTTTATGTCACAGTGTCCAACTGTGTGTCCCACTTTATGTCACTGTGTCCAACTGTGTGTCCCACTTTATGTCACAGCATTCAACTGTGTGTCCCACTTTATGCACTAGTCTGTGGTGTCTGTCACTGAACGTACTCCCACCATTTGCTCCACTGTATGTTCTAGTGTATGCAGTGTCCTAGTGTATGCATGCAGTGTCCTAGTGTATGCAATGTCCTAGTGTATGCAGTGTCTTAGTGTATGCAGTGTTCTAGTATATGTAATGTCCTGGTGTATGCAGTGTCCTAATGTATACATACAGTGTTCTAGCATGCGCAATGCCCTAGTGTGTGCAATGCCCTAGTGTGTGCAATGCCCTAGTGTATGCAGTGCCCTGGTGTCTAGCGTGTCAATGCCCTAGTGTATGCCCTAGTGTATGCAGTGCCCTAGTGTGTGCAATGCCCTAGTGTATGCAGTGTCCTGGTGTGTGCAATGCCCTAGTGTATGCAGTATCCTAGTGTGTGCAATGCCCTAGTGTATGCAGTGTCCTAATGTATACATACAGTGTTCTAGCGTGTGCAATGCCCTAGTGTGTGCAATGCCCTAGTGTATGCAGTGTCCTGGTGTGTGCAATGCCCTAGTGTATGCAGTATCCTAGTGTGTGCAATGCCCTAGTGTATGCAGTGTCTAGTGTGTGCAATGCCCTAGTGTATGCATGTTCACTGCCCTGGTGTGTGCAATGCCCTAGTGTATGCAGTATCCTAGTGTGTGCAATGCCCTAGTGTATGCAGTGTCCTAGTGTGAGCAATGTCCTAGTGTATGCAGTGTCCTAGTGTATGCATCATTGCATGTCCCACTGGATTGTGTCCTGCTGCCACTGTATGTCCCACTGTATTATGTCCCACTGTGTTATGTCCTACTGTGTTATGTCCCACTGTATCATGTCCTGTATTATGTCCCACTGTCTCAGGTCCCACTGTATTGTGTCCCACTGTATTATGTCCCACTGTATTATGTCCCACTGTACTTGAAATGTTCATGCATATATACCTAATGCCTTCATCTTTGTCTGTTTCAGAACAGCCTGGCCAGTCCCCTGTCGATAAAGAAGAGGCATGAGGTGTGTGGGCAGCTGGGGTGAACACGTTGGTCATAACTAGTAGAAGTAGAACCCTTTGTTGTAAGCAGGAAGCCAACCTTCAGGAGTATATGCCTTAAGCAGTTTCCACTGCACATGTTAACAGTAACACATTCAACTGCACATAAAAAGTATTCACACAAACCAGTGCGTACACATACACACTGGAGTTCGCAGAGAACGTCATCACAGCATGACCCCTTGTGCATCATAATATTTAAACAGCTGAGGTCGTGTCACTCCCCATTCCCTGGGAAAAATTCAAATAAACCAATAAACCATTATTATTATTCTTTTTTCCCCTTCAGTCATTAAAGGTCCCCTTTTGTTTAAAACCAGTATAAATTGTTGGTAGCTGTTATGCAGGTATCTAAAGGGGTAAAAAATGCAAAAACAGATGTCTGTTGTATGGTCTGGTTCTGCCTATATCTTGTTGAATGTTTTGCTGTTCCGTTCCTTCCTTATAAACATACCTGTACTGTACCTAGAATGTTTGTCACAATGACTTGAACGTTTGTCGCAAAACCAACTTATGATCTGACTGTTGATGACTGGAATGTTTGGTACAAACATCCAAAATGTTTCTTATGATGGCCAGAATGTATGTCACAATTACCAGAATGTATGTCACAATGGACAGGCTGTCATCATGAGCAGAAAGTTCACCACAGTGACAAGACTGTTAAATAATCTTCTGTACATTTTCAGAAACAAGTCTCTTTTCTTCATCTTCTTCTTTTTATTTAAATCATCTTCTTTTTTAATGCTGTGCTTTGTTTTCTTGTTGTTATTTTGTTGTTGTTTTTTGTTTGTCATGAATTTTGTTACTTTGGGGGGGGGGGGGGGCAGCCACTCTTCATCTAAAGGGGCCACACTATAACACTTATATGTGTTGCTAGACATGAGTTTTGTTTGTCCACACAGCTGCCAGAGAAACAGTACATCTGGACAGCTCTGAGTGCAAGGGCCAAGGCAAAAGGCTGGACAGATATTGAACTGCTGCTCACCGCAAAGGTAAACTGCCTTCAACAGTTGACAGAGAACATCATCACAGCATGACCCCTTGTGTATCATAATATTTAAACAACTGAGGTCATGTCACTGAGGTCAGGTCATGCTTTTACCTTCTTCTGTTTTCTTCCTGCTAAATTTAGAACTAAATACAGAAACACACTTGCAAGCAGTGTGTTCTTGAGACGTTTGGTCAAGGTCTGGAGTGTTCAGAGTGCCACATGGGTGATTTCAGTAAAGGCACCGTTGTCCGTATGTGCGTGTGAGCTTGCTCAGCAGGAATTAGCAGGACAGAAAATTCATTTATTATTATTATCCTGATGAATCAGGGCCACATGGCTGACATCAGTTCAGAGTGCCACAGGGCTGAAAACATGGGAAGCCTGCTGTTAAGCAGCATTACTTTTGCTAAACACCACCCTGCCATTTTTTTCTTCTTTTTTGTTTTTTTGCTTTAGTACTCCATTGTCCCTTGTGGGAAATCAGGGTAATTGAGACACAGCAGCAGCAAGAGCAGCACAACCCACTCCTGTCAGTGCGTGCAGTATTTCCATGTGTCCAGACAATGGCATAGCCACCAGTGTTTGGGATTTTTAAGGTGTGCACAAATGTTGATGGATGCGGTTGCACACAGGGGCTATATGAACACCGTAAGAGAGTCTGCACCGGAAGTCGACTCGGGGAGGAAAATCCCTTGCCGCACTGGGAACTCAAATCTCCATCAGTATTGCTCCTGATGTTCCAGTTGGATGCTCTACCAACTGAGCTATCCCCGCCCATTTAACAGTTACCGGATCTTTCATTTGTCTCTGGTAGGATAAAGATGAATTTATGGAAATGTTGATGCCGCAGCTGAAGTACGGTTTCCAGGGAGCCCCTTGTGAAAGTTTCTGTCACCGTGTTTGCACAGGGCTGGTTTGGAGGGAAGAAGATGAAGGCAGCCATAGGGTTCGACAAGGTGGTGGAGATTCTGCACAGGTTCCAAGCACCAGCTGATGTGAGTACCAGTGTGAAGCGTCGCCCAGATTGGCACCAGAACAAGGTGCCGCCAGGTGGACCTGCCTCAGGCAAGGCGCTTATATATATCCTCACCTGGCCCCTACCCTAGAGCTCTGGCATGAGCACTAGTCTGGAAGGAAAAGTGTAACGCTTCTTCATTGCAGCTTCTTCCATCTTTCATTAAGCCGTAAGCAATTTGAATTGGAGACTTATTCAGAAGATGCTTCTGGTTCTAGCATATGCATGTATATGTGGTCCTATGAGTACAAGATATAGATCAAGTGAAACTAATTTTCAGTAAGGATACAGACACAAATTTATATATGGTTGTTTGTTAACTGAAAATAAGTTGGTTAATTTGTTTGTTTGTTTGTTTTTTAACATAAACTTCTATTGGTGCAACTTGCTGATACATGTTGTTAGCATGATGTAAGATCAGTCTAATACCACTTATCTGAGAGAGAAAAGAAAAGAAAAATTAAAAAAGGAAAGGAAAAAGGTTTCTCATTCTATTAAAATCTTATAAAAGGGACAATTTATACTTTTTAGGGGTGAGGGGTGCAGGGGGCATGGAGGGGGGGGGGTGAATGGTAGAGCCCTCATAATTATTATATCAATATTACTATCTCATGATTGCTTAGGATAGAGGTAAAAGAGAAGTGTAGAGATTTAAAGAAAAGAAAAAAAGTATTGTTTAAAAAGTAATAGTTGTACTTGTTGTTTCAGACATTACAGTTCATGTTACGATTATTATTTCAGTTAATTTCTTGATCATCAGACCTATTGGAGCTGCCATAATTTCCCTTACATTACACTAGCATCCTTTTTTCTTCTCAATTTTGACCCAACATCTTGTATTCAGTAGCAGCCTGTCTGTGACTGAAGCTGGGCGTGGGATGTACTGCATGCATTTTTCCTGTGTGGCAGATTCTAGCCCAGTACCTGGCGCTGGTGGATGATCTGGACGCAAGGCTGGCCCTGAGCCACAAAACAGGATGCAGGAAGATCATCATTGAGGTGAAGTCAGATAAAGATAGGAGTACTAAAAGGGAATTTACAGAGTGTTTTCAATGACTCAAAGTGCTTTGCAACTTAATTGCACAATGGTATGGAGCACAGAAACACCCTGAAAAAAGAAGAAAAAATCAACAACATAATCTGTGTGTGTGTGTGTGTGTGTGTGTGCGTGTGTGTACATTATGCAAACCTACATGTCCTCACCAGTCAGGCTGAACTTCCACCCATGGTTAGCTATGGGCAACGTTTGGACGGTCCTCTACCATTGCAAATTAACACAATGATAGTAACGCCCCAAATTCTTCCTTAAATGATGAGCGATAAAAATAGTTTGCTTATCTGATTATGCTAAACACCGGACAAGGATATATACTATTTCCATTTATCATCGTTTAACTGTCACTTTGTTGCTTTCAGAGAGGGGTTTACCCCTTGAAAATGTGCACGTTTTGCATTGTACGTCCCATCAAAATCATCATTCTTTTTGACAGTTTGTGCGTCTGGGTCTTGTTTTAGAATGTTAGCAGTCAACCTTATTTCGGATTTGTTTTTTCATCATGATGCATGTTTTGTATTGCCCCATCAAAATCGTTGTTCTTTTTAACAGTTTGTGTGTCTGGATCTTGTTTTAGAATGTTAGCAGTCAACCTTGTTTCAGATTCGTTTTTTGACCGTGATGTGACCTCCCTCCACAGCCGACTAGGCATTACAGAACACTGGCTTGTTTGTGTATGTGTGTGATGTGATCTTCATGGCTGGCTAGGCATTAAAGAACACCTACTTATTTGTGTGCATGCACCAACAGACCCTGGTGAAACAGAAGGACCGGGCAGGGGTGGAGGAGTTTGCCCGAAAGAACGGCACCACTGTGGAGGGCGAGTACGCCAGGCGGGTGCTCAGGGATGAGGTCAGTAACAGCAGTATACTCTTCAGCTTCTTCATAGTGATCTGCATCAGACCACTGGCAGCATTGTGCGTGTTGGGCAATAATTATGCTTGTCAATTTTAATAACATTTTCGACGCATTCAGCGTTGTGATGCTCTAGTTCTCTGGTGTGTTTCGTAATGACTGCTCACGGTATTGTAAAGAGCAATAGACAGGTCGGCTTTACCATAATCTTTTTGCATCAGATTGCATGGGGTTGTAGCAGAGCATTGCACATACTGGCATCATTGCAACAGCAGACTGCTCGGAGCTGTGACAATAAATGCACAGGTCAACTTCCTTCCATAGTGCTTGGCATTCAGACTGCTCACAGAGTCATGACAATACACGGGTCAACTTCATTATAGTGCTTTGCATCAGGCTGCTCACAGTGTCATGATCAAGACAGACAATGCACAGGTTAGCTTCTTTATAGTGTTTTGCATCAGACTGCTCACCATGTGATATGACAATGCACAGGTCAGCTTCTTTGTACCAGACAGCTTACCCTGTTATGACAATGCACAGGTCAACTTCTTTATAGTGCTTTTCACCAGACTGCTCACCCTGTTAGAACAGACAGTGCACAGGTCAACTTCTTTACAGTGCTTTGCATCAGACTGCTCACGGTGTCAAGACAAACAATGAATGCACAGGTAGACTTCTTTATAGTGCTATGCCTCAGACTTTCAGAAGTGTTATGTTGCCCCCAATGCTTTCTGGAGGGCAGAGATAATGGTGCTGCCTTTGTGTGTTTCAGGCCATTAGATGGAAGTGACACAAGTCCAGAAACCTAGACGTGCGGTACAATCCATAGCTGGTGGTGTGCTGCTCACGCTGCCAGACATCGAAACATGAGGGTTGACAGCCAAAGAATCTGAATGAAAAAATGAGGGGCAGCTGTCTGGAGTGGGAAGGGGTGTAGAGTATCTGTGAGAGAGAGAGAGAGAGAGAGTGTGTGTGTGTGTGTGTGTGTGTGTGTGTGTGTGTGTGTGTGTGTGTGTGTGAGAGAGAGGTGTGTGTGTGTGTGGTGTGTGTGTGTGTGTGTGAGAGAGAGAGAGAGAGAGAGAGAGAGAGAGAGAGAGTGTGTGTGTGTGAGAGAGAGTGAGAGAGAGAGAGAGTGAGTGAGTGAGAGAGAGAGAGAGAGAACATGTGTGTGTGTGTGTGTGTGTTTGTTCATGACAATGTGAGTTAAAGACAACATTCCACAATATGTGCCCAGAGAGTGAACGTGGCCACCCCCACTTCTTTGGGCTGTCCCTCTTCGGATCAGCTGCACAGCCCACTTGTTAAAAGTTACTGGTAATTTGCCTTTCTCATGGACTGGTGATGTTGTCTTGTGTTACTCTTCAGTTGGAATATTATAGTTATTCAGTGGCATACCGATGAGGGAGAAAAGTGCAATGACGCCAAAGAAAGAAGGGCAAAAATAATAACACAGATGGCATAAATGTGAGATTTTGCCAGTGAAGTCATGCTTGTGTGTGCATGCGTGTGTGTGTACAAGTCTGCTTCAGTGTTTTGGTCCAATATGTGCCAGCCTGGATATGTTGTCCCTGTGTGTTGACACTGGGTAAGAGTTTCAGCTCGAGTATACAGCGGAACCCCTCTTGGGAGACCACCCTAAAACTCAAGCCTAACTGGTTTTAGCAGACGGGTGGTCGTTGGTGAGGACTTCAGTTGCATGGAAACAAGAAGGGTAGTTGGTTATTCAACAGCATGGAGACAAGAAGGGTAGTTGGTTATTCAGTTGCATGGAAACAAGAAGGGTCGCTAGTTCTTCAGTTGCATGGAAATGACAAGGGTAGTTTTAGTTGGTTATTCAATTGCATGGAAACAAGAAGGGTAGTTGGTTATTCAACTGCATGGAGACAAGAAGGGTAGTTGGTTATTCAGTTGCATGGAAACAAGAAGGGTAGTTGGTTCTTCAATGCCATGGAAACAAGAAGGGTTGTTGGTTCTTCGATTGCATGGAAATAAGAAGGGTTGTTGGTTCTTCAATTGCATGGAAACAAGAAGGGTTGTTGGTTCTTCAATTCCGTGGAAACAAGAAGGGTAGTTTGTTAGTTCTTAGACTTTAATGTCCCGTCGACCACACGGGGTTGCCTCAGGACAAATAACATGGTCAAAATTCCGTTTTTACACCAGTTCAACTCACAAGTCTCCAAATCACAAGTGAAAGGCTGAATCATGGTTTACAAGTCCACAGTAACTGCAGACAAATCAAAAACTGTCAATGCAGCATGCACATCTCAATATTTACAACTGACACAACCCCAAAATTCTCAAACAATATGCACTGCATGGACCTAATTTATGAACTTGCATGCACGTCTGCTTCTCTGTTATGCACAATCACATAATTATATTTTGGTCTCTGTTGTAATACACACTCTCATATATTTTTTAGAGCCTATTATATTCTGCAGGCAGTGAACCTGGAGAGGCTTCAGAAAAAGGGGCCTCGAGAGAAGGGTGGTCTGCCATTAGGGTGGTCTTGTTGATCAGGGGTTCCACTGTATACATTTTGGTCACAGGGGCTTAAACAAACCAAGTTGCTTCCTTCCTTTGGTCACAGGTGTGTAACTTGCATTACCTCTTGTTACATCAAAAATGTATTCCCGCCGTGTCCGGTTTTGCATGACATCAACATTTTTAAAATATAAAATGCTGTGTGTTAATTAATCAAATACATCTTTTTTCCTTTTCTAAAGACTTGGATTTTCACTGATGAGTTACAGGTGTGTGTGTGTGTGTGTGTGTGTGTGTGTTGGAGGGGGCGGGGTGCAAGTCATGCTTGTGTGTGTGGGTGAGCTCAGGCAAAACACAAAATAATGTCAAGAAACTGAGAAGAAAAAATGGCATTTCTTAAATCAAAATTTGAGATAGACATTTTTCTCCAAATATACAGGTGACTCAAAATTATTTCTGAAAATACATCCCAATAAGTAACACAAACAAATGCAGCATGCAATTCAAAATGATATCAAATTGACAAGCACTAGAATTTTCTTGGACACTCATATTAATGGCGGTTATCTATCCTTTCCTTCACAAAAGTCTGAGTTGGTTAATGATTTTACCATCTGTAAATTGAAGGACAATCAAACTGTCACAAGCAAATGCACATTTCAAAACTCTTTTCATACAGGAAATGTGGATAGCTTAGTGGTAGAGTGCTGAGCTCATGATCAAAAGGTCTGGGGTTCGCATCCTGGCAGGAGCAGCAGGGGAATTTTCTTCTCCAGGGTCAACCTTTTGCACTGACTCTTATTTTATAATTCATTCCACCCCCATGTTGCCATAGTAGCATGTAAAAGATCCTAGTCATTCTTCCAAAAATGAAGGTGGCCGTTTACAGCTAAACCCGCACACACCCTATGTATGTGGCTTTGAATAAAGTAACACATTGTTACAGTTACTTTACTGATGCATGGTTGTTGGTGTACACAGAGATGGCAGCAGTTTCACATGGTGCCAGAAATCAAAACTCACAAAGTCTTGTAATTGTGTATGTATACGTGTTTGTTGATGTGTGTGTGTGTGTACTTGTCACAATCTGGATTTTCCCCTTGAATACACAGACAACTTCTGATTTAGGAAAGTTCACTGAGTACTATGTTAGGGTCACCCCAGAGCAAGCAGACTCTATCATCAGTAAATGCATCTTTCAAAACTCTCATCCTTTCTCAAGTCTAATCCACTAAACCACTCTGTACACAAATGGAAAGCAATACATACACAAACATCAAACACAAATTTCCAAAACATTAATCCCTTCAATATTGCCCTTGTTAGAAAAAAACATACCAGGACAGGACATGCTGGTATTGTCAACCATTCTGTCTAATTTATCAATACCAATTTTAATGTAAAAAAAGGAATGGACAGAAGCAATTTAAAAAAATCAATTGTTGAATTAATGCATACTGACAAGTATTATTGCCATACAGCAGCAAGCTGCACATACCACCTACCAACTATCATCTCCTAGCTGCTCAACAACGGCCATACAAAAATTAAAAAGCCAATCTCTTCATGAAAAATGTCGAGAATTTTCTGGAAAGAAGTCAGGAGAATATAAGACATCAGCAAAACAAACAAAAAATGACAACGCAGAAAGAGCAAGAGAATTAGGTAGTAAAATGAGAGGGGAGATAGGAAAGGGGATTCAAACACAGCTTGGAGATTCCAGACAGGAGAGAGACATCCGACATCCCCAGTCTCCCTTTCAACATTGATGGAATTTCTACCGAAATTATCACCTCCCCCCCCACCCCACCCCCCACGTCCCCTCCCCACCCCTGATAAACATACACACACCTCAGGCATCAGGGGCTATTTATTGTTGTCAGTTTCTCATATAAAGATTGCATCGACACAACCACAACCTTGAAAACTGCTCAAGGTCATCAAAATTGCTGCAAAGAGGTAAAACTCAAACAGAAGTTAGTGTCACACAACATTTGAATACAAAACACACAAGTTTTTGGCCACAGCTGATCAGACTGACACTTCATTGTTGAGATAAGTATGCGGTCAAAAACTATAGTAAGACAACATATGTATGCAATTATAGTAGGACAACCTAAATATGCAGTCAAAAAGTTTCATTGGACAATACACATATTAATATGATGCAGTCAAAAGGTATAGTATGACAACCTAAATATGCAGTCAAGTAGATGATGATGAAGTGTTGCTTAATGTCCTCAGATGTCAGTTGACATATTAGGGACAAGTTGTGACCAATGCCGAAGCACGGTTCAATAAATCTTTACGTCCACGGAAGCCAGAAGGCTCGTTAGGACGGACAGCCCAGGACGGCCACCTCGACTCTCACACAGCTCCTGAACTATGAGTCAAGTAGTAGTAGTAATTGGATTTTAATGTCCTGTCAACCACACAGGGTCATCTCAGGACAGTCAAACTCAGGTCATAAGCAAATACACATTTCTAAGCTCTTCTCACATATAATTTGGTTTTGTAGATTGACTTGACAGAGGGTTGATATATTATATCAACCCTCTGTCAAGTCAATCTACAAAACCAATCACTTTGAAAACATAAAAAGTCAAAAATTATCATAGGACAACATATGTATGAGCCAAAAATTATCATGTACGACATGTGTATGCAGTCAAAAATTATCATAGGACAATATAAGTATGCAATCAAAAGTTATAGTAGGACAACTGATGTAGCATGACTTAGGTAGGCAGTTAAATTGAATTTTTTGGAAAGGATTAGTATGGTATTAAATGCACAAACCAACAATCTCAGGAAAGCACATTTTTGTGGAACATTACACGCAACAAAAGTAACAAATGGCACGGTAGACAAAAACGTAGGTGTGGCTTCCTCATGTATAAAAAATGAACCATTTGATCCACATTTCTCTATTTTCCCTTTCAAAGTTTTCTTTCTTTCCTGGAATGTTACCTAAGCAAACATGTCTACCCTAGTGGTTGATGTAGGTCAGACAACTGATCGAGTTTAAGAGTGTCTACTCCTGTTTTCATAATTCAGGTAGGTCAGTCAACAGATCAGGTTTTGAGTGTCTATTCATGTTTCCATACTAGGTAGGTATATTTATGTGTGTCAAGAAATGCACAGATCAAAAGATTATTTAGGTACAGGTTAAAAAATTATATAGGTAAAACTATGTAGGCCAAGAAATGTATAGGTCACAATAAACTACTAACAATTGTGATGCACATGATATCCTGAAAACAATGGTTAAAAAAATAAAAATAATCTCTGATTATGCAGTTAACAGTAAACAATGGTAAAATGGCCTGAACTATGCAAGAGTGAAAAATACACACACATAATCTCTGATTATGCAGTTAACAGTCATGTAAAGTAAAATAGTAAGTGTGTGAGCACCTGGCTGACTATACTTCCAACAAGGTTTCTGCCTCTCCAATCCATCAGCTGTAGTCCGTGTGATACTGGATAAGCCTTGAGGGTGTACCTTTGATGGAGTTTATGTACCTTGCAGTTATTCGTATGCCAGGTGAGAGTTACCATAGATGATTCAGGTCTTTGTTGTGTTCACGTGATGTCTCGCAAGCACCGATTAACTCCCTTGGTTGATTCCGGATAAGTGTACAAAGGTATTTCTGGATAATAGAAGATGTTTTCAAATCATCTCGCTTCTCTCACTTCAAGTTGTCAATTTTGAACTGCAACAGAAAATAATGTCATGACTGATATAGGAAATCACTGTCTCAAGGATATAGAAATTAAAGTCTTCTGCCTTCCCATTTTATTCCACAGTATTTTTTTCTCAAGTATACAGAAATTAAAGTCCCCCCCCCCCATCCAAAGTTGTCACAGAGTAGGGCAGAGCCGAGCTCTGTGGCAGAAATATCTTACTAGTGGAAATTCTACCATTCAAACTTCTGCCTTCCCATTTTATTCCACTGTATTTTTTTTCTCTCAGTTCTCTATTAAAAATAAAATGATGTCCTTCCCAAACAGTGGATCAAATTTTCTATTAAAATGTCTTAAATTTTGTTTTGCCCCAAATTTGACCTCAATGGTTAACTGGGTGTAAAATAATCATTAAAAAGTAACTTCTGCATTCTGTCTCCCCCCCCCCCCCCCCCCCCCCCATCCAATTTCCCAACCTTTTTGTCTTTCTCCAGGAGTTGCATTTTTCAAAATTACATGTTTTTTTTTTAATATCCTCTTTCATGACAACAACTTGCAAAGATTTTTTTTTAATTTAAAGATATGGAAAACAAAAAGTGCTTGGCTGTTCTGTACCTCCTTGATATTGTCAGCTGGCGTAAACCCCAGGACTTTGCCAAAGAAGTAGAACTCCCCATCCAGGGCATCCTGGATGTTTTCTGCTTTGCGGAACCCATGCTGCTCCCCTGCACAGCAGTTCAACACATTTCTCACCAGCACAGACATTGACAATAGGTGTTCCAAACTGACACATTTCTCACCAGCACAGACATTGACCATAGGTGTTCCAAACTGATGCTCACAGCAGTTCAACACATTTCTCACCAGCACAGACATTGACAATAGGTGTTCCAAACTGACACATTTCTCACCAGCACAGACACTGACAACAAGTGCTTCAAACTGGCACATTTCTCACCAGCACAGACATTTAAAACTGCTCAACTGCATTCTAGCAGTTGACAACAAGTGCTCCAAACTGCACATTTCTCACCAGCACAGACATTGACAACAAGTGTTCCAAACTGGCACATTTCTCACCAGCACAGACATTGACAACAAGTGCTTCAAACTGGCACATTTCTCACCAGCACAGACATTGACAACAAGTGCTTCAAACTGGCACATTTCTCACCAGCACAGACATTGACCATAGGTGTTCCAAACTGATGCTCACAGCAGTTCAACACATTTCTCACCAGCACAGACATTGACATAGGTGTTCCAAACTGACACATTTCTCACCAGCACAGACATGACCATAGTGTTCCAAACGGGCCCACACATTTTTCTCACCAGCACAGACATTGACCAAGTGTTCCAAACTGACACATTTCTCACCAGCACAGACATTGACCATAGTGTTCCAAACTGACCCAAAATTTTTCTCACCAGCACAGACATTGACCATAGGTGTTCCAAACTGATGCTCACAGCAGCTGGACACATTTCTCACCAGCACAGACATTGACAACAAGTGCTCCAAACTGACACATTTCTCACCAGCACAGACACTGACAACAGGTGCTCGCAGCAGTTGGATACATTTCTCATCAGCATGGACACTAACAATAGTTGCTCCAAACTGATGCTCAGTAGCAGCCCGGTTTGCAGCCTTGGCCAGTTTGTGCTAACATTTCTAACACTGATATCAGACAAATTTGTACTAACATTCCTAACACTGATATCAGACAAGCTTGTGAGCGAAAAATTACATGGAAAAAGAAAAGCTTGTTCTTCTGTGTGTTCAGTACTGGCTTCAGCCATTCTCTGTTCAGTACTGTATACCCTCTCTGGTTTCAGCCATTCTCTGTTCAGTACTGTATACCCTCTCTGGCTTCAGCCATTCTCTGTTCAGTACTGTATACCCTCTCTGGCTTCAGCCATTCTCTGTTCAGTACTGCATACCCTCTCTGACTTCAGCCATCCTCTGTTCAGTACTGTATACCCTCTCTGACTTCAGCCCTTCTCTGTTCAGTACTGTATACCTTACCCTCTCTGACTTCAGCCATTCTCCGTTCAGTACTGTATACCCTCTCAGACTTCAGTTGCCTCATTGTTTTCTGTTGCGATTGTGTAACCTTGTTGACAGAACACAGGTCCCTGAATGACAGGGTATTCTGCGCATGGCAGCTGGGTCAAATGGTTGCACATGCAAATGTCTCGCTCTGTCCTGCATAACACACCCAGTTCATGTCAACATCCCTCCCCCCTCCGCCCCGCACCCTCCCCGCACCTCCCCCCAAAGAGAGCGGGAGAGAACCTGGAAAGCCCTGCTCCTTTACCTTCAAACATGACCAGCATGGTGGGGAGACCCTTTTCCAGGACAGCCTTGTACATCAGTTCTGCTTGGTTTGGGGGCACCACCTGGACATGTACACATCACACACTGCAGTGTGTTTGAGACAGAGAGAAGGGCAGGGGTGCAATGGGGAGGGGGGTGGAGGTGTAAGGTGTGTAAGAGAGAGATACAGAGAACTGGTTTCCAATGCCCTGTCAACCACATGGGTTATATCAGGGTGAAGAGAGAGTAGCAGCAGACAGATGGGAGATACACACGCACACACACACACACATGCACACATGCATGCACGCACACACACACGCCACACACACACACTCACACACAGCACTCCACACACACACACACAAACACACACGGAAAAACAGAGACAGAATAGTCAATATTCTGCCACTGATCACTTCTTGTAAGAAGAAGAGATAGCACCACAGCAAAAAATGAAATTTAGAAAAGAGGCAGTAAATTTAAATTCAAGCTTCACACCCTCATGCCCCACCTCACCACACATTTCGTCCTGTCAGGTCATCCAACACTTTATCCCATAACCTCACTCAACACTCAACACTTTGTCCCATCAGCTTGATTTGTCCCATTAGTTCACCCAACACTTTGTCCCATAATCTCACCTAATCTCCCGTCAGTTTGCCCAACACTTTGTCCCATCACCTCACCCAACACTTTGCCCCATCAGCCTGCCAAAACACTTCATCCCATCACCCTGTCCAACCCTCTGTCCCATCACCTCACCCAATACTTTGTCCCATCTCTTCTACCAAAACTGCATCCCATCAGTTTGCCCAACACTTTGTCCCATCACCTCACCCAATAGTTTGTCCCATCAGCTTGCCCAACACTTCATCCCATCACCTCACCCAACACTTCATCCCTTCAGCTCACCCATCACTTTGTCCCATCAGTTTGCCCAACACTTTGTCCCATCACCTCACCCAACACTTTGCCCCATCAGCCTGCCAAAACACTTCATCCCATCACCCTGTCCAACCCTCTGTCCCATCACCTCACCCAATACTTTGTCCCATCTCTTCTACCAAAACTGCATCCCATCAGTTTGCCCAACACTTTGTCCCATCACCTCACCCAATAGTTTGTCCCATCAGCTTGCCCAACACTTCATCCCATCACCTCACCCAACACTTCATCCCTTCAGCTCACCCATCACTTTGTCCCATCAGTTTGCCCAACACTTTGTCCCCCTCACCTAACACTACATCCCACCACCTCACCCAACAGTTTGTCCCATCAGGTTGCCCAACACTTTGTCCCATCACCTCACCCAACAGTTTGTCCCATCAGGTTGCCCAACATTTTGTCCCATCACCACAACCAACACTTCATCCCATCAGCTCACCCAACATTTTGTCCCATCAGCTCACCCAACACTTTGTCCCCCTCACCCAACACTTCATCCCATCATTTACCCCCCCCCCCCCCCAAAGCACTCACTTTGTCCTGGTCCCCCTGGAAGAGAGCAATGGGGCAGTTGAGTTTGTCCGTGTGGTAGATCGGCGAGCGCTCCACCAACAGGGCCTTGCCATCAGGGTCATCCAAGGGCAGCAGCAGTCCGTCCAGGTAACGGCTCTCAAATTTGTGCGTGTCCTGCATCAGGGCCTCCAGGTCACCAATACCATAGTGGCTGGCCCCTGTTCCACAGAGGTCCACAGCAGTTTACCATTAGAGTATGTGCCAGCCTTTGTCTTAAACATATTCAGAGACAGTTAGATGTTGACCATTGTGCCTGGGTCCTATTTAAAGTGATGGGTCCCTATTCTGCACAAATCTATAGATACTCAGAAGCTGGCTATAGTGGCCCCCCCCTCCCCCTTCTCCGATTTCCAAACAGATCCACGGCAAATCAGAGTTTAGACCATAGTGTCTGCAGGTCTCTATGCTGTGTGTGTGTGTGTGTGTGGTGTGTGTGTGCATGCGTGCATGTGTGCATGCATGTGTGCACATGCATGCCGACGTTGAAACAGGCATACTCTGCATTTAATATTAGAGTACAGTTCAGAAAGACAAGGAAACAACTTGCGAATAGGATCAGCCACCACCTCAAGGATTCCTGTGCTGTGTGTGTGTGTGTGTGTGTGTGTGTGTGTGTGTATGTGCGTGCATTGCAAGCATGCGTGCGTGCGTGTGTGCATGCATGCATATGTGTGTGCACGCGCATGCAAACATGCAGATGTTGTTAAAACAGGCATGTTCTACATCTAATATTAGAGTACAGTTCAGAAAGACGAGTAAACAACCTGGGAACAGGATCAGCCAGCACCTCAAGGATTCCTGTCCCTCGGTGACAAATGGTAAAAATGATCTAATAAACAATGAACATTTAATCATGCAGCTGACTACAACAGCATAATCAGGAGCCACAAAATGACACGACGCGAGCGTGAAAGAGATTTGAAACAGATTTTCACCTGCTTTGAATGTGTCTTTGAAGGTGAGACAGGCAAGAGTGGTGTAGCCCCCAGCTGAGCCCCCGTCAATGGTTGCCTTGTCCGGGTCCACCTTGCCTTCTTTCACCAGGTGTTCCACCCCTGTACAGCAGTCCTCCACATCACAAACTCCCCACCTGTAATCACACAACACCCGGTCATGGAAACAGCATTACTGCATTGTTGGTCTTTCTCTGGCTGGGCATTCCACCCCTGTACAGCAGTCCTCCACATCACACACTCAAAACCTGGTCATGAAAACATCACCCCATAGTAATTTTTCCTTGGCCATGTGCTCTACAGCACCTGGTCATTGGAACAGCACACACTCAAAACCTGCAGTTACACAAAACCTGGGCATCAAAACATCACCCCATAGTCGTTTTACCTTGGCCAGGTGTTCTACAGCACCTGGTCCTTGGAATAACATCACCCCCAAATTAAATATTTCTTTGGATAGTCTTCCACGTAGCACTTCCCATTTATCATAACTACAGCCAAGGAACTAACAAAACAAAACACGTCTTCCATGCAACACTGCCCATTTGTCAGTTATGCACATGTACACATGCATGCACATGTGCACGCACATGTACACATGCATGCACACATGCACGCACACACACTCACACACAAATTGCAATTTCTGTAGTGAATCTCATAACTACAGCCAAGGAACTAACTAAACAAAACAAACAAACAACACTCACATTTTTCTCAGCATGTGGCGGTAAGTCCTGCCAAAGCCAGTGCTACCCCGATAGTTGACGAGGAGCACTGCAAAGCCACGACTAGTGAAGTACTGAAGCTTGAGGTCAAGGTTAGCAAAGTAATGGCCAGTGGGACCGCCATGGGCGCGCACCAGCAGTGGCGGTTTGCTGCCCTCTGGTGCCTGGAAGTCTTTGTTGGCTGGTGGGTAGAAAATGCCGTGGCTGGTTGCATTGTTGGCAGTTTTCCACTCAATGAACTGGGGTTCCTTGCTGAGGTAATCTTCATCAATCTCCATGTTCATTGACTTTTTGATGATCTCAGTCTATATGGAAAATCAACAGACCAAAAAAAAATTCATTTTTTTAAAATCCTATATACTTCTTCCACTCTAACGTTTCAGTACCTTGATTGCTTATGACGTAAGAAATTACATTGTGACCAACAACTACTACAAACACATGCACCCACACATGCATGCGCACACACACACACACACACACACACAACACACAACACATACACCACACACACACATTACCCACTTTTTTTTCATGGATGTTGAAGCGCACCACACAAGGAAAGCGGGCACTGCCAGAGCCAATGAAGTAGGCATCACCAGCGGCAGTGAGAGCAAGGCACTTGTTGTAGCGAAACCCCGTGTCAAACGTCACATACTCATGCTGACCAGCCGTGTCCATCAGACCCAGCACCTGAACATGGCCATCAGATGGACATCCTCAGCGTTTGCATTAACCAGTAATTTCTGGTATTTTACTAGCTCCGATCAGAATATATCGGAAACAATTAGCAATCAGTCAGATGTACTGGCTGTTATTTTGTTTGACTGGTTCTAAAAAATAAAATAATAAATCTCCATAAACGCAGCACAGAGAGAGAGAGTGAATGTGTGTGGTGTGCATGTGTTTGAGTATGCGAGTGTGTGTGTGTGCATGCATGCATGTGTGTGTGTGTCTGTGCATGCGTGTATGTGTGTGAGCATGTATGTGTGTGTGTTTTAGACAGGGAAGGGAGCAGAGTGGTTGCTAGCAGAGCTCTAGCAGTAGTATAGACAGCCACGTATCTGACCGGTTACAGTGATTGTCTGACTGGTTTCTGTGAACCACTTTTGTTAACTCATAGATGTCACATCAGTTTGAAAAATGTCTAGCATGATCACTGAGCCCTTTAAATCTACCACACTATTCAAATCACAGGGAATGGAACGGAACATATGACAAAGAGTGCTGTCCATCTACTGACATCATCCTGCGCCGTGAGGATATTGCTGGAGCCACTGGGGTCAGCGACGTAGGCTGTCTTGCCAAATTGCCACTGCGGACCCGCAATCTCTGAGGACTCGGGGTGGAGGTTGACGTGATTGTCATCAGCAGCCACGTGGTACAGGTTCCACCAGTTGGTCTTGTCGCTGACGTAGAGCAGCTGGTTGCTGGCTGTCCAGCCCGGCTCTATGGCACTCTCCTCCACCCCACCAGCCACCTTTCTGCATGTGCCTTCCTTCACCCTGCTGCCCGCAGCATCCAGCTCAGCCACCCACACCTCCGTGTCATCCCAGGGCTGGGAAAACAAGGGAACGTTAGCCACCCATACCTCTGTGTCAGAAGAAAACTAGGAAAAGTTGGCCGCACACACCTCTGTGTAATAGGGAAACTAGGAAAAGTTAGCTGCACACACTTCTGTGTCAGAGGAAACCTTGGAAAAGTTAGCCGCACACACCTCTGTGTCAGAGGAAAACTAGGAAAAGTTGGCCGCACACACCTTCGTGCCAGAGGGCAACTAGGAAAAGTTAGCTACACACGTCTGTGTCATGGAGAAACTAGGAAAAGTTAGCCACCCACGTCTGTTTAATGGGGAAACAAGAAAAAGTTAGCCACCCCACCCCTCTGTGTCACCACTGTGCTGTGGAAACAAGGAAATGTTAGCTATCCACACCTTTATGTCAAGAGGAAACAAGCAAGCAAACAAACGAAAGAAACAAAATAATCTTGGTTTTGCATACTCTAAAATACATGGTGGTGGCTGACAAATTCTGTAGAAATTCCCAAGCACAGAGAGTGAGAGAGTGAGAGAGAGTGAGTGAGAGAGAGAGAGAGAGAGAGAGAGAGAGAGAGAGAGAGAGAGAGAGAGAGAGAGAGAGAGAGAGAGAGAGAGAGAGAGAAAGAGATAAAATATACGCTGGGAAATTTCAACAGAATTATTCATCACTCACTAATGTGTCCTTTTTAATTACACAAAATCAGGATCATTGTCATTCATTATCCACTGCAAGACTACTAAGGCTAAGACTGACCAACTCCAAAACATCTACTGCCCTTTCTCTGGCACGAGGGTCTCTCCAAGGGTGACCAGCTAGGACCCTCAGAGTTATTATTACTATTATTCATAACTTTTATATAGTGCTATTCTCTGCTCTCGAGCAGACTCACTACGCACGCTGGCATGTGATTCTGAATGAGTGACTGTACCCTTTTATAGTGCGTATTATTAATATCCACGGAAGTGGTGTACTGATAGCGCTCTTTGGGTGTTGCATGGCTGGTGCCACGTGAAATGCTGCTGTTTCAGTGCAAGTTCTGTGTATACCATTCAACCATGCACCAGTTTACAGTGTCACTTCATTCAAACCCACTTAGGTAGGGTATATGTGTGTTTAGCTGTAACCTGCCACCTGCACTTTTGGTAGAATGACTGGGATCTCTTACATGCTACTGCGTATTGAGCATACATGCAATGGATCGAAACAGAAACACAAGATCTCATCTGAGAGATCCTGATGAGAGAGGGCCACCTTCAATCAGACAGAACATTAGCACTGTTTCAAAGGCAACACTGGGGAAACTTCTGAAATACGCGATGCAGCGTATATATACAGACACAGAAATTTTATTGTCTATGAATAACTTAGAAATTTGCATATTCTATTAGTATATTCTTCTTTGCATATTTTCTTAGTAAGCATATGGGCTTTTCCAAGTGCATAGATCCCATCTTGAACTGAACTGCAAGAATGCTTTCACAAGTAAACAAAACAACAAACAAGCAATCGAAAAACAGTGGTCCCTACCATGTTGGGATGATTCCAATCAAACCAGCAGATCTTTTTGCCATCCGGAGACACTCGGGGGTGACTGTAGAAATCTTTTCCACGTGCCTGTAAAAAACATTACCAGAGACAGGAAGGCATGTAATACAGTATAAGACTAAAAATGTTCGAGTCACTTTAACCCATAAAAGCATAACACCAACTGTGGTACATATGATGTATGATGACCAGAAGAGCCAAAAGCAAGCAAAGTACACATATACACAAAGATATTTACATACCAGGGGCGGGGTTAATAGTGTAGCACACATATTGTGCACATGGTTGGGCAAATAGTGTGGTATTAATAATCATACACCATTGCACATAGCGTGCAAAAGTGGAAAAATGTGTAGTATGGATACATACTAATGTACACACACTGGGGGGGGGGGGGGGGGGGGGGGGGGACAACATAATGATGTACACAGCCACAGTATGGGACTAAAAATAGGGTCATATATATATATATCTAGTAGGGAAGCAGGGTAGGGAGTGAGGAAAGGAGGTTGGAAACAGGAGTGAAGAGTCACAAGTCAGAGGTTGCTATAACATAACTTTTATTTACACCAACCAGGAAACAGTGTCTGTGCTGGAAAAGACACAAGCAAACAAAATATTTAGAACATGAAAGCAAGAGTAAAGACTAAACAACAGCAATTATCTAATAAATACAGTAATCATGTGGGCTGCTATAATACATGATGGTAACTGTGACAAAATGATTAATAATCAAGCACATAAAATGTGTGCATGACTTGCATTCAAAACCAGTATCTCACAGTGTCATGGTAATTATCAAAGACACAGCAGTATCAATTAAATGATGAAGGTTCGCAGTGTTACAGTAAGTATACAAGACACGGCCTGTATCAATTAACCGATGAAGGCAAACTGACTATATAACCAGCATATAATAGTACCAGCATATATGATAATATACAATAAAGTAACACAATGAAAATACAGATTACCAAGATTATTCTTAACTAAACAGGAAGAGTAAGGTAACTGTTACAGCAGTTCCACTTAAGCACACAAAGAGACGGACAGTGACACAGGAAGGAAGCGTCAGTCATAAACTGACCGGCTCCAGCCTCATTACTCAACACGTGTACAAAAGGGCGACAGCATGTTACTGTTAGTGTTACTCACTAGCAGAGCATATCTGTGAACAACATCAAGGGTTTTACTGATGCTGCGCGTGACCTAGTTGCCACTACTGACACGCATCACCAGCCAGCTTAGGTACACACACAACGACCCGGAAAGGGTTTTCAAGCTAAGCAGAGTGTTAGTCTGCACGCCCAAGACTGGGCCATACAAAAGCCAGATCAAAACAGAAATAACGTGTCTCGCAGTTTATACAATCACCCCTATGCACTAAACCATATCCAACTATTAAAATGAACATTTGACAACTATGAAGTCAGCATCTTCAAAGTGTCAGTAATGACATACCACCAATTTCATGCAGAAAAAAAAGATTGGTAGGAAACAAGTTGTGCTGTACACAGATGTGCGCGGCCACACAAAAGAACCATACTTAAGAGGGCTACATTTGCACTGGCAAAGCATCACTCAAAATGAACATCCAACAACGGCAACATAACATACTAGCTACATGTCAGCTAACCAGGGTTAGCTGCATACACGTTAGAAGCACTGGTCACCCTGCAGCATAAAGGCTTGAAATCTGAACACACATACAATGTACAACGACGCCATGACAGCAGCAACCAGGCCGAAATTTCCCATGTGTTTGCACCAAAATCAGGTCGCGTTGTAAACCTGGTAACATACATCATTTACATCAATAAGAAACAACAGAATAACAAGCCACAGAAAATAACTACTTACAGGCTCACCCCTGAATCAGACGCATTGGTGTCCAGGCAGCAGCTCAAACTAAACAACAACCTGCTTCTGCAGGGACACTGGGGGAAAGAGGATGCAGTGGGACCAGCATGCAAGTTTTAACACTTTTGGATAATTAGGGCCATAAAACTCCGGCCCAGTCCAAAAAGAGAAAGGACGACGGGGAAAAAAGGTTAAAGGGTCATGGCACAATGCACTCGGTTACACACACACAAGGGAAATAGTGTGGTATAGATAACAGAAAGTACACACCAGTGGTCAGTGTAATATCAGTAATGATACATGTACAGTATATATCAGGGTGACAAGGAATATGAACAGTGAGGTACAAATAAGAAAGTACACACCAGTGGTACTGATGTACATTGCATGTCAGGGTGATAGGGAATATGAACAGTGAGGTACAAATAACAAATTAAACACCAGTGATAATGATGCACATTGCATAGCAGAGCAATAGAGAGTGTGAACAGGGAGGTACAAATAATGAAGCAAACACCAGCGGGCAGTACATTGTATGTCAGGGTGATATAGGAAATGTGAATGGTGTGGTACAAATAACGAAGTACATACCAGTGGTAATGATGTACACTGTATATCAAGTTGATAGGGAATGTGAACAGTGAGGCACAAATAACGAATCACACACCAGGACAGTCTGCTCCTTGGTGTCAGGGTTGATGGCCACCAGCTCATTTTCAGGCTCCTTGGCCCCAGCATCCTTCACCTCATGGTTCTCCCGCACACAGTAAATCAGCCCCGTCTGGAACAGAATATGCACATGTATAATATGCCCCTCATCCCTCCACCCTCCACAGTGCATCAGTTTCCATTCATGTACCAAATCCAATAAAGTTCACTTGTTAACCTATCTCATCATGCAACCAGATCTCATCTCAGTCAACTTTATGAACACGACTTAAGCATTTTTAATCCTTCTTCAATTTTATCATATCGCTATAGATCTCACTTTCGCTTCAACGGTATCTGGTCTTGCGTAAATATACCTCACCCTGCATCAGTTCTGTATTATTTTGCATCAACGTTCACCCTGTGCCACCTTGTCTCTGTTAAACCAACTTTATCCCACATCAGCTTAATTCGTCCTGCCTCAACCATATCACATCATGCACCAAATTTTCTCAAGACTTCATGCTACATATCTCATCAAGCCTGACAGTTTGTCATATATTTTGCTACCACTGAGTACTTATGTCCTGGACAGCAGCTGAAAATGTTGGAAGGAATACAAAATGTTAACCCCTTCACTGCCCCAGCCTGTAAAATTTCTGGGCTGAAAGATGCATGGACACACCTGCAAACAGGATATTTTCCGGTCCTATAACATCTATTTTCAATGCTATGCATTTTGATGAAAATCCTTTCCCATGCTAGAGCGAAAAAGAAGACAAAATGGTTTTAAGGGTTTCAAATTTCACACTTTTATGGGTCGATTTCAAATGACATCATGGCAGTGAAGGGGTTAAATGCAAATGGAACCACAAACCTTGGGGCTGATTGCTCCATCAGCGTATCTCCACTTTTTGCTGGTGTCTGTCACAGGCTCCGGCTTGTCACCTGGAGATTGCTGCACATACAGCACCTGGTCAGAGAAGTTGGAGAAGTAGATGGCACCATTGTAGACAAAGAAGTCCCCTCCACCATATTCATGGACAGTGGTGCGGGCACTGAAGTCTTTGGGTGTCCACTCATGGTAAACGTTGGTGGCTTTGTTGTAGGAGCAGATGACATAGCGACCTTGCTCTTCATACCTCAGCTCCGTCCAGTACACAGTATCTGGGGGATAACACAGCATGATTTTTGTCCTGAGATCTCTTGTGTGCCAAGAACGGTGTGTGTGTGTTTTCACAAAATCTGTGCAAAATCCATTAGCATTTTTTTTTTTTTAAACTAGCACAATCCCCGAGTATCAAACTCCCCACATCAAACAGCATGGGGTGCTCCAAATAAAACAGTATGGGAGGTTAAAGAAAACTCGCCACATAAAGCTGCATGGAACATGTAAGCAAAACTTCCCACATACATTAATACAGGGCATATATATATATATATATATATATATATATATATATATATATATATATACAAGAAACTCCCCATGAAAACAGAAATGGGGTGAGTTACTGTTAGAAGTTGGACAAACTGTCCATACAAAAACAAACCCCATTCATTCTAATTATAGTCTAATAAACAAGGAAATAAACAAAACAGAAACTCTGAGCACCCCGACTGGCATGCCACCACCGGTGGGCAAAACCACACAGGCAACCACTCTGAAACTGACAACTCCTTCAGCTTCAGTGAAACCCCAGACACACCACAAAAACAAGACAACAGCCACCCACACACAAAACAGCCTATCACAAAAACAAGACAAAAAACACATGGACAGCCATGGCACCCATGAAACATGGACCATGCAGCCCAAACCAACTTGCCGCAAAGGCAAAGACCTGGAAAGGATTTCTGCCATTAAGTGTTCTCCAAAAGTCTCAAGTCTAGAAAAAAAGCCTTCATGTTTCCTGGCAGACAGAGTCATGCGATCCGAAAGCTCTTCCTCTGGTTTAACTTGTAATCTCTGGGATTTTGACAGCAATAACTTGAATAAAGTTGTAATAATAATAACAATAAATCAACTAATATAACAATTAAATCCAGTTAGCCCAAAATTGTACAAACAAGAAAAAAAGAAAAAATCATTACAAAAAGAGGCACTGGTTTTGTATGTACACAGCTTTAGCGTAACTGATCCAGAATGTCTAGAATGACTCCCCTACACCAAGTGTACAGAATAATATTAATAATCAAGAAAACTCTGAATCAGTTAGCAGTGGTTTTACTTCACCATAAAACTGCTGTTTTATTTCATCATCCCAGCACCTTATTCTAGCATGCAATGACTAGACACCAAAAACACATGTAACTTGGAAAGCTGATTTATGAAACATCAACAATGTAGACTGTTTTTCTCAGAAACAGCCACATGCACAGGCATGCACTGATCATGAATGCATTAAGTCAATTCATACACTTGCATTGCCCATAAACTCATTTGATGGCAGAGGTAGAAAAGCCTGCCTCTCCTAGTTCAACATTTTGGAATAAAAAAAATTCTCACTCTTGCTGTTCATTCAACATTTACTTTTTTGTTGTTGTTGTTTATCACCTGATTTTATTACTATATTTGATCTCTGGCTTATGTACTTTGCTGTCTGAATTGTATGTACTTTATCAGTACTGCAGATGACTGACACTTCCAGTACCACTTATCAAACCGAGTGGTGATCTATGCTGTAGGTATAATTATGTTACACACTGATTCGTGACTTGCATCAAATGAAGCTGGCATATATGCATTTTTTTTTAAATTATCTACAGGACATGCTTGTTTTTCCCTTTGTTTGTGTCCCAGTCCAGTGCACTCTTACCTGTACGTTCTGTGTTGCAATCCACTCGCACTTCCAACAGCCCCACTCCGCTCTTCGTGACAAGTTCGCTGGAAATAGGCGACTTCCAACTTCCGTACTGACTCGTCTTCATTGCTGACTGCTGGCCTGCTACTGCTGTGCGCGCAGAAGAAAAATATATCACCGTTACTTGCGTGAAGTTTGCTTTTAGTCTAATTTTCTGCTGCCCTGTGACAGCTGCTCTCAACAACAGGCGACAACCTACTCTCATCACGCGCGCACTTAACAGCAGACGCTTTTCTTAGGTGCCGGAAGATAAGACTAAAATGTGTTCCCGGTTAGAAAAGAAGAAAAAAAAAACACAAAGAGAAAAGCCAACAAAATATGTCTTTAATTACATCTAAAATAATAATTCTGTTATAAAATCAGTAGAATTAATTCCTAGTAAAACTGCTCAAATGTAACTTCTTTTCGTCCAATATCATTTCGTTTTTAACAACCAAGCAAAGACAACTGTAGAAAGTGAAAGTTAGCACTCGTTAAAAAAAAAAGATCCTGCGATCTTTCGCAGAGAATGTCTTGTAAACACTGACCTATCTTTTTGGAGGGTCTGTTTTTGTGTGCTTGGGGGAAAAGTGGGAGGGCACACAGAAATGCGACCGGACGAGCATAAGAAGAAGAAAAGCGCCCAGTATCAACGAAAGCATGGAGGTGGTGGTGGTGCAAAAGGAGGAAAGAACGAAAATGACAAGACTTCTTCGAAATCTGGAAAATCTAGCTCTTCAAAGGACGAAAAGTCTGCCCATGCAACACGTTCAACTCCTCAGGAGAAAGCGGTCGACATCTCATCTGACAGTGAGGTAGAAAAACTGATTTTGCTCTGGGGGGTTTTCTGTGTGCTTTGCCGCCGTGTGCATGTCTTTCTTTCCCTGGATGTTTAGAGCGCTCGGAATGATTCTTACGGCTGAGAATATGGCCTTTTATGGGTGGGGTGGGATGGAGGGAGGTATTGCAGTGCATGTATCAGGTGTCTGCCTTTGTTTCTAGTAGAGTCGTTCTAAATGCCGCAGAGTCAGATATCGTGGGGTGTGGTGGTCATCAAACACTGATTTCCATGTAGAGGAAACAGGTACTAATCAGTATACTATAGTAGACAAGGATTTGACAGCATTTGTGAGATCGATAGTTTGATAGTTTTAGAACAAAGAAAGAGGGGAGTGCAAGGGACTTTCTTTACATAGGACTGCAACTCAGTGGACATGATCAGTAATAATAGTATAAATCTGTACTTAATGTACAGTCATGTATGGAAAGACTGTTCTAACTCTAGGCTAAGTCAGTAAGTGTATACATGTGCGCGGTGCGCACACACACACACACATATGCATACATGCACACACACCCAAGCACATGCACACAGGAGTATTTATATTAACACACAATTTACAACCAACTGAAACAGATCATAAACAGGATTTGTGGCAGACAGCCATAGAGAGGAAGAGTTCTAGAATTATGTGCCTCATAATAATTATCATTATGTAATAAGCTGTGGAGCAGCATGTTGTATGGGACAATGACAGGGAAATTTGGGATGGACTGTTTTTCATGTTTCTGGTTGTCAGAGGAAGTTAGTATGTCATCAGCTTGGCCATCTGGGTGGAATCTTTGACCCAGCTGTTCACTGCTGACAGTCCAAATTCTGTCCTCTGCCACTTCATGGAGGCAACCAACAGCCATGCAGCTCAACCAGAATATCATCAGAAACTGGACCATTTGGGCTGTGTGTGTTGGGGAGGGGGAGGAGTGTAGACAGGTATACCTGTGGTAATATTTAATAATAATAGTAAAAGCATTTATAATTTATAAAGCACAAATATTGTCCATAGAGACTTTTGTAAGCACATATGCGCATGCACACACACACACACACATACACAAGCATTCTAACTGAAATTTCATACTCATAACTTAAGACTAGAGAAATCAGTTTATTCACCTGTCATCATTTTGTGCAGTACTCATAATTTCAATAGTTTGAACTAACCATATTCCAGGATGAGGGACACAACACAGAAATCCGAAACAAAACATTTCGTCGACGTGAAATAGCCAGCAACTGGGCAAAGTATGACATTCCCCCAGTGGAAGCTGATGACAGCACAGCCACTGCCAGGGGCCAGGACTTCAACAAGCTGCTGCAGGCTGCAGGTAGGTATGCTCTCTGTTGTCTGTGGATTATGCCAGCAGCCATTAGCTAGTTAACCCTCAGGAGCGATTCCCTCAACTATGCATGGGCAGTCTTGAAGTCAAACTGTCAAGAGCATTTCCCATTTGGTAGGGCAATCATTTCCTTCAGACCATCAGTATATTACATTAATGGTTCATTAATATGCACAGTATAACTATAAACTACAAATACAATGCTGAAAGGCATTTTGTGGTAAACAGAGAAGCTAGGACTTAACACTAACACTGTAACAGTAATGGATGACTGCAAACAGCGGATTAATTAGATACGGGTCACAGAAGTCTGCCGCACCTTTACAATTGCAGCCTTTCCTGTTCTCTCCACTGTTCATCAGACACATGCATGGCCAAACTCCAACGCTGCAACTGCAAAGCTCATGGCTTTTATTCTTTTCCTCACTTCAGTCCTCACGTCTGGAACAACTCCCCCAAGACAGCAGGCACTCTGCTACTCTCTCTTCCTTCAAAAACAACCTCAAGACATTTCTCTTTTCCAAATATTTCACCTAACCAACACTGTCCTTCTACTAGATCTACACAGAGGAGTTTTTATGTTCAAATACTTCATGCCTCTCATTTTGCTGCCTATGTGTTTACTTCAGGCAGTGCTGTTGCCCATTTCCGCTTCAAAGATGAAGAGGGATGGGAAGAAGATGGAACGGGAGACAATGCAACAACGGCTGCTGCACAGGTGCTGTCGCTTGACTGCACCCAGCTGGCTGCCAGTCTGGACTGCCTCCCTCTCTACACTCAGCTCCATTTGGACACAGATATCTTTACGGTTGGTAATGCTGACAGTTTTGTGTGTGCTATGTGTTACTACTGTGTGTGTGTCTGTATTCTGTGTCATGTGTGTAGTACTCTGTGTTTATGTGTGTGGGCGTCCAGTCTGACTGCCTCCCTCTCTACACTCAGCTTCACTTGGACACTGCTGTCTTTACAGTTAGTTATGCTGACAGAACTCTGTGTGTGTGTGTTACTACTGTGTGTGTGTGTGTGTGCAGTATGTATACATGCATTATGATACATCAATAACCTCCCCCACCCTAACTGCCCACACACATACACATACACACACATATGCACACGTGCACGCACTCATGCAAGCACACACACACACACACATACACAAACGCACGCGCGCGTGTGCACACACACATTATAGGTACATCTATGAATTTGTGTTTAAACCCTTCATAAGTTCATAGTTTTAATTTGTCAGCCAGAACAGCTAGCAGCGATGGACAAGACAGCCAATGAGCACAGGGCTTTGGCAGGATTGCCCACGCGAGACCCCAAAGAGAATCAGACCGCCCCACAGTCCAGCACGAAGTCTTCACCACCAGCTGTGCCTGGAGCCTCTCCAAGAGCTCCAGAAGCTGCGAAGACCCCAGACACACCCACCACCCCCTCTGCCACACAGCAACAAGAGAACAGTGCCACAGACATGGTGAACAGCAAGACCAGAGACGCAGAAAATGGCCCTGCTGGAGGTCAGGCTGGCAAGCCTGTCCCCAGTCAAGGTGGTGTGGGTTTCTCTGACGCTGACTTAGACAGTTTGCTCGAGTCCAGTGACACTGAGGACAAGCAGAGAGGAGGGGAGGGTGTCTCAGGATCAGCGAAGGCAGTGTCTGTGGTCGGTGGGGAGGTCACAGAGCAGGATCTGGATGACCTTCTCTCCATGGAAACGCCACAGTCTGGCGGTCCGGGCCAGGTGTCAGATCCCAACCAGAAAGTGAAAGGTATGATGGAACACTAACAGTAACATTGTAACTGTAAGTGGGTAATAGGAATATGGATGCAGAAAAATATCAGATTGTTTGGTAACAGCTGACTCACCAGAAAGTAATTGGAGGTTAAACAGAAAGTACAAGCCACATGAAAAATAGTGAAAAGATTTTTTAAATCGTATGAACAGAGATCCACATGAAATAGTTTCTTCATTGCAGATCAACCAATATTCAATTATAATTATGGCACACCAATACATCAAAATGTATTAATAATTGTTGTAAGCTTACGTATCTAATTTGTTGAACCCCTTCTCTGTTTGTTTTATAGAATCTAAACATATATTTTCCAGTATCATGCATAGAAAAAAGAATTTTGTTTTGTTTTTAAATTTATTCTTTTGTAAATTTGTATGCACACATTTGATTTTAAAACTACACGGTTGATTTTCTCTTCTTCCCCCCTTCCCCCCCCCCCCCCCCCCCCCATACCAAAGTCATATTGCTTCCAAAGCATCAACAACAGTTAAATAAATCCAAACGTTAAAGCAGTCAAAATAATAAATTGTATTTTTGTTGTCTGATATCACACAGGCTGTGATCATGTCCTTCCACTGTTCTAGAGCTTTGTCTCTATCTCTCTCTCATGCACACACACACACACACACACACACACACACACACCACACACACACACACACACACACAGATAGAAATGTATTTCTGTTCTGTTTGTCCAACCAATGTTGTGTTGCACTTTTGCAGAGTCTAGCACAACTGCTGAGTCAGCAGAACTGGAGGACTGGTTGGACAGTGTTTTGGATACTTGACCTGTCCATTGGCCATCAGCTGAGAAATTATGAAGTGCAGTTTCACTGCCCCTTCTCCACACACACACACACACCAATGATTCATGAAAAGGGGGGGAAATTGACATCAACAGTAATTTTGGTAGTTTACATTCCCTTTTTGGTGCATATTAACTACCAAAAAGAGCAGAATGAGATTTTGTATATGCATCATATGCAGTAACATGAACAGTAAAAGTTGAAAATCGAGTCGCTGTACATCTCTGTGAATCCTGGTGCATCTTGGAACTGGAGACAGCTTGGTGAACAGTGAAATGTAGAAAGACTGCAAGAGCATACACAACCTAACCAACAGCTTTAGTTCATTTCAAAATGGTACTTGTGGGTGGGGGGAAAGCCCATGCATGCTCCACCCTATCTCTCAGAGTTTCTGCAGCATTGCCCTTTGATTTTGAAGAGGTTCCAATGTTTGCAGTTATAAATTACAATACAGTTAACCTTCTCAAGGAATGGGCATTATACAGTCACCATTTTTGCCAGGACTTATTCTTGCCATTTTTCAGTTCTTGTCATGAAAACAAAGCATTGATGCAGATACAGTTCTTGTCAACTTGACTCCCTCTTCTCCTTTGTTCTAACTTTCTGGTGGCCCCCCCCCACCCCCTCCCTACCTTTTTTCAGGTTATCTCATCATGTGTATACATGTATGAAACCTTAGTGTTCTATAGTAGCCATCATGTGCTCTGCCCATTACTCAGTACCTTTGAATACTGTGAATGTGACAGAAATAGAACTGTGCAAAGAGGTATGAATCGGTGAGTGAATGTATCATAACTGGATGGCTGCATGCTATGTGAATAAAAGTCGCACAATGCCTGGCAAAAAGACAAACAAAGAAATCCAGTGTTGATGTGATTGAATGTGGCCCCTCTGTTTCTCTTTGCTGTAGGTGATCAATGGTGTGATGTCCTTGGCTTTGTAACTGTAGGTAGTTTCTCAAGCTCCACAACACTTCATTTTGATGACAGCTTTTGTGTCTATCACAATAAGTTTTTCTTACTACTTCAGTACTATAACAAATTCAGCAGAAAATGAAGAAACAAATATGGGCTGTCTTTTTTCCTGGTTCACTGTGCGTTAAAATTTTGAAAAAAAATCAACAGACTGCATTTGGTGAACATCCGTAAGAGTTTGCACTTGGGCATTGACAATAACAAGAGCAGGTGCATTGATTGTATTGGAAGAAAGTTTTACAGTAATGTAAATAAATTAAAAAAACAGGCATCAGTATAAGACCAGACATAAATCATAATGCTATTACAATTTTTTTCATCATGTGTGCTGAAAGTATATATTGATAATATCTTCCAAACAAAAAAATGAAGCACGCAAGTTCATGCTTTAACTTCCTTAGGATTTACATAATTATTGAGAAAGTCGTGAATAAATCACATCATTGTCAAAAAGCCATTTGACTTTATCTGCCATCTGGTGCGTTGAGTGTGCATATATGCTGGTGTTGTGTGTGTTTGCGCGCGTTTGTGTATGTGTGTGCATTTGTGTGTGCAGGTGTACATATATATGTGTGTGTGTGTATGGCGCTGGCATCGGTGCAGCAGGGGGAGAGTGTACAATTGCAGATACCAGGATTTTGTGACCGGCAAGGCCATTTTAAAACTGTCCACAGACTTGGACTGGCAACTTGTAGACCCTTAGTCATGGTCAGGTATCAGATTCAATCACCCAAACAGGTTATGTAGTTCTAGAATGCATTGACTAGATTCTTAAAGCACATGTAATACTAACTTGATTTATGAAAAATCAACTGTGTAGGTATCAAATTCAATGAGCCCAATGGGTTATTCTGGAATGCATGGACTAGATTCTAGAAGTACATGTAACTTGATTTATGAAAAATCAGCTGTGTAGAGTCTTTTCTCTAAAAAACTGAATCAACTGTGTATAGATTTTATTTATTTTTTCTGAAAAATCATCTGTGTAGATTTGTCTTTTTCTCAGGAATACCATCAAGCATGCTTTCACTGGCTGAGATAGAAAAGTCCTCTCTGTTGGTTAAATGTTTGTGAGTGGGTTTGGCCTAGCAGTAAGGCGTTAGGCTGGTGAGCAGAGGGACCGCTATTCGATTCTGCGTTGGCTCTCCTCTCTCTTCAAAAGTTAAGGTCTATGGACACGGTCTTGTGACTTTGTCCCTCACAATTAATGAAACACTAAAATGGCTCTCTGCTGCCCATCTTAATGCAGGAGTCACTCTGGTGGTGACAGTGTAGTGATATGTATATAATCTCCCTCTTCCCCCACCTCCATACCCATTTTCCCACCTTCTCCCTGTCCCTAATAAGCCTTATGATTTCTGTGGCTGTTAAGCACCATGTTTACTTAAACAATTCTTTTAATCTTACTCTCTAACAGTTCTTGGCTTGTTTTCTTGATTTGATTGTTTTCTTGATTTTATCATGATTAATACTGTACTTTAACATAGCTGTCGGAGTCACATGCAGGCTATCAATCAGTTATGCAGCTACTGAGATACCACTTACGAAATCGACCTGTGGCGATCTAGGCATATTGCAAGTATATGTGTAATATACTGCTTTATTCTCGAGAAACAAAGCAGACAAAGCACTATCTGGGTGACAAGTCTCATTCTCAGGTTTAAGCAGCACATGCATATTTTTTAGCTGCACACATGACTGTAGCCCAGCTCAAACATTCCCTAAAGCAGTCTGTCTGGAAAATCGCCCTGATATAACCGTACTGGTCGACTGGGCGTAAAACACCAACTTACTTACTTACTGTCTGGAAAATGGCACTCGAGAATATCTCTGATAAAAAAATAGGTGGAGTGGGTAGGAGAACAATAGGTGGAGTGGGTAGGGGGGAAATAGGTGGAGTGGGTAGGAGAACCATAGGTGCAGGGGGTAGGCCAATGCACTGATAATCGACCCGTGTAAACAGCTGTATTGCAGGTATGACCTCTAGTCATGGCATGGTGATGGATTTATTTCTGTTTGAGTAAACACTTGTGTTAATGTGTAAATGCTACTTTGCTTTTGTGCGTACGGTGCATAGTAATTTAGCACGTTCAAGATCCTACAACCACCTTTCAGTTGTACAAAGGGTTTTAGAAGGCCTAACAGACTAAACCTTGGGTGGGTGTGTGTGCATGCATGCCTGTGTGTGTGCATGCGTGTGTGTGATGCAGTAAGAATATACTCTCTTTTTTTCTTGTGAAACTGCTGCCATCTTAGCAGATATTCCACGTACACCAAACCATGCACCAGTTTACTGTGTTATTCAAAAACACCTGTTTGTCTGGTCTTTTAGTGCATGCTGGTTTATTTCCATATTTCTGTTATTCACTGAACTTTTAACATGTGTGGAACAGGTTACAGGATCTTTAACATGCATATGATGCAACCATTTTGCATAAGTATTCACAGATTGGACACTTCTCAAAGTTCTACACATCCAGTCCCACTGCAATGGACACTCCCGAATTAAAAGCTGTTTTCTGAATGCAAAATAAAACAAACAAGGCATTTAGTTAAATAAAATCTTTGCTTCTTAAGTTTTCATTTTGTACTCTTCAACCTGCCAGACAAAATATGTTCTGAGGTTACCTCCTTTAACATTGCCCTGATATAACTGTAACTTTTTGTAAAGGTTGACTGGGGGTAAAACACCAAGTTACTTACTTACTTACCTCCTTTAACTAAGGATTTTGCTCTTAAATGACTGCTTCTCTTAGGTGAGATTTTGGAAAGACTGAACCAGAAGTTACAGTTTGCATCATCCAGCCCAGTTCAGCTGTGTGCAACACCATCAGCCTGAGTATGTGTCACTTGAGTGTCACACATACCCTTCACTGTTCAGTGCAAACACCACCATATATTTGCTACACTTTTCACAGCAATTTTTAATAATTTCTCGCCCTGATATAACCGTACTGGTTGACTGGGCGTAAAACACCAAGTTACTTACTTTAATAATTTCAAAAATCTGAAACAAGAATGACTGCTAGCATTCTAAAACAAGATCCAAAGACATAAAAGGTTCAAAAGAATGCTATTTATTCAAAGCTCAGGGCTCCCCCCCCCCCCCCCCCCCTCCTTTCTCTGTCACTCTTCTGTGCCATTTGAGGTTTACATCATATAATATTCATTACATCACACCTATTACACGTCACTTTCATGCCAACATTCTTACAAGTACTGGTCAGGAAAACAACATAGTTCAACCAAAAACAGATAAGTGGTTTAGTTTTCCATCTCATTTTTCACCATTTAACTGTTGTTTTAAGTGTCGTTTTGTAGCTTGATAAAGGGGATTACACTGAACATTTGCACGTTGTGTTTTATTCCAATAACATTCTTTTGAGCCTTTTATGTGTTTAGCTCTTTAATAATTTCATCTGGAAGTGAAATGACTGTAACTTACACATGACCTGGCATGTACTTGCAGATCCGCATACATTCAGCTCAGGCAAATTGATTCCATACATCTACTCACTGCTCAAGCAACTCAAACTAATGACTGTAACTTACACATGACCTGGTGTGTACTGAACACTTGCTGATCAGCATACATTCAGCTCAGGCAAATTGATTCCATACACTTACTCACTGCTCATGCAACTCAAACTCTTGTCTGCATTTTCATTCTATCCCAGTTGGACTATTGATTGTGACTGTCTGCTTGCTGTGCCAGCTGTCCCCAGTGCCTTATCAGATCCTTTCAACCAAGTCAGCTTTCAGTGCAGACTCTCTTAATGTGTTCATACAGCCCCCATACAGTAATCCTATCTGTGTGCATGTTAAAAAACCCAAGCGTTGGCAGCCATACCATTGTTTGGAGACACAAATACAGCACAATCTAGGTCGGGATGACACAGAGAAATGTGGTTGCCCAACTGGCAGGAAACTGAAAATGCATAAGCAAAGCTTTCCAGCACCCCATCAGAATGATGAGAATGGAAGTCAACCTCTCTTGAATCAGGTCCTCTTCAAGCATTCTCATAACGCACACTTTGCTTGAGCAATTTGCCTCCAGAAAAAACGCGGCATTACCTCCAGAAAAAGAGAAATGCTCAACAAAAGAAGCAGTTTGTCTGTGTGTTTAAAAAGAAAATTAATCATAATTGTCTGTTTTTATCATAACTACGCAACTTGCAAGAGAAAGATAACAACAACAAAAAGAAGGAAAAGACGGACAAAAATATTTGCTTTGCTCAGATATTTTACTTTTTCTCTCATAATGATTAAATACAAACAATGAAGTTGCCATTCACAGTGTGGCATGATATCATTTCCACATGGCAAAATGACAGAAAGCAGCTATCGTAAGGGGCTTCCATCTCACGAGACCCAAAGTGCTGAGGGGCTTGAGACACTACAGACACAAAGACAAAGCACAACCAACTGCCTAGAGGAGACGAATAAAGCACAGGGCAGTATCTGACGACGTATTGTAAAAGGGTGAGACTGACGCATCGTTAATCGGACCAACACTCAGGAACTCTGAAAGGCAACTGACATTGGGGAAACTTCTGAGAGGTGGGGTGGAGCCCATATGGGATGATTTCCCAAGTGCACAGATGCCATCTTGAACTGAATTGGCAGATAAAAGAATCAGCAGCTTCACTACCAGAAAAGGTTGAGCTACTGGTAAGCAAGTTGAATAATAATAATGTACATTTATCGTGCACTCATCGACACCCTGGTATGATACATATTAACCTAAACACAGTATTCTGTATGCATGCAGAGGACAGTCCTCTTAATGCAATTTACATAAAGTATTCTATTAAGCAAAACAATGTAAATGCAATCAATTCAGTTTATTCATACATACATTCATTCATACACACACACACACACACACATTACTGTTTAACCAGATGCTCTAATGACATACTGATCATTCCATCAGATGGCTGCTACAATAAATCATCAAATGGGCTCTAAAGAAAGTGGTTTCTGATGAACAAGGGCATTATGAAAAAACACAACAACGCATACAATCATCTGTGAACATTCAGTGAATTTTAACAGCGGCAAGCAAACAGACAATGTTGTCTCCTCAAGAAGAAAACAGAAATTACGTCAGCAAATAATTATAATGGATAATGTTTAACTCTACATCTGCATGCGCATGTGAAATATGGTATGAACATGTAAAGGGGATGGGGGGGGGGGGGGGGGGGGGGGGGGGGCTTACACTCAGTATTTGAGTAAATACAGCCTTGCATGATTTTTGAAAGCAATCTGGTTACAAATCCTGAAGTTTCCTTAAGTTAAAAATCATGAAAATCAAAACAGCAGACAATGAAAACAAGAACATACAGTGCAATAATGAGACAAAAGAAACAGAAAATGATGTGTGACACTGACAGTTTTAATAAACATTTGCTTCCTTCATCCATTCTTCCCCCTAGGACTAATACAAAATTAAAATATTTGTTTGTTTGTTAAGCACATCATTGTAAGACTTTTTTTTATATATTCACAGATCACACATCTGTCCAAATATATATTTGCAATAATGTTTTAGCTGCTTTGGGTAACCGTATTAAAACTAGTAAAACATATTAACAAAAACTACCAGAAACACACACACACACCAAAAAAGTGTTGATACTGTAAAAAGGTTAGTGTTCTCCTGCTGTACATCATGAAGTTTTTATCTAACACTACTTTGAGCTTGAAAGATAATCCATATTAGGCCTGATTACTTCAAGTGTTCTGTCAATCCAAAATAATGGGAAATCACTTTTTTTTTCTGCACACACACACACACACACACACACACACACACACACACACACACACATTCACTTAAACAAGCAGGCATACATGCAGACACATATAGAAGTGTTTACACTAACACACATGATAGCACAGTATATAATAACAAACAAAATAATCACCAAAATACATGACACTTATGCACCAATTCGATTAAAAAACAACTAACATCAGATTAAAAGCTGCCTTCTCCTTGAAGAAACCGGTTTGACTCACTGTTACAGTAATTACAGACAAATGAACACATATACACTGTAACCACTGAAAAACAAAAACACAAAAGTCGGTTAAGTTCATAATTAGACATAATTAAAGTTAGAGCATGTGGTTTGAGCCAGATCAAAGCATTTGTTCTCATCTACACTCCAAAGCTTGACATGACTCGGTTTAAAAGCACCTGTTTTTAGCCACAGGTATGCTTTGCACAAGATCATTATTTGCATGGTGATGCGACTGCAAAATACAAAATACAGTGGAACCCCTGAAAAGACTTCGGTGCTAACTCTTATTTTGGTAACCATTCTACCCCCTTGTTACCGCAGTAGTGTGTAAATGAGCCCAGTCATTCTCGTAAAAGTGCAGGTGGCAGGTTACAGCTAAACACGTGTACCTCATGTACATGGCTTTGAATGAAGTGACACTGTAAACTGGTACACAATTGTACACAGAACATGCACCAACATGGCAGCAGCTTCACGTGGCACCAGCCGTGAGACAATCAAATAGCGCTGTAAGTACACCACTAGTGGATATTCAAAATGTGCTATAAAAAGGCCAAGGTCACTCATTCAGAATCACACGCGATAAGAGTGCAGGCAGTGAGTCTGCTTGAGAGCAAAGAATGTGCTATATAAAAGTGATCAGTTTATGAATTAGTTACCTGGTGAGACTTTCATGTTGAGACTTTTGAGACCACTTTTTCTGAAACTGTTTAATTCACATTTTCATTCAAGTGAATGCCTTACCAAGGACCACTCCTGTTTTAAGATCAACTTTCTAAAACCCTTCTCTTCCTCTTCCTATTTCCATGGGAATGAACCTTTTGACTGTCTGACTGTTGGAGGCTTAAGTCCACAGAAACATCTTGCGGTTTATTAGGGATGGCAGGAAGGAGGGGTGGGGGATTGGGTACCATGTGTAACGCTCGTTCACAGACATCACCACTGTTCACTCCCGTTTTTCCACAACAATGAGATGCTTGAACATGCCTCTGGACAGTCTGAAGATGTACTGCGTTCATCTCACTTGTTTATTTCACTGCATTGCCCTCATATAACCGTAACGGTTGACTGGGCATAAAACACCAAGTTGCTTACTTACTATTTCACCACAAGCTGTCATCAGCAACCACTTCAATGTCTTCACCTCATCATCACCATACACAGTAGCACGTCACAGCTGGACATGTTGAACACACACTGTTCACCAATGCCATCATCGCTCACTTCAGCATTTTTTGGAACTGGAGAAGACAGCTACATTCATCTTGCAGCCTGGACTCTCAGTGTAGTGGCAATTGAGAATAAGAAGAACAAGAAAAAGCTCACTTCAGCTTGTCCATGACTACAGCTGAACATGTTGAACAAACATACCGTTCACCGATGCCATCATCACTCACTTCAGCTTGTCCATGGCTACACCAGGACATGTTGAACAAACACACTGGTCACCAGTGCCATCATCGCTCACTTCAGCTTATCCATGACATGCTCCACAAACATTTCTCTGGAAACTTTGGAGTCGTCCGTGTGCTGCTGGCTGTCGTGCACTTTGACCCCTGGCGTCCAGTTCCACCGCAGACTGCTCAGCTTGCTGTCCCTGCACGTGGGGGAGGAAGTTGGTTAAGTGGACAAGATCACTCTGAATCATTTCCTGATCAAAAGAAGATTATGTTAGATGTTAGTGTCATCTCAGGTGTGAACTAAATCAGAAATCTGCAACACAGTGAAGGATGAGCAAGCAGAATTACATTGTGTTTGACTTCAACATCCATAAACCCCAATTTTGAAGAAAATGTAAGACAAATCAGGTTCAAGCCTGGGCCTGTCTGTTTAAACGCAGAATGCTTTGTGTCTCAAGGCCATGCCAGCACGAGCACTACTCCACAGACTATAATGGTCAGACTTTTCAAATAAAGTCTGTTTAAACCAAAAAAAGACAGATCAGAAATTCTATTTGAGGCTACACCTTTTGTTCTTCACCAGTTTGTATTTCCAAAAGTGTATCCCTCAGAGTGGCTTCTGACATCAGTTCCGCAACTTGCATCAGTTAGTGTGTGCTATTTTCTCTGCTTCTTTCCAGTTTTCTGTCTGCTTAACAATATTGCACCTTGAACAGGGCTTACACATAAGGATACTTACAATTCTACAGCTGTCTTCATTATTACAAGAAGGAAGAGAAAGAGCATTAAGAACCACCTTTAGAGTAGTATTATTAATAATCACAATTCAGATATATATTGTCCATGCCTGTGCAAAACATCATGTCTGCACACATATTATGTCTTGCATGGATGTGGAACATATCTGCCCTTGCATATATTGGAGTGTATGTAACATATGAATGTGTGTATGTGTGTGTGTGTGTGTGAGTGTGTATGCAAGTGTGCATGTGTGTGTGTGGGGGGGGGGTGGTCGGGTCCTGTCTATGGGTGGATGTACCTACTTAAAAGTGGCAATTGTCTCCACCAGACACTCAAAGGTTGATGAGTTGGGTTGCTGCTTGTTGAACCAGTACTTTCTCTGGGCCTTTTTGCTCAGTGCCATGGACCAAGGTTCTGAAAATAGATGGGCAAAAAAAAGTTTCAAGAGCACAAATCAATTTCTCTCTAAACACAAGACAGAAACATTCTTCACTCAAAATCAAAATGAAAATGACAAGCCTGTCCATACCAAGTCTCAATTTAATCTGAATCAAGCCTGTCCATACCAAGTCTCAATTTAACCTGAATCCTGAAGAACAAATGCTCAGTCAACTTTGCACATTCAAAACAGAAAACACAGCTTTCATTATTTTTCAAACTCTCCAGTGACAGAAACTGAGGGATGCATCACACAAAAGAGTAAGTATGGGAGGTGTGCTTAGAGGTCTGCATGGACACCCCCCTCCCACCCCCACCCCCATTACATCACATACCTTTGACAGTCTTGATGAGGTCAAGGCCTGCAGGATGGAAGAAGTTGCCCGAGTGACCTCTGAAGCAAAGTCGCGGTTGATTGGCTGACCCTTTGACCACCTTCATCTCTAGCCTGTTGCGCGGCAGACAAATCACCATGGTTAGTCATTAGTTACTTCTTGAGTTTTAAAGTCCTATCTACCAACCAGGGTCACATCAAGATGAACAAACACTACTTTAAATCACACACATTTAAGAATTACATCAGGTCAAACAAACGTAACAACACAGAGTTCATATCGAGAGTTCCACTAATAACAAACACAGTTAAAGGCATACAAGGGCAGAGACAGACTTAAGGATAAAAAAAATAGCATTTTGGGGAGAAATTATGGAGCAAAATGTATCTGAAAGGACCTTGGAGACCAAAACACAGCATGAACAGAATTTAAAAAAAGGGGCAAGCAAGTTCGCCTGATATCTCCAACAAAGTATATATCATAACGTCCCCACCACATCAAGGTGTGCCAATGAAGACACCATACAAGCATACACATAAAAAGCCCAAGGCCAAAAATAAACTGTATTTTTTCAGTACACCTCATATTCGGGAATCCTTCAAATAGGATTAAGAAGAGAGTACAAAATAGACCCACAGTAGTTTTGCAGCCAGTTCATGGTCTCGTTTGTTAAGATTTGAAAACAATGGAAACAGTCATGAGTGCTGCCATTTTGTGTCTGGCATTCTGTGTATATGACATCATGAACAAGATCATCATATGTGGCAGAAGCATGTATTACATCACAAGCTAACCTTGTTCTGCTCTTCAATGGTAAAGAGTGAACCAACAGGGCTACACCCCAAGGAACTCAGACTTGAAGCAAATTTCTGCTTCATGAATACTGATCACTCAAAGTGTACAAATAGAAATAGAAATATTTGCACACTTTCTGTGTTTTCAAGCCAACTTCCTTCTCCACACAGCCTGGGGTCCCCTTTAAGCCTGAGGCCCCCTTTGAGCTTGAGGTCCCCTTAAAGCTTGAGGTCCCTATTAAGCCTGGGATCCGCTCTAAGCCCTTTAAGCTTGGGGTCCCCTTTAAGCTCTTTAAGCTTGGGGTCCCCTTTAATCCAGGGGTCCCCTTTAAGCTTGAGGTCCCCATTAAGCTTGAGGTCCCCTTTAAGCCTGGGGCCCCCTTTAAACTTCAGGTCCCCTTTAAGCTTGGGGTCACTTTTAACAGAAGTTTGTCTTAAGAGAGCTAACAATGCAAGGCAAGTGTGCTGTAGGAATATCAAAGTCAACAGCCTGGAGCAGAATGATCTCATTTTAAAAGCGCTGGCCATGGAAGGGTCTTTCTGTCCTACTGTCCTTGTAGAGAGTGTGACCTGTCAAAGATGAGCGTTGTGTCCTCCAGCCTGAAGACGTCTGGCATCACCAGGCGGGCCAGGTCGGAGCGGGTCTCCTTGTGCACTGCCCGCACAAACTTGTGAAGGTGGTCCTGCCTGCACACAGTGGGGTGGGGGGAGGCAAAGAGAGTTTGGATGTAGCCCAGAGATTTCAAACAATGATTCGGTCAAATTCTTTTTCTCACTCGTTCATGTGCATGTACACACTTACAATTGGTATGCATGTGCACATGTGCATGCACACATAGCTTGCTTGTACACATGCATGTGTGTGTGTGCATGTGTGCATGCACACACACACACACACACACACACATACAGATGCACACATGCATGCAAGTACACACACATGCGAGCATACACACACACACACACGCACGTATGCACGTACACACGTATGCACACACACATGTATGCACGCACGCACACACACACACACGCACACACGCATGCATGCACGCACACACACACACACACACACACATGTACACCAAAACAATGGTGCTACAAACCCAAATGGCTTACCTCTCTCTGAAGTGCTTGTGTCTGATGTCCTTGCCGCAAAGGTACAAGGCGTCCATGACATGAACTGTCATCTGCCGCCTCTGGCCCTTTCCCTGATGTACCACAAAGGTAAACAATAACATTCACAAAGTGTAACAATAACATTCACAAAGTGTAACAAACATTCATCTCCGGAACACATTTTGTCCTGATGCAGTGCAAACACAAAATTCCCATACAAATTTTGCAATGGTCATAAGACCCTCCGATGCTACAAGCTTTTGTTTTGACCACCATGCTGTACTGTGTTGGCTGGTCTGAGTCTGATTCCAGTTTCCAAATGAACATAATTTGCCTCATTACCATGTTGTACTGTGTTGGCTGGTCTGAGTCTGATTCCAGTTTCCAAATGAACATAATTTGCCTCATTACCATGTTGTACTGTGTTGGCTGGTCTGAGTCTGATTCCAGTTTCCAAATGAACATAATTTGCCTCATTACCATGTTGTACTGTGTTGGCTGGTCTGAGTCTGATTCCAGTTTCCAAATGAACATAATTTGCCTCATTACCATGTTGTACTGTGTTGGCTGGTGGAATACCAGCGATCTGAGTCTGATTCCAGTTTCCAAATGAACATAATTTGCCTCATTACCATGTTGTACTGTGTTGGCTGGTGGAATACCAGCGATCTGAGTCTGATTACAGTTTTCAAATGAACATAATTTGCCTCATTTAACTGCAGATGCTACCTTGCACCATCGAGCAAATGTGTAAAATTCCTTACTTTGAAGGTTTTGCTCAGAATCCAACAGTTGCTCACTCTGTTGCTCTGCTTTATCAGCTGAACATGGTGGCCACTCTAAGAGCTTTTCGCATGGAACCTTCTGTGCTATGTTCTGATTGGCTGGAGCTGCTTGGGTGACTGGCAGCCCAGAACCCTCTACTGTAATGTTGTGACAGAAACCTCTTGTAGCATTGTGACAGTACCCTCTTGTAGCATTGTGACAGAACCCTTTACTGTACTGTTGTGACAGAACCCTCTACTGTACTGTTGTGACAGAACTCTCTTGTAGCTTTGTGACAGAACCCTCTACTGTACTGTTGTGACAGAACCCTCTTGTAGCATTGTGACAGAACCCTCTACTGTATTGTTGTGACAGAACCATCTTGTAGCATTGTGACAGAACCCTCTACCATGGTGTTGTGACAGAACCCTCTACTATGGTGTTGTGACAGAACCCTCTACTGTACTGTTATGACAGAACCATCTTGTAGCATTGTGACAGAACCCTCTACTATGGTGTTGTGACAGAACCCTCTACTGTACTGTTGTGACAGAACCCTCTTGTAGCTTTGTGACAGAACCCTCTACTGTACGGTTGTGACAGAACCCTCTACTGTAGTGTTGCGACAGAACCCTCTTGTAGCGTTGTGACAGGACCCTCCTGTAGTGTTGTGACAGAACCCTCTACTAGTGTTTTGACAGAACCCTCTACTATAGTATTGTTATAGAACCCTCTACTATAGTGTTGTGACAGAACCCTCTACTGTAGTGTAGTGACAGAACCCTCGACTATAGCACTGTTACAGAACCCTCTACTATAGTGTGCGACAGAACCCTCTACTATAGTGTTGTGGCAGAACCCACTTGTAGCATTGTGACAAAACCCTCTACTATAGTGTTGTGACAGAACCCTCTACTGTAGTGTGACAGAACCCTCTACTATAGTACTGTTACAGAACCCTCTTGAAGCATTGTGACAAAACCCTCTACTATAGTGTTGCGACAGAACCCTCTACTATAGTGTTACAGAACCCTCCACTATAGTGTTGTGACAGAACCATATTGTAGCATTTGTGACAGAACCCTCTACTATGGTGTTGTGATAGAACCCTCTACTGTAGTGTGACAGAACCCTCTACTGTAGTGTTGTGACAAAACCCTCTACTCGCTGCTGTGACAGACCCTTCTCCTATAGTATTGTGACAGGACCCTCCACTGTAGTGAAGTGACAGAACCCTCTACTTCAATGTTGTGACGGAACCTTCTACTACAGCATTGCAACGGAACCCTCTATTGCAATGTAGTGAACAATTCTCACCTCTCCCCTCAATTCCATAACCAACTCCACCTCCAGCAGTGTCTGTGTTGGCAGCTCCACTCTGATGTTGTCCAGTTTATGCCACCTGCTGTTCTGTCGTCCATCCCAGCAAAACACCTGGGACTTCTGTTGTTGAAACAATGTACCATGGAACACCCTTTCAACAAAGCTGGGAGCATCAAAATCGCCTCTTCTTAACAGAACTTTGATCTAAATGACTAAAATATAAAATAAAAAAACAAGGGAAATTGCAGTGAGGGTACTTCAGTCACTTTCTCTTAAGCAAAACGTCACCTTACGGAGAGAAAAAAAAATTCTTTTCATTTTATTGAAAGGTTCCTCAGAAACTTAACAGTTAATTCATGACAAAATAATGGAGCAAGCAAATACATCTATTTTGTTTTCCAGGGTCAACTTTCTGTGCTGACTTTTATTACTTTATTTTGGTATCCGTTCCATCCCCGTGTTACCACATTAGCACGTAAAAGATCCCGGTCATTCTGCCAAAAGTGCAGGTGGCAGGTTACAGCTAAACATGCATGCACCCTACGTATGAGGCTTTGCATCAAGTGATGTGACAGGGTGCATGGTTGTATGGTGTACGCAGAACACACCAAAATAACACTGGTGACTCGCTGCTGCTGAACATGACACAAGAGGCAAACTTGCACTACCTACCCCACAACTGAGGAGGAATTTGCGATGCTGGTCTCCTGACACAAGACACATGTAGTCATAGACGCTCTCAATCTTGTGAAGATTGGCATGTGTCAGTTCTATGGGAGAGTGATCCTCGTAATCAGACCTCTCAGTCTGAAACAGGGAGGAGGTGGTCAAATCAATTGTACACTAGGAAAAACACAGTAGATTTTGGCATCAGATGCATGATATTTAAAAATTAAATGCAAACAGCAGATATAAGCAACAAAGCACCCACGGGTGCAAAATGTTGACATACAATGGAATCTTCTTTTTGGAAGGCCTGACTAATGTTAAATAAGAATAAACTGCATGTAAAAAGCATAAATACAATACTGAATACCTTTAATGTCATGGCAGCCATTAATTAATCTTAATTAGCCATAAAGGCAGTCAAAGTGACTCACTAGTCACTAACTTATTAACTTATCCCAACAGGATTCTCGAATGCAAACGGCCATAAAAAAAACATGGTTAGGCCTCCTCCTTTCGACCGAACAAGAACTGTCAATAAGAGAGAAAACTATGGCATTTGTGTGCCAACACAAAGTTTTTGCTGTTCTGTGAATGGCTGTTAAAAACTGTTAGCTGAACTGGTCTCACGGACAGTAACCAGCAACTGGGGACTACTGTACTAGTCTTGCACAGACATTGCACTAGCAATAAACATCGCTTGGCAACTAACAGGTTAACCAAGGCTTTTGGTGGGTATTACATATTTAGGGGTTGTTGTTGTTGTTTTTTGGGGGGGCGGGATTATTTTTTTCCTTTCTAATATTTGTGGGGGGGCTTTTTTTTGGGGGGGGGGGGATTTTTTTCCTTTCTAATATTGTTAAGGTTATACTTACAGGATACAGGACAACGTCACACTGACAGTAAAGTACTAGTCAGGGCAGTTTGTTGCTGAATTTACCTTGACTGAGGTAATAAAGACTTGAGCCCTTGAACAGCAAGGATCTAATCTGATCTTAGAAACACAAAGCCACACTGGGGCTTGGGGGGGGGGGGGGGGGGGGATTTTTTTCCTTTCTAATATTGTTAAGGTTATACTTACAGGATACAGGACAATGTCACACTGACAGTAAAGTACTAGTCAGGGCAGTTTGTTGCCGAATTTACCTTGACTGAGGTAATAAAGACTTGAGCCCTTGAACAGCAAGGATCTAATCTGATCTTAGAAACACAAAGCCACACTGGGATCAAAGAGAAGACATAATTCACTTACAGTGACCATTTTCTCAAAGGCTGCTCTGGGCTCCTGTCGCATTGGGGCTGTTCTCACCTCATCTGGAACCTAGGTGTCACACACACACACATGTACACACACGCAGGCATGCATGCATGCACACACACAAGCAGGCACACACACACACGCACGCACACACACACACATGTACACATACGCAGGCACGCACACACACAAGCAGGCACACACACATGCACACACACACACACACACACACACACACACACACACACACACACACACACAAATGGAGAAGAAAAATTAAAGCACACTTCAGGATAGGTGTCATCATCAGTTTTAGGCATCTCTGACCAGACTATCATGAACACTTACAGCCGTGGATCAATATAACCATTATTTACTGAACTACATTTACAGAACTGCTGCAAACAACAGACCTACCAGCAGCTGCACTGGCATTCAACACTCCTACAGCTGACACTGTGAAGGGTTCTGTCAGCCAGCCAAGACTCCTACAGCTGACACTGTGAAGGGTTCTGTCAGCCAGCCAAGACTCCTACAGCTGACACTGTGAAGGGCTCTGTCAGCCAGCCAAGACTCCTACAGCTGACACTGTGAAGGGTTCTGTCAGCCCAGTCAACATCCTACAGCTGACACTGTGAAGGGTTCTGTCAGCCAGCCAAGACTCCTACAGCTGACACTGTGAAGGGCTCTGTCAGCCAGCCAAGACTCCTACAGCTGACACTGTGAAGGGTTCTGTCAGCCCAGTCAACATTCCTACAGCTGACACTGTGAAGGGTTCTGTCAGCCAGCCAAGACTCCTACAGCTGACACTGTGAAGGGCTCTGTCAGCCAGCCAAGACTCCTACAGCTGACACTGTGAAGGGTTCTGTCAGCCCAGTCAACATTCCTACAGCTGACACTTTAAGGGTTCTGTCAGCCAGCCAAGACTCCTACAGCTGTCACTGTGAAGGGTTCTGTCAGCCCAGTCAATACTCCTACAGCTGACACTGTGAAGAGTTCTGTCAGCCCAGTCAACATTCCTACAGCTGACACTGTGAAGGGTTCTGTCAGCCCAGTCAACATTCCTACAGCTGACACTGTGAAGGGTTCTGTCAGCCCAGTCAACATTCCTACAGCTGACACTGTGAAGGGTTCTGTCAGCCCAGTCAACATTCCTACAGCTGACACTGTGAAGGGTTCCGTCAGCCCAGTCAACACTCCTACAGCTGACACTGTGCAGGGTTCTGTCAGCCAGCCAATACTCCTACAGCTGACACTGTGAAGGGTTCTGTCAGCCCAGTCAACATTCCTACAGCTGACACTGTGAAGGGTTCTGTCAGCCAGCCAATACTCCTACAGCTGACACTGTGAAGGGTTCTGTCAGCCCAGTCAATACTCCTACAGCTGACACTGTGAAGGGTTCTGTCAGCCCAGCCAATACTCCTACAGCTGACACTGTGAAGGGTTCTGTCAGCCCAGCCAACACTCCTACAGCTGACAGAGGTACAGATTCTAATAAGCAATAAAAGATGTATTTTTTCTATCTTCATGTGTTTCCTGAAGGGACTGTGGTTGTATAAATGGGAAGAAGGCAAATAATTCTTGCTCAAAACAGGCAACAAATCACTTAGTGACTGATAATAATGCTGGTTTCCCTACACGCAGATAAGTTACTGTCGTAAGCTCTTCCCATCTCCACCTCCCCACAAATATACGATGATACACATCCATGGGTGAGCAGGAAAAAACTAAAAACAACAACATGACACTGTATGAGCAACACAAACACACAAAAATAGCCCCACCTGCCTCTTCTGAGTGAATAACACAAACACACAATTAAGCCTCATCTGCCATTTCTGTGTGAACAATGCAAACACACACAATTAAGCCCCATCTGCTGTTTCTATGCAAACAACACAAACACACACAATTAAGCCCCATCTGCTGTTTCTATGCAAACAACACAAACACACACAATTAAGCCCCATCTGCTGTTTCTATGCAAACAACGCAAACACACACAATTAAGCCCCATCTGCTGTTTCTATGCAAACAACGCAAACACACAATTAAGCCCCACCTGCTGTTTCTGTGTGAACAACACAAACACACACAATCAAGCCCCACCTGCCATTTCTCCAAGCACTGTTTCCGCACATCTGACTGCCTGGCTTCATACAGGTCCCTGAAAAACAGTCACTTTACCTTGTCATTTCAACCCACTCAGCATGACAACACGGCCACAGACAGATCACACAGTGCAGTTTTCAGTGCTCCCTAGTCATTAAGAAATGGAACGAAGCAACTGGAGCTCCTGACACCTCCGTGTCAAGGGGCAGCTAAAGAAACTCCAGCTCCTCTCTGTTTTCTTTCTTCTCTGTTGGAATGTTTTTGATGTTATGATTGTTTATGCAGATAAAATGTCTCCCTCACCCCCCACCTCCCTGTCTGACATGGGCAGAAGGCCTAGTTCAATAAACCATTCGTTCGTTCGTTTCTTCTCTTGTTCATGCAATGTAGCTACATCACATCTACCAGCTTAACACTTTGCCGCATCCTGTTAACCCAAACAATGTGGCCATTTCAGCCAGGTCATTTAAACACAAAGGGTATATATATATATATGTCTCCATGCATTTTTATTAAAACAGTGTCCTCCACCCTCTTCCACACTGTCCTTCTAACTTCATTAGGAAAAGTTGTGATGAGCCTCAGCAAACTGCAGAAGAACTAAGTGTTACTTACACATTTTGAGCAAAGGCTTGGATCTTCCTCAAGTTGATAATCTGTATTTTGCCAAGTCTGGGAGAAAAAACAAAAACAAGCAAAAGTTAAACGCGTGCCCTGAGTGAGGAAAGGCCTGGACCTTCTGCAGGTTGAGAATCTGTATTCTGCCAAATTTAGAAAGAAAAAGAAGCATTTGGGTGTTCCTCAGGTTGACAATCTGCATTTGCCAGGTCTGGAAAAAGGACAACTGAGATTTAAAGAAGCATGTTAAATGAGCAAAGGCCTGCTAATAACACACACACACACACACACACACACACACACACACACACACACACACACACACACACACATGCACGGATGCACATGCACACACTTACACACACACATCACACATTTCAGTACCAGCCATAATAAATTCTACATTAACTCAACATGGCAGTACATATAAATCTATTTACCTGCACACACACTCACACAAGCACAGCCACATAAAACACAGACCACTTTCACCCAACGGGGAAAAAAGACAGCAAAATGACCACAAAGTCACAAACTCACTTGACATTGGAATTGTACATGTAGGCAAAGAAAGCAGGGTCATCCTGCAGCATTTCAAGTGGAACAATGTGATTAACATCCCTCTCTGACACGGATGAGGAGTACACAAGCAGGTCACGGTTGATGGCTTTCATGTAGTCTATCACTGGCTGGCTGTTGGCATGAAATCCTTTGCACACTATGTACCTGGACAACACCAATGATAAGAGACAGTATTTGTAGTGCACCTTGATTGCACCCACAGGTCTCAAAATCAAATTTTCTATGCACACTATGCACCTGGACAACAACAATGAATAAGAGATGATACTTGTATTGCACCTTGATTACATACACCCCTGCAACAAACAGGTCTCAAAATCAAATTTTCTATGCACACTATATACCTGGACAACAACAATGAACAACACACAGTATGTGTAGTAAACCTTGATCACATGCAGCCCTGCAACAACCAGGTCTCAAAATCAAATCTTCTATGCACACTATAGAGCTGGACAACACCAATGTATGAGACAGTATGTGTAGTGCACCTTGATTACATCCACTGCTGCTAGTTCTTTTATTACTACCAACAGTCCTATCAACTTACTGGTCTCAAAATCACATTTTCTGTATACACACTATGCACATGGACAACAACAATGAATAAGAGACAGTATGTTATTATTATTATATTATTATTATTATTGATCGCTTTTATATAGCGCTATTCTCCGCTCTCGAGCAGACTCACTGCACTCGCATGTGATTCTACATGAGTGAATAGCTTTTTATAGCGCGTTTTTTGAATATCCACCGAAGTGGTGTACTTACAGCGCTGGCATGGCTGGTGCCACAAGAAACTGCTGCCATTTCAGCACGTTCTGTGTACACCGTACAACCATGCACCATGTCACTTCATGCAAAGCTACATACGAAGGTGTATGCGTGTTTAGCTGTAACCTGCCACCTGCGATTTTGGCAGAATGACTGGGGTCTTTTACGTGCTACTGCGGTAACACGGGGGTGGAACAGATACCAAAATATGTGTAGTGCACCTTGATTACAGCCGCTGCTGCTAGTTCTTTTATCACTGCCAACAGTCCTATCAACTTACCAGTCTCAAAATCTAATTTTCTGTACACACTATACACGTGGAAAACAACAATGAATAAGAGACAGTATGTGTAGTGCACATTGACAACATGCACCCCTACTACTTGTTTCATTGCTGCCAACAGTCCTATCAACAAACAAGTCTCAGTATCAAATTTTCTATGCTCACTATACCTACATAATAACAATAAATAAGACAAGAAACAGCACTTGCAGAGCACCTTTATTATTACACTTACTTCATTTGTTACTGCAGATAGTCCTAGACCATTTTTAAGTTGTGTGTAAAGTAAGTTTTATGTAGTCAGTATGCTTGCATGTGCACGTGGCTGTGTGTGTATGTAAGCATGTATGCACTTAGGGTAGTCTCCACAGACAGAATTTTGTGCTTTATAAAATACTTTTATTATTATTGCTGTCATCAACAGAAGTGTCTAAATACATTGAGTTAGCTGCCAAAACTGACCATCTCTGTTGCATGAAAAAAAGGAAAGAGTTGGTTCTGGCAGATAACCATTTATGAATTTTCCTCAGCTACATGGAGTTATTATACAATGTGTACCTGGACAACAGCAATGAACATAACTCAATGGGTGGGGTATACCTTTATTTCTCTTCCCCAAGTATTTTAATTAAAACCAACACTGTTATTGAACCCTATCAGTTTGTGCAGTATGTGTGTGTGTGTGTGAGAGAGAGAGAGAGAGAGAGAGAGAGAGAGAGAGAGAGAGAGAGAGAGAGAGAGAGAGAGAGAGAGAGAGAGAGAGTTTGTGTGTTTATTTGTATATGTGTGTTTATTTGTGTGTGTGTTTATGTGTGTGTGTGTTTATGTGTGTGTGTGTGTGTGTGTGTGTGTGTGTGTGTGTGTGTGTGTGTGTGTGTGTGTGTGTGTGTGTATGTGTATATGTACAGGTCAGCAATGAATGGCTGATATGTAGGCCGGTTAGAACAGTCTCCTCTGTTCTGTTTCAGCAGCAGGATGGTAGACATTCATGTCATTTTATCGCCCAAAGCGCCAACAGACTGGAAATGTGCACTCACACAGGTGCTGTGGTCTTTGCTTCTCTCTTCAAAAAGACAGCTACTTACATGTGAAGCACACCAGCACTGACCTTTCAGAGTTTGCAGGGCGACTAGTGACAGGTTTGAAGATGGAGACCTGGTCGAAGATGAGTCGCATCAAATACACCAGGCCCACGCTGAATGGTGTGAACATATCAAACAGCTTGCACACAAAGTGACCTCCTGCAAAATAGTATGGCATTAAAGAAACAGGCCTCTTGCAGAGCCGTTATAGTGCTGTCAAGCAAAGTAGCCTCTCGCAAAACAGTATGTTATTGCACAAACAGGCCTTCTGTAGAACCATTGAGGTGCTGTCACACAAAGTGACCTTCCGCTAAATACTCAAGGTGCTATTACACAAAGAGGCCTCATGTGAAATTTGCCAAGTTGTTGTCACACAAAGTGACTTCCTGCAAAATACTCAAGGTGTTGCTACACAAAGAGACCTCCTGCAACCAACCATTTGTTGCCACACACAGCAATCTTGGGCAAAAGAGTCAAGGCACTGCCACACAAAAGGCCTCCTGCAACCAATCATTTGTTGCCACACACAGCAATCTCTGGCAAAAGAGTCAAGGCACTGCCACACAAAAGGCCTCCTGCAACCAACCATTTGTTGCCACACACAGCAATCTCTGGCAAAAGAGTCAAGGCACTGCCACACAAAGAGGCCTCCTGCAACCAACCATTTGTTGTTGCACAAAGTGGCAACCTGGGAAAAAGTGTTACTCAACAAACTGGCCTGTTCTCTAATAGTAATAATAAGGATGCTATGAGGGTTTTCCAGGGACAATGGATTTCAAACACATTGTTTCTCTCTACTCTTGAGTAAAAAAACCAACTGTTCCATCACAGAACCCCCCCCCCCCCCCCCCCCCCCCCCAACGAAAGGTTTCACATTTGAAAGGAACAGGCATTTTGACAGTATCTGCTGGAGGTCTGACCCCACGTACCCACTGCCCCACCCCTTCCAGTTGTGCTCACCCACCTCACCACCCCTGTTTCAGCTGTGCTCACTGACTGCACCATGCCTTTCAATTTAGCTGTACTCACTCACTGCACCACCCCTTTGAATTTCAGCTGTACTCACCCACCACACCACCCCTGTTTCAGCTGTGCTCACTGACTGCACCATGCCTTTCAATTTAGCTGTACTCACTCACTGCACCACCCCTTTGAATTTCAGCTGTACTCACCCACCACACCACCCCTGTGTCAGCTGTACTCACCTACTGCACCACCCTTCAGCTGTACTCACCCACTGCACCACCCCTTTCAGCTGTACTCACCCACTGCACCACCCCTTTCAGCTGTACTCACCCACTGCACCACCCCTTTCAGCTGTACTCACCCACTGCACCACCCCTTTCAGCTGTACTCACCCACTGCACCACCCCTTTCAGCTGCACTCACCCACTGCACCACCCCTTTCAGCTGCACTCACCCACTGCACCATCCCTTTCAGCTGTACTCACCCACTGCACCATCCCTTTCAGCTGTACTCACCCACTGCACCACCCCTTTCAGCTGCACTCACCCACTGCACCACCCCTTTCAGCTGCACTCACCCACTGCACCATCCCTTTCAGCTGCACTCACTCACTGCACCACCCCTTTCCGCTGCACTCACTCACTGCACCACCCCTTTCAGCTGTACTCACCCACTCTGAGAATGGAGGCAGCCACCAGGAACTGACACAGGTACAGCTGTTTGGATAGTATCTCCTGGATGTTCTCCTGACCCTCCACAGAAAACCCCTGAAATGTCACAAAAAAATTGTTATGTGTGGCAAATGAGTTGGGGGAGGAGGAGGCGGTGGGGGGAGGGTGAAGAGAGAGAGGGGAGGAGGAGGCGGTGGGGGGAGGGTGAAGAGAGAGAGGGGGGAGACTTTGATTCCTTATTGCTTCAAAGTATATAACTTTTTTTCTTTTCTTTTTTTCTTTTTTGAGAAGCAGTCAAACAAAATGACAGTCAGTATGTCTGATTGCCCCCACCCTGTATATGCTGATCTAGACTGGTAAAATACTGGTAAATTACCAGTTGACAAGAACCTGTTTAAACTCTATTTTAGCATCCCACTCTCAGCATCAGCAGCTGCATTTAGGAGGTGGTATTACTCAGCTGGCAGAGCATCAGACAATGCCCAACACTTACATAATAGGTTTGTTTCCCCAGTGTGGTGATGGCTATTTCTCCAAGAGTTGTGTATACAACCCCCCCCCCCCCCCCCCAAACTGACCGTCATGTGCCACTGCCTGCATCAACATCCATGCACATTCAAAATCCCCACACCAGCAGCCATGCTGTTGTGTGAACACACAGAAAAACTGTACACACTAGTAGAAATGAGTCGTGCTGCTACACTCTGCTACTGTTTGCTGCTACCCAGTTATGGATCTTGACCCAGATTTCCTCAAAGGATTAATGGAGACAGAAAAGGTTTCTTTGAAAAGCTGTTCTGAATGATCAATCATGTATGCACACACTGTGGTGTATCCCTCTACAAAAGGGGCGTCCATACTACTGGGAAGAAGAAGATGAAGATGAAACAAATTTCCTCACATCTTCACACACCAGGTATGTACCCCATCAGCCATACAGAAGTGAACCCCAGGTGTATCTCTCTACAAAAGGGGTGTCCATAATACTGGGAAGAAGAAGGAGATGAAGATGACACAAATTTCCTCACATCTTCACACACCAGGTACGTACCCCATCAGCCATACAGAAGTGAACCCCAGGTGTATCTCTCTACAAAAGGGGTGTCCATAATACTGGGAAGAAGAAGGAGATGAAGATGACACAAATTTCCTCACATCTTCACACACCAGGTACGTACCCCATCAGCCATACAGAAGTGAACCCCAGGTGTATCGCTCTACAAAAGGGGTGTCCATAATACTGGGAAGAAGAAGGAAGAAGATGAACAAATTCCTCACATCTCAACACCAACGTACCCCACAGAGAATGAAGCAGGTGAAGATGACACAAATTTCCTCACATCTTCACACACCAGGTACGTACCCCATCAGCCATACAGAAGTGAACCCCTGGCGTATCCCTCTCCAAAAGCTGTTCTGATCATGTATGCACACACTCTAGTGTATCCCTCCACAAAAGGGGTGTCCATACTATTGGGAAGCAGATGAAGATGAAGATGACACACATTTCCTCTCATCTTCACACCTCAAGTACATACCCCATCAGCCATACAAAAGTGAACCCCTTTCCCATCTGTGCAGTCACGCACAAACTTGATGAAGGCTTCCTGGTTGTCCTCCCTGAATATGTCGCCATCGCCATTCACACCACCAACACCTTCAAACAAAACCGACATCCAAAATTCAAACCAAGGAAGGCATGATGATGTCATGCTGTTGCCCCCTCCCCCTGCCCTGCCAATCCATTTCTCTTTACTCCCTTTCAAGTTTCAAGAAAAATTAGAATAAAGCTGAAACTGAAACAAGTGACAGAACAAACAGCCAGACAAAGGAAGAATTTACCGTGCATTTACAGCAACTTCTGCACAATATCCATGTCTCAAAAATGTTCTTTACTTTCCAGTGGTTTTGCTCAAGAAAACAGTATGGTAAAACCTGCAATGGCTGCCCACCAATGGGGACCCACAAAGAGATCCTAAACTGATATGTTTTATTCCTTATAATTGTAGCCTCATCGTTAATTAGTCAACATTTTGATTCTCCAACAGCTCAAGTGATCCTAAATGATTGCATGACGACTTGTCCAAACATGCACACAGGATGCAAGGCCGAAGTTCTTGGAAACGTCTTGTATGTGAGAGGTGTATGTGCTTAAAACATTTTGCTATAATTAGGACACAGGCTGGAATTAAAACAAAAGCTATGGCATGCACAGTGCTCAAAAGGAACAAAGTTAGGTAACTCTATGTCACCTTTGCCTCACTACTACCTTCTCCTGATCTGGTGTTAGGATTTCTTTCTTTAAAGGACAAGTCCAAGGTTAGGGGTGATTTTTGACACAATTTCTGTTAAAGCTCGCTGAGAACGATGATGTAGGTGAAACTGTGATCTGAGGGTTATAAATGCACGAAAAAAAGGCATTTTCTGTCAAACCAAAAGCGTCGCCATAACGCCCAAATCACGTGACCATATGCCTACTACGTCACTCTGGGGAGTCGCTGCAAAATGGCCAACTCGAGCTCTGAAGACGAAACTGATACTTTGCCTGAGAGACCCACAAGGATACAGCCGTATCAGTTTGAGCCTGTCAGGCAGGATTTTGAAAGAGTACCGGAATATCGTGTCAGCTTCGAAGCAAACCCCATGCGGTATTCCATGGGGTTTGCGAAATCGCACTCACTGAAGTGCTTGCGACACAAATGGGCGTGATACAGCGCAGCAAAAAAGTCAGCTCGTTTTAATTGTTTAAATTTAATCCACTTTCGCCTCACTGCGGGTCGATTGCGCGGGAGCTCGTGCATTGTTATACCTGGGGTCGTCTGCGAATTGTTACAGTTCGCGGCAACACAGTAGGCCGGCATAGTTAACTTTTTTGTCAACCACACACATACACAGTTTACTGAAGAATCTAAGATGGCAACCGCACTGACTCCCCAGACTGAGGTCATTTCCAGGAAAGTCATGTGACTGATGGAGAACCCGAGACTGTAGTCTCAGCCAGCCTACAGAAAATAAAATCGATTAAAAACCCAATTAAACATTTTTTTAAATTCTTTATTTCATTAAATCTGAAACTAGTGACTCATTTGTCAATCATTTCGATGGTCATTTTGCATACTTAAAAACCTTGGACTTTACTTTAAACATTTTTTTTGGGGGGGGGGATCGTGGTGGGGGGGTGGTGGGGGGGGGGGGGGAACCAGCACTTGGATGCTGGACGTGCAACCCCAGCCAATTTGGTGAATTTCTTTATTCCAGTTAGTCTACTTGCATCCATGCCTGTGAAAAGATCATCCCCCATGACAGATACTTCTGGGGAGTTATCAGACCAGTTCCTTGCTGTACAGTCTGCTGCTGACTCACCGTAGTGTGGCTCAAACATCTCGCTGGGCCCTGCAAAGAAGTCTTCCAGTTTGAAGTCATTCTGCTGGCGCAGTGTCAGACCAAAGCCCTTGCACTCCCCTTTGCGACGCCACAGCACGTACTCGCTGAATCCTCCGGGACCAGCGCAAATGTCCGCAAAGTAGAGCAGCTCATTGCCCACAACCACGGGCTTCTGAAACAGAACAGTATGCAATGCACAGTTGTGTTTCCGCACCATATTTCTGTACTCATGTGATTCCATAGTTCTGCTGTGTGTTACCCTAGACCTAGTTGCATGCTGGAGTGTCTTGCTTCTCTTTCCCTATATCACCCCCTGCGTCTACTTTAACTTCAACTGTTTAAAGGGGAACCAAACCAAAGAAGCATCACAGGCCTCACTGACACGAATGGAATAAGAAATAATCATACACACTGCATTTTTCACTGGATTTCTCATCCTGTCTGTGAAAAAATGACATCTGAGAGTCCTAGAAACATGACCGTGGGTACTGCCATTTTGTGCCCCGCAGTCAGTGTCAGCGACATCACGATGAAAGCTGGCATGTGTGGGCAGGGATAGCTCAGTGGGTAGAGCATCTGACTGAAAAGCCGGACACAATACTGACACGGGTTTGAGTCCCCAGTGTGGCATGGGAGTTTTCTCCCAGAGTCAACATTCAGTGCAGACTCTCTTACAGTGTCTATACAGACCCCATGTGCAATCACATGCATCAACAACTGTGCTCATGTTAAAAATCCCAAACACTGGCAGCTGTACCATGTTTGGACACACGAAAATACTGCACACACTGAGAGAAATGGGTAGCACTGCTCCTGCAGCTGCTGTGCCTTCCCCAGGTAAGACCACCCAAATTGTATTTGAAAGGGACAATTAAGTACAACAACAACAAAAATACCCCCCAAAATCAAATATGTCACATTTTCAGGCCAACTTGCATCCTCGACTCAGTTCCTCTTTGATAAAATTGGTGGTTCCCCTTTAACGCCAATGAAACTGGCTCATTAAACATCTTAACTTTTATGATTAGCAGTAGTAGTAACACCTGAGGTTTAAACCCAACACAACCAGCTACATAAAATGCAACAAAACAGATCAGAGTCAATATTCAGGACACAAAACAACTGTGCAGTATTTCTCAGCACACAAGCACCTCACGGTTTGGCAGATATGGCCGCTACCACATAACTAGTCACATTACCCGCAAGCATCCAGTGTGCCGATGAAGGAGAAATGCTTACCCCATGCGCATCTCGGGGGTTGGTGAACATGAAATCTAGCACAGCATCCATGTTGGCCATCTTCATAGCCGCTCTGCAGAAGAAAACAGTTCATAATATACAACTGAAAATGTCAGATCCCTGTCAAAAGACTTCTCCTTGAAGAGCACTTTTGTTTTTAAACCTTACTCCTTCTAGTTTTAAGTGCAGGGGAACCCCTCTTTTACGGACACCCTAAAAAAAAAAGTGTATTATCTTTAGCAGTAGTAGTAACATCTGAGGTTCAAACCCAACACAACCAGTTACCTAAAATGCAACGGAACAGATCAGAGTTGATATTCAGAAGACAAAACAAATGTGCACCATTTCTTGGCATACAAGCGCCTCATGGTTTGGCAAACATGGCCACTACCCTTTTAAGGTTGCTTTAAATTTTTATAAAGGACTTTAAAGAGGGGTGTTCCTTTGTAAGAGGTTTATTTACACGTGAATGCGAACAGGAAAAAAAGTGTTCTTAAAAAAAAAAAGGGATTGTTTTTACTATGAATACCTGAACCCCCACCAAAGCCTATCCCTCTGTTACAATCAGTTTTGGTGTCGTTTTCCTCCACTGCACAGTCACTAAAACTGTGGAATAACACAGTGATAATGTAGCACTGTGTGTCTGCTCTTCTAAGACCAACCTTAAAGTTGATTCTAGAACAGACATCAAATTCAGCAAACAAATTGAAGAAAATCTTTGAAGAAAATCTTCTGTCTTAAATGTGGTGAACAGAAAATAATTATGCATTTTAGATTGACTGTTTCCAACACTCTCCCTCATCCTCACACCAGTGTTCACACAGCATCTGCACCTATTCAAGAAGAAGGCTCCACGGATGGTTTCATAGGGATTGGACCTTGTCCGCGCTCTCCGCATTTCTTCTGGTTCTAGGCTGTCGAACACACTCTGAAAAAAAAAAGTTGAATTAATACCCAAACCTATCACTCAACAGTTTGTTTGTTTTTAATTGTTCAGCTTAAAGCTCAACGTACAATCAGTTTTGCAACTCTGGTCTCCTTGAGGGAATTCTTTTGTCACTGTGAGGGGAAAAAAATTGTCACTGTGTTTGTGTGACGGAACTAATGATCTCCCTGAGGGATTTTTTTGTCACTGTGTTTGTGTGACAGAACTAATGATCTCCCTGAGGGATTTTTTTGTCACTGTGAGTATTTGTGTGTCTGAACCAATGATCTCCCTAAGGGATTTTCTTGTTACTGTGTGTGTTTGTGTGACTGAAGCTTAAAGCTCAATGTACAATCAGTTTTGCAACTCTGGTCTCCTTGAGGGATTCTTTTGTCACTGTGTGTATTTGTGTGTCTGAACCAACGATCTCCCTGAGGGATTTTTTTGTCACTGTGTGTATTTGTGTGTCTGAACTAATGATCTCCCTGAGGGATTTTTTTGTCACTGTGTTTGTGTGACTGGACTAATAATCTCCCTGAGGGATTTTTTTGTCACTGTGTTTGTGTGACTGGACTAATGATCTCCCTGAGGGATTCTTTTGTCACTGTGTTTGTGTGACTGAACTAATGAACTCCCTGAGGGATTCCTTTGTCACTGTGTGTATTTGTGTGTCTGAACCAATGATCTCCCTGAGGGATTTTTTTGTTACTGTGTTTGTGTGACTAAACTAATGATCTCCCTGAGGGATTTTTTTGTCACTGTGTTTATGTGACTGAACTAATGATCTCCCTGAGGGATTTTTTTGTCACTGTGTTTGTGTGACTGAACTAATGATCTCCCTGAGGGATTCTTTTGTCACTGTGTTTGTGTGACTGAACTAATGATCTCCCTGAGGGATTCTTTTGTCACTGTGTTTGTGTGACTGAACTAATGATCTCCCTGAGGGATTCTTTTGTCACTGTATGTATTTGTGTGTCTGAACCAACGATCTCCCTGTGGGATTTTTTTGTCACTGTGTTTGTGTGACTGAACTAATGATCTCCATGAGGGATTCTTTTGTCACTGTGTTTGTGTGTCTGAACTAATGATCTCCCTGAGGGATTTTTTGTCACTGTGTGTATTTGTGTGTCTGAACCAATGATCTCCCTAAGGGATTTTCTTGATACTGTGTGTGTTTGTGTGACGGAACCCATGACAAAAGACAGCTGAAGAGAATGTCACTTATAGGCTTCGGTCGGGTCTGTGTCACAACACACTGACACCAGCAAGAACACCAAGGCTACATTAAGATACTGTCATGTGCTGCATAGTTATGTGGGGATTATCTCCAGCCTTGTCAGGCTCCTTGAGTAACAATGTCCACCCTCAAGAAATTGAGATACATGCTCGGAGGCGTCATGTGGCTGCCCATGTGGCAGGGTAATAATAATAATAATTAAAAAAACAGTCACAGACAGTCCTCTCACTCTATGGAATGCATCTGTCAATAGAAAATTGCATAGATACTGGGTGATCCCCAGTGTTCAGCTGGGAATGCTACAACAACTTATAGGCACCTTCCAGCGGGAAAACGTTCAGCTACGTGCTAGAAGTTTTACTTCTTCTTACACCTTGATTGTCCTCCACAGAACTGACCTTGCTGGAGAGAATGTTGCTGAGTACCCTTTCATCACAAAATGTTGTTTCGTCATCAATGGTTCTCTTTTTCTGCAAACAAAGCACACTTCTTAATGCACACAGTACTCAACAACTAACAGCAGTCACATCTTCTGGAGTCAGCCACCCATCAAAAGAAGAAGAAGAAAAGGAAAGAAAGCAAAGATCTAAGTCTAAACGGATACAGTGAGAATGATCTAATCTGATTAAGCAACGCCAATGAATGCATGCATCAAGTTCAAGCATTTCGTTCAAGAGCTGTACAATATTTATCATTGTGATCTCCAGGTAAGTGTAAAACACACACACACACACACACGTATGTGCATGCATGCATGCACACACACACACACACACACACACACACACACATGCACACACACAAATACTTTCAAATTTTGCTTTCTCCGGTACCCCATAACTTTATGTTCATCTTCCTTTGTGGGCAACCATCATCACTCTATCAACTTTTGTGCTATTTTAATGTGTTACCTGACTGTTTCTATACTACCAGGTGAAAGACTGACACAATGGCGCTGAGCAGACAGAAAAAGAGTGATACACAGTCAGATTGGTGACAAACTGGGATATTTTACAAGAGCAATAAGCATGTGTACACACAAAACTGAAATGCAACAGATAGGGAGGAAACTTGCAGTAACCACAACAAATTATTATTATCATCATATGAACACTTGTTGAGCGCCTCAACTTGAGATGAACCCTAGGTGCTTCACAATGGCAACTACATACAGCACTATTCTCTGCTTCTGTGCAGACCCACTGCACTCTAGTCGTATGCAATAGACGACCTTTGGAAATCCAAGAGGCTGCACTCGGGAAGTGCCTACGGGCATGGAACTGTACATATATAGGTCAACGCCTGCAGGTGTAGCACAGAGTAGGCACACTTTTGTTGGGGGTACAGTGAGCACATGGGCAAGATGACAGATACACGTAAACAAAAGGCAAAAAAAGCATCAGAAATGCCGATCAAGCACTCACTATTTGTGGGGAACATGCAGATCGGATAGTAGCTTCCCCCAGCTGGTAGTCTAGTATAAATTATAATAGGTCTATGCCTGAAGATCTAAAACTGTTACAGATCATCTCTTCTCCACTGCCGCCTCCATTCAGGGGACTTCACTCTCCCAGAGTATGAAAACACTGTCAAATTATCTTTGCCTGTTATTTCTGAAAATCGTCTATTCTGAATGAGTGACTACAGTTCTACATGTATAGCACATTTCTAAACATCCACCGAAGTGGTGTCCTTACAGCTCAGATGGGGAAACCAGGAAAAATGGAAAATTGTCCATACAACAACAACAAAACTAATAAGAGAACACCCCTCTTTTAAGACCAGTTGGAGTGGGGGGGGGGGGGTCCTGAAACTTTTTCTTTAAATATATTTTTATTTTCATCTAAATAAACCCCCTGATCAAGAACCACCCCTCTTTTAAGGCTACATTCTCTTGGTTTTCAGATTGGTGGTGGAGAGGGTGGGGGGGGGGGGGGGGGGGGTGCAACAGCACTGATAAAGGAATAATCATTGACAAAATATTTGCTTCAAACACATGTCTAGAGTGCAGGAACTTACTGGCCCAATAACCTTCCAAGTGAGCATTTCTTCCAGGGTTGGGATGCCACTGTCAGATGGTGCCATCCACTCAACTTCTTCCTCAATTAACACCTGCAATAGTAAACACACTACACAACACCTGTAGATGTAAATGTACACATCAGGTGGCACCTGCATTCACTACAACTAATGAAACAGCAATTACTACACACTAAATACTTGCCCTGACCAGTACTACCATCTTATTGAATCTAGCAAGAACACCAGGGCTAAAGCAAAATGTTCACTGCATAAAGAGTTCCGTGTCTCTGGAAGCATGTCAGTTTATGATCAGCTATGCTTTTGTTACTACACAAAACAAACTTGTCAAACATTTAGTGCATACTAGACCAAAAAAATCAAAACAATTAAAAAACACACCAATGAGACAACTTATGGTTTTATTTTTCATATAAAAAAAATTCATTTGCCAGATCATTTTTACAGCTTCTGATGCCTCAGCTGTAAACGCTTGTGAAAGTTCCATTTACTGTCTAGCATCAGCAGAAAGCCAGTAAGTACAGCTACAAGTACAAGGCAGATGCCAGATCAGCTCCACTTTTTCAAAGCAGGACCCATCCTTTTTTAAAGTTCTTGAAGCTAGTGGCAGATTCAACTCAAAGTTATACATATTTATATATATTTATATACATTGATGATGACCTCAGCATGCTGTCTCTTTCTACCTACATATAAAATCCCTTTACTGTAAATGTAAACTCTACACATCAGTTGATGTGGTAAACTATTTTATTACAGCTGGCTCACTTTTTCTTTTTCAAAGTCCCACACGATGTCGGCAGGCTCAAAGCCTTCAATCTTGTGTCCCAGACCTCTTCTGCCTCGCTGCCTTGATGCCTCGACGATCTCTTGGCGACCTTGACCATGCTTGCCCAGACCTTTGCCTTCTGTGTAACCCATCTTGGCCTGAAAATCAAAGGGGAAAAGGGCATGATTATTTCAAACTGTTAGTCTTTGTAAGTTCAGCTATACCGAGATAAATTTACCTGGTATCTTTTACGCAGTTGTCAGGCAAATTTCTATGTCATTCATAGACAATAAAGATTATGTATTCTGTAGATACATACATGTACCAGTAGTTTCACTGGATATCTGTATAGGAATGCATCAATCACAAGATTCTTTCACCTCGCTTGGAACTACCCAGAGTTCTTCAATCATCTTCTTAGTTGTGTTTCTGCATCTCTTGACATTAGGCATTTAGTTGATCTAGCAAAGAAGGAAATGAAAAGTAAAATTAAAAAATTAAAGTTCAAAATCCCCCAAAATTAAAGCCAATAAATAAACAGCACAAGATTACCAGACACCCACCACACAGGCACTAGTAGTGGTACAATTTTGAGGACTGGGTCAGCAAGGCTCCTGTATGATAATTACGTACTCACCATCATTTTGCCCACCACGGGGTTGGGCTGCATCTGCGCCTGGGTGGAGGCTTTGATGAACTTGGATGGGTTGACGTCATCCCCACTGCCATCACTGCTGTCATCACCGCTGGCACTTGTGGCAGTACTGATGCTGCGTCCACCCTGTCTGTCATCCTTTTCCAGTTTGCATTTCCTGCCTCGAGGCTGACCACTCATCTGGTTGAAGGAGGGCCGTTCCTCCATGTTGTCATCAGAACCTACAGGACTGAAAAACAGTAGAAAAAGAATGCCTACATAGTCATCATGCAGAAGTACAGCATAAGACTTTTTAAGAGGCCGTTCCTCCATGACCATGTCATCATCAAAATCTATCACGGAATCTCAACAACAACAAAAAACATAGTAGAAAGAGAATGCCCAGTTAACACTACTAGACATGTGTACTGTACTACAGTATGAGTTACAACTAAGTCTATATGAGGCCATTCAGCCATTTTGTCATCAGAATCTACCACAGAATCTTGAAAAATACAGTAGAAAAAGATTGGCAAAAGTTGAATTAGGCTAGTATTTAATACCAGTAAGAGTGCACAAGATTTTTCTGAAAATCACTCTCATTAGTCTCAACAAGTGTAGCTTCATGTTTGATTGAAGACATTTTTCAAGACACTGACATTGTCTTTGCTGTTTGTTTTTGGTAAAGAATTGTTAATGTTATACATATTTGTGGCCACTTGTTTGTTGGAATTGTTCATAATCTATGTAACATAGTGTTAAACTGTTGTATACCATGCAGTTAAACAAAAATGATAACAGGCTCTGTGATTACCTTCACAGAATTAATCAAATGAGGGAGGAGCTATGCATCCCAAGGAGTTGTCAATGGTTTATTTTTTTAAAAACTAGGGGAGGTGAAGCAATCTTTACCACCCCGATATCACTGGCTAGTGGGAGTTGAGTATTTTGTTTGATAATGATTTGACCCAGATTCACTCACTAAGTGTTGTAGTTTGTGTATTGTTTTGTAATCTGGTGATAAAAATCAACTGAACATCTGGTCCCTCAGCCTCAGGTGAGGATGACCAGCATGTTACTTGCCGTATGTGCTTCTGGCTGCACAGCTTAAAGATTACCAGGCAGTTTGAAATCAAAAAGATGAAAATCTGTACTTCCTTGGCTGCCTCACCAAACTTTAAAGAGTAAAAACTAAAATCACCATTGCATCACATTTATATTATTATAAACAACAGAACATCATCCATATTGGGTAGTGTGGTGTGAGCAGTGCTGCTGTTGTGGCTGCTATGATTTGTATGACCTTAGACTAAGAGTAGTAGGACAATCCAAATTTCGAATGCAGTGTGCGATTATTCAAGGGTTTATAAATATTTACAGACATGTAACTTTGTCCGTTGCAAAATGAGGAGAGCCGTGATCTCCAGCTTTGCCCATTTCTTCCCGAAAGAGTTTCCAACTAATTTTATTCCTTGCAAAAACCTACCAACAAGTTTGAAAACATCAAAAGTTTGCAATGTAATCGCACCTGATTCTAATCTATCTGACAGTCAGGACAACACTTTTATTTTGTCCAGTAGTCGACATGCAATTTAGTAGAACAACAAAAAAACAATGTTGATTCGGCGGCTCTACGCTTAATATTTCATTCATACAGCAAAAACAGAAGATGGACGTATTCTCTGCGAAGTTAGATCCGTTGATGTACCTGATAACTGATTCAATGTGATCGGTTTTGAACAGGAAAGTTGCTTTTCCACTTAAAACTTTGCTCATACGAAACCGAAAATGGCTTTTGGCATCCGGATATTAGGAAATTATGTAGAATTACCTCCCATTTGAGGGAGCATTCGATATTTACTGTGGTGCAGGTAAAAAGCCAACAGCAAAGAATTTAACAGTAGCTATTAAAGAAGCAGAAGTCTTCAACAGCACGGTATTTTACTCAGAAGCCAATATTTTGCCTCTAGGACTTTGCTGAGATTTGCTATCAGCAACAAATAATTTAGGGAGAAATCCTTGTAACTATTTAAAACATCGTCTGCTAACTTCCTTCCGCCAGCAGGAATTAACTTCATACGATTCCAATTGTTTCCTGCTACAATGGCAAACGGAATTCAGATTAGTTGGCGTCAATGAAAGGAAGCAAGGGCCAAAGGTCGTCTTGGACGTGTGCAAAATGTTATAAATAAGAAGCGGCAAAATGGCTACAGGTGGAACTGGAAGTGAGCGTAGGCAAACCCTGTGATGAACTCGCTGTAGGTTAGTACTGGTTAGTATTATGCAGGTACACGGGCCTCTGCTTCTTTCATTGAAAGTCATGTCATGACCTGTGTACACGAGGAATATAGTATGCACGTGCCGCATGCTTGGGATGGACATCACACACACACGCACGCACGCACGCACGCACGCACGCACGCACGCACACACACACACACACACACACACCACACACACACACACACACGCGCGCGCGCACAGAGTAACGCCCTCCCTCTGTCCCTTTCCCCCCAGTCCCCTTCGCACCATATCCCGGCCTTTCCACGCAGTTCCCTCCCGCCATCCCTCCCCCCTCCCCCTTCCTTCACCATTATCTTCGCCACACACAAGAAGTATGTGGCTGTCTACATGAAGTTATGAAACTGCACTGTACAAGTGGACATTGACACTGACATCAGCACACACACACACACACACACACACACACACACACACACACACACACACACACACACACACACACACCTGTGTCCAGAAATAAGACAAATGTCACACATACCACAAAAGTGGATCAATGAGTTATAATGTATTGAAAAGTGGCAGTCTATCTAGCTGGTGGTAGTCAGTGCAGTCCTGCCCCAACTGCAGCAGTACATTGATGGTGCCAGCAGATGATACTTGATGCTTGATAATATTTGCGTCTGACACCACAAAGTGTCTAGATATTAATTGACTTACTGACTCAGCTGAAGTAACCGTAATAACATTTCTCTTCAGTTTTCTAACAGAGTTACTTATAAACAATTGGAATAACATGCCATCTGACATTGTATTAGCAGGAGCAATGAACTCTTTTAAAACCTTTATAGACAAACATTGGGAACATAGTTTATTCTGCACAAATGTGACAGATCAAAACAAACCAGGACATGCAGCATTAAAATAAGAATACACCAGGACAATAATAAACAACACTAAAACAAGAATATGTTGATCACAACATATACTAAAATACAACTTAGTGGCATGCAAAACGCTAAAAAGCCTGTGACAGCATAAGGCATAAACTGATATGATTGTCTGAAGATATTCCCTGATTTGAAATCTCATTCTTGTAGTTGTACATTTGTTTTCAGATGGCACCTGCATGAACAGGCCACAGGTGATTAGCACTACTTAGTACATCAAGTTACCATGTCTTCAGCACCACCTCCACCTCCACCACCACCACCCCCACCTCCTCCTCCCACTCTGCCAGTGCCAAGCAAGCCCGAACGAGGGGGCGTTGTGCTGGACAGTGTTCTGCCCACCCATTACATGTGTGTGGGGCAGATGGGAGTTTACAAGTACAGACAACAACGTGAAACTATTCAAAGGTAAAACACTACTAGAGAGAAAGAGAGAGTGGTTGATGCAGAATGAGTGTGCTCGTTCTCAAAAGATACGTTGAGCACAAAAATCTGAAACAAGAATGACTGCTAGCATTCTAAAACAAGATCCAAAAACATAAAAGGTTCAAAAGAACGCTTATTTATTATGACACAGACACACAATCTGTACATTTTCTGGGAAATCCCCTTTGTGAAGCTACAAAACATCACTTAAACAACAATCTTCGGGGAAATCCTCATTGTCAAGCTATAAAATGACATGTAAACAACAGTTAACAGTTAAGTGTAGTTTTGTAGCTTGACAAAGGGGATTTCCCCAAAACTTTGCAGATTATGTGTCTGTGTCATAATAAATAAGTATCCTTTTGAACCTTTTATGTCTTTGGATCTTCAGTTGAGCACAGTCAAACAGGTCACCACATGGATGAATGACTATTACCTGCTTGGCTTTGCACCCACCCCAATATTACTCCCAGGGTCAAATTCTGTGTAGACTTGAGAAAAGTCCTTAAAGGAACTAGCCTTCTGAGGCTAAACATTTTGTGTGCTTGGGACAGGTTAAATGAACATGATCCACAGTAACAGTTTTGTGATTGACTGTGCCATTGATTTTGTCGACTTTATGTGATTTTTGTTGTTGACACCACCACTAACACTTTTTTTATGGGCTCATTACCCCATTGTGTGCTCTTTTCTTGTGTTTCATTCTAAAATCACCAAAATGTCTTTGGCATCATGGAGAGAACACCAGGAAGCTCAGTTTTTTGTGCAGTTCATGAAAGAAATGCATGTGGATTGCAGTCATTTTTGTCACCTATTTAAAGTGACATTTTGATGATGTATTGCAGCATTCTAGAAAAAAATGTAAATCCATGAGAAAAAGTGTGGTCTGTTCGGTTTTACTCCAGTCTATTTATAACCCATAATGACTGGTAACTTCTGGGGTAGCTTTTCTAACTTATTTGTTGGATACTGATAGTTTTACAGTTTTACATCATTCAGGTTATTGCATTAATTTTTTTTTAAATTGGAATACTGATAATTTTGCTGATATTCAGTTTCATGCCTCTTTGTTTCTATCATTCAGGGGGCATGAAGAAGGCAATGATACAAGTACCATCTTTTTGTCATTCTACAGAACAGTCATCCCAATCATCCAGAGTGGACCCTTGTAAGTCTTAATAATAACAATGGTAGGGCTAAGGCTGATTGAACTGTGCATATACAAGGACACGATGTGAGTGAGCAGTTAAAACATTTGACCTGTGGCCAGGAGGTTGCTGGTTTGAATCCTTGCCCAGGCAGTAACCTTCTCTTCTATCTCCCTAGTTTTAGGGTGGTGGGTTCAGCATTCTGTCTTTTAGCTGAGATACAAAGAATCTAATAATCTAAAAAAAGAGGGAGAGGATGTAAGCACCTGTGTGCTTCAGGCAAGCACATGTTAACAATCCCAGAGTTGCAGGGGGGAAAAATGGCCAAAATTCTGCATAATTCTAGCAGCCAGTGTTAGAAATTAACAAGGTGGCTGGCTGGAGCAACTCGATCACTGCTGGCTTTCCTGCAAAAAGTCAGTCTTCAAACCAAATTAAGAGAGTAACTTCTTGTTGCTGTTTAAAACACAACACGCCATCTGGAAGAATATGTCACAAGCTATAAAAAATATCTCAAATAAAAATAGTCTTCCCCTTTCCAGGCACATGTTATTGACAGGAATACACCTAGAGTGACCTGTTCTTCAAGTAACACTTTGGGAAACCTTTTTCTCAGCTGTTGATGGCCTCTAACCATGTGACCTTTAGATATGATGTAGTGCCTGTGTGACCTAGTTTTGTGAAAGGGCACCCAGACACTGCGCTATTCAGGGGTGTCACAGATAGAATGGGGGTGGGGATAGCTCAGTGGTTAGAGCGCTGGATTCGTGATTGAAAGGTCGTGGGTTCGAATCCCTGCAGGAGCGGCAGAAGAATATTCTTTTCCAGGGTCAGCTTTCTGTGCTGACTCTTATTTTGGTATCCATTCCACCCCCGTGTTACCGCAGTAGCATGTAAAAGATCCCAGGCATTCTGCCAAAAGTGCAGGTGGCAGTTACAGCTAAACACGCATACACTTACGTATGTGGCTTTGCATGAAGTGACATGGTGCATGGTTGTATGGTGTCCTCAGAACTTGTACTGAGATGGCAGCAGTTTCATGTGGCACCAGCCATGCCAGTGCTGTAAGTACACCACTTCAGTGGATATTCAAAAAATGCGCTATAAAAAGCTAGTCATTCATGTAGAATCACATGTGAGTGCAGTGAATCTGCTCGACAGCAGAGAATAGCACTATAGAAGCAATCATCAATCAATCAATCAACAATCAAAATTCGATTCCAGCATGTTTTCCAGTGTCACTACCATCTTTGTAGATGGGTTAGTGCTTAGCTTATGCCACTGGCTTGTCCTCATTGATTGGATTGGATTCAGGTGCAAGGAAAATGTTCAGAAGGGCACACACACACACGCACACACTACATGCTCAGAAATTGCAGGAATATAACTCTTGCATTGTGGCACTGGTCTTCAAGGTTTACCTAAGCTGTCTACATTACAAAATTTATTGGGCTCACTTTTGTATTGTTTTCCTGTGGAAAGAGAAAATTGCATTTCTAGGCATGTACATAATGTAATGTTATTAAAACCTTCATAAAAGTAATGAAAAAAACACAAATATTTTTCATGGTGATTACACTTTTGATTACCTACAGGTGTGGTCTGGTAGCTGTGGCAATGGCTGCACCACTGGTGGGAGCACAGGAAGTGACAACTGAAACACTGCTGGACACAGCTATTCATCATGGTTACACCAAACAAGGAGAGATGTTTTCTGGTGAGACACCCAGCCCCTGTGGCTTAGTGGTTAGTGCTTTGGAATGCAGGTTAAAAAGGTTGTGGGTTTGTGTCCCATCAGAATCATGTGGGATGTTTTGGCCCTGACTGGCTCCTACCCTGTGAGCTTCTGTGAGCTCAATGGGAAGGCTAGGACCACACGGCTGAACTTCATCCACTTCACAGATGTCTTTCCAGGTGTTGCTCTAATCGTTTTACTAGTCCTGCTGGTGCTGCAGTTTGTGGGCCTGGTTAACTCTGATATGATTATAACAGCAAGCATGGACTGTGGTCCTGACAAGTTGTTTCAAACTGAAGTGGACCTCTACAGCATCATCAGTTGTCATCCTCGCCGTCATCATATCTCAGCTTCCATGTCCTTCATGCTATGTGGTCATGGTGACCTGTCTGTGTTTCTGCCTCTGACATTAAAAATAAAATCCAAGAACCTTCCTTGCCTGGGACAGTTTTTACCAAAGCCTTAAGTCAGTCCACATACATGTGTGCATGTTCATGCATGTGTATGTGTGTGTCAGTTTGCATTCGTATATATATATATATTTATGTGTGTGTGTGTGTGTGTGTGTGTGTATGTGTGTGTGTGTGTGATGGAGTGCAGAGTGGCAGGAGAGATGTAATAGGCAGTAAAACTGTAATCAGTGAAAAGGGTTTTGTACTTGGCTGTCAGTGGTCATTCGTGCTGTGCATGCAATGCTACACGCAGCACTTCAAAACAAAGCCTCATCTGCTCAGGTTCTCAGTTTACTAACAGTACAGCAATGAGATTACAAAGATGTGATAACCAGGGCAGGATTAATGTGGCAGTACAAAGTGCACTTGCCCACATATGTGTACAGCAAAAGACATGTATACCCGATAACATAATAAGAACTTGTTAATCTCGTATGTAGTCTAACAGTTGCTTCACAATAAGTCGGTTGAAACAACATACCCACGCCTGACCTAAAATTTATGGATCAGTGAATAACAACATAATTTTGAGTGTTGGTACTTTGTAAGTGGCACTGTATACTTTGAGTCAAGTTTTGAACAAAAATGTATGACTTTGAGTGTTAATACTTTCAAAATGTGAAAATATATAGCTTTGAGTGTTGATACTTTGAACATGTGACTGTATACTTTCAAGTCAATTAAAAAAACTTTAATCATCCCACAAGGGGCAATTGGCGAGCTTGTAAAATAAAAACAAAAAAACAACAACATAAAGTTAAGAGAACAATACAATACTTTGAGTCAAATTTTGAATAAAAATGTATAGTTTTGAGTGTTGATACTTTGAAAATGCGACTGTATACTTTGAGTCTCATTATGAATCAAAATGCGCTCTTGTGACTCTGAGGAGGCATGAATTATGTGCACTTGTGACTGAGGAGGCATGAATTATTTTTTCTTTCAGCAACAAGCATGCATCACCTGGTGAACTCCGTGCTTGTGGCCCCTTACAGCAGTGAGGTTGTGCATCACAGTGATGAGGCTCAAGTCCTGAAGTCTCTTCTGCAGGGAGACCTCCTGCTCATACCGTATCCTTCAGATCAAAGCATTCTGTGTTGATCCATGCTGATGTGCCCCTTCATTACTTGTTGTTGTTGTTGTTGCCAGAAAAGGCAATTTTTGGTTTACTCTTTTGGCCGAACAGGGGGATGTCAACCGAAATCATTTTCATCGTTTGCCTGAAGGATGTGCAGCAGAACCTTCAACAGATTAAAGCTGACTTCCTTAGTACAGTGACTTGGGTGAAACTTTAGAATTTCTGAGATCCAGTCACAGGTCTTAATGTATAGTAACATTAACACAGAAGTTAACTTCCTTCCATTTCCAAAACATTCATATTGGACATACTTTTCCAATTTTGGTGTCAGAAAAAATTGGTTGCAGGTCTTCAGCATTGGTCGAGTTGCAGATCAAAAAAGGCTAAAGAACTTTCACCCATGCAAAGACAGAAAGTATCACCAGTGCCTAGATAAGCAGATTGAGAACCGCGGCATTTTCAGGGCAGGATTTGATCTATCTCTGGTGGCCTTTCTGCAGTGCAAATGTTTAGTCAAGAGGGATGGACATCAACAATGATCAGCGGGTGTACTTTTCATTCCACAAGCTGTCTTGCTAACGGTCCCTTAATTCATTGACCAGTTACGATGCTGACAAGAACCACAGTCCCTGCCTGAAGAAAGGTCACAAGGCTCACTGGATGCTGATCACAGGTATGTAGAACTGATACAGCACACTGGTGACCACAGTGGTGCTGTATGACTAATAATCTGCATAAATAATTTAAATATTTTAGGGCTGCATCTCTCAGTGAGCATACACTAGTCTTCTAGGCTTCAGCCACAATGTGACTTTGTAATTAGTCCTACTTATAAATCTCATGGTTATGGTCAGGTTTTGTTTCGCTTTTTCATTTTTAGATGTGGGTGGGAAAAACATGGATAAACGTTAACACAACAAAAGAGAAAAAGAATGTTACTGATCATGGTGGACCTTTTTTTCCTCTTCAACTTTTTTTTCCTGTTGGTGTGGCAGGTATTTACTAAATCTGAATGGTATTTACTCAAGATATAAAGGCTGCAACTTTCCTCTTTCTTCCCCCCACAAGGTTGTTTCCTGGCTGTAAACAACTCGGACAAGTTCATTGAGCTGGAAGAGAATGAAGATTATTATGAACGGAACCTGTTCCACCTGAGGCCCCAGGACAAAACAACCCCAGACGTTCTAAACACTTTACAGCAACACATGGACAAAATTGTAGGCACATTTGTCTATGGACACCAGGGGAAAAGCAAGCACACAGGTGTGTGGACAATTTCAGAACTGCTGGCCAGCAACTCCCAGCTGACAGAGTTGGAGCCAAACAGATCCGTAGAAGAGTACCTTGTGCCCAAAGGTGGAGTGGAACAAGGCCTCTGCGGGCAGATAGTACGAATCTTTCGATCAGATCAAATTTGAAGTAAAGATGTGTGATTTCTGGTCTTGCGTGCAGTTTCTTGGTTTAGAAAAAAACATTGTGTTCATTTTTACCATTTATGAATAGGTGACAGGTTTGGTGAGAATGTTAAACTGAAAGAAATGATTTTTTACCCGTTCTTGCCTCCGATGTGCCTTGATTTGATAAAATTTACAATTTCTACCTCTGCCTTCCCAGCAAAATACTCCATTACCTGTTTCATTTGTAACATAACAGTTTCTATATGTGCATGCGTTATTATTTTAATAAAGTTATTTCACAAGCATTGTATTTTGCCTGTTTAGGCATTTGTCTCCATGATTTTACATTGTTATTTATTTACTTTTTCACATTTTACAAAAAGGTGTTTAAGGTTAGAAAGACCATGACCATGCAAAGTTTTAAAGCTGTTGCTTAGCTGCAAGCCCATGAGAAAGAGCCAGATTTTTTTTTCTGCAGCTGGGGCCTCACAGCCAGATAGATACATACTCATCATTACCTAGACTCAGATAGATAAATACTCATCATTACCTAGACTATCACAATTCTTTCCGCCACTCAAAAATTTGGTCATGGACTCAGCAATGTTTTTAGCGACCACAGATTTTGTATGTGTATGTTCAGCTTCATGTCAGTTGTGTTTTTTTCTCTTTTTAAGGAGCTGTCAGCTTTGTTTTGATCTCCGTCACTGTGATATTTGCTTTAGTGCAAACACACACACACAACACACACACACACACACACACACACACACACACACACACACACGGAGTCAGTGACATGGATTTAGATAAGCTATTTAATCGAGGCTGTAGATTTACTGAGGCAGAATCAATACAAAGACATTCAAAAATATTGCGACAACTGAAGAAGCATGCTTTGAACTGAATCAAGTCTTAGATTATACAGAAAATGATTTGTGATCCTTTTCCTGCATTTTCAACTGATGGGGAAGGCTGCAAATTGCATAAATTATGTTAAACAGCCTTTCACTCACATACAACAAAACATACTGACAATAAACAGGTTATGTTACATTTTACAACTGTCCATGTGCAGCAAAAGTCAGAACAACAATCAACATATCTAAGCAATAAATGACTGACTGTGTGTGTGTGTGTGTGTGTGTGTGTGTGTGTGTGTGTGTGTGTGTGTGTGTGTGTGTGTGTGCACCATGGTATTTTCATAGCACCTTAAATAAAATATGGCTTAAAAAATGTGCTACAGATTTCACATCAACTATTCCAATTCCTATGATGGATGAAATCCTTGGTGTTTAGAATGGGAACTGAATTTTAAAAAATTGAACCGGAGGGAGAAAAAAAAAATTGTAACTGATGCAGTGGTGTCATCCAATAACCCAAATTACAACACTAAATAACTATGGCCAAAAGAACTACTGTTCCGCATTGAATCTCAAATTTGCAGAAAATGCTCTCTGGCACCTGGCCAGTCTGACTCGGCATTTCTTGCAAGTTATAATTATGAAAAATGGTGACAAGTGTCACATACTTATTGCAATCACCAAAGTAATATCTATTATTGTTACTATTATTTTTCACAGGCCTAATTTAATCAGTCACACTCACCTCCAAAACAGGTCATTGAAGAATCATGGTTAGCACACACCATGTGTCCTTTTGCAGTCCTACTCTGATGACTATACAAATGACCACTGAAATGTCCATCATCTTGAAAAGTAAATTTTTCGACCATGAAGATCTTTACCATGTATGTAAAAAAAGTTTGAACTCTCTTGCTTAAGAACTTACCCAGAGGTAGAGTAATAACTCCTTTATGTAATTCAAAGTTTTTTAACTCCTAAAGTCATTGAAGATCGATAACTCCTTAGTCCAATCTTTTTTCTTCTTTTTTTGACTTCAAACAAAATATTACTCTTAAAAATATTAGCAACGGGGTTTTGTTTGTGTGCTTGTTTACTTGGGTTTTTTCCTACCTGATGTCTAAAATTGTTACTTCTTTGTATCTAAAATTTCTCAGACTTGAAATTTCAAGTTCCTGCCTTGAAAGCACTAGCAAAACATGCTTTTACCATCATACTTACCTCCACTTCGACCCGCAGATTAATCCGGAAGCTGCTACACCAAAACATATATTATTATTATCATTTATGTATATTATTTATGATCTTTTTCTTCGTTAAAGCTATGCAAAGTATTGGTCAAACATGAAAAAGCAGAAAACCATCCAGCAAACTGTCATACACTCTACTCTAACCAGACAACACCTAGGGTCAGAAAGGACTGAGAAGAATAAAACTGTTGGGAATGTAGATGCTTCGCTAAATGTCACTGATGAGAAACTGTTTAATAGAGCCCTGAGCAAACATGCCTACAGATCTGATTATGCTTTTAAAAATTGCTATCCAAAGTCGCTTGACACATCCCCCCCCCCCCCCCCCCCCCCATCCCCCCCCTCAATCACTGCTTCATTCTGCCTTTGGTTTTGTTTTCCAAATTGGGTACAGTCTGTGAAAAACTTTGCCTTCCAAACCAGTTATGGCTTGTGAATCTATCAATTTAGTAACTACAGCTGCTTACATGCAACCGTTACTATTTTCTTCACCTTTCCCTCCCTCCCATTGTTCTTTTACCCAATGCCCTCTAATCCCCATTTTCTACCTCTTCCTGTACACTTCCCCCTCCTCCCTTCCCCCACTGTTCAACCACCATCCCTCCCACTCCTACCCACTAAGCTATGATGCCCCCTACCACACCTGTTTGCTTTTATTGTTATTAACCCCCCACGACCCCCAATTTCTCTTGATTATCCCTCTTTGCTCTACTCATCTGCTGGTTCATCTTCCATATCCTCACCATCCTCTGCCATGACTGCTTGTCGTCTCCGAGCCTCCATCATCTCTATTTCCTGTTCATCTAAGCCCTCTGCCCCGCCCACCTGAGCCAGCCGCACTGTGACCACCTCCCCCTCCTCCTGCCTCCCTCTGTCCATGTCCTCGGCTTCCTTGGGCCCTTCCTCTTCCCGTGACTCCCCTCCCCGGGGCTCCGAGGGCATGGGGATGGCGGAGAGCACCTCACTGTTGGTGACTGTGCTCTCCTCCTCCCCTTCACTGGGTTCCTCGTCTTCGTAGTCCACATCTGTGTTGTTCCCATCGTCTAAGCTCTCCTGGACTTTGTCTACCTTTGTTGGGACTGTTGCCTTCTGCTCAGCCCCCTCCTCCACTGCCTCCTCCTTCACTACATCTACCCTGGCTGTCTTCCCCTCCTCCCCACTAGGTGGTGCTGTGGTCCGGTCACCCAGCTCAATGTGGGATGCATCCTCCTCCTCTTCCTCCATCTCCTCCTCCCCATCGTCGTACTGCATCTCGTGCTGCTTCTTCTTGGCCTCTTTGTGCCCATGGCTGTGCCTGTGCCCATCTTTCTTGTCATGGGACTTCTTCCGGCCCTCCCGGCCGCTGTCCTTGGCATGGGCGTTTTCTTCACCCAGCGGAGCATCGTCCTTGTTCTCTTTGTCTGGGCGGAGGCGGGAGCGGATGCGCTCCTCGCGCTGCTGCTCGCGCTCCATGACTTCGTTGATTTCACGCTCCAAGGCCAGGTCTTTTTCTTTAATCATTTCTGCAACACGAGATGACAGCATGTAGGGATGTGTTGGCTTTCTATGCTAGTGTGCTTGTCTGTAAATACACGATTTCTCATTCACCCTAATACAACCCTCATGGTTAACTGGACATTAAAAATGATCTATCAGTTTGTGATTTCTGATCAGTTTGTGATTTCTGATTCTATGTATTTCTTGGTTTCTTTTGCAGTTTCATGGTGTGCTTTTTTGTTTGGTGGGGTAAGTGCATGGGGTGGGGTTGGCAGAGGTGGTGGTAGGGATGGAAGTAATGGAGTGTTATCACTATCATTTGATGCACTGCCGAATTTCAACATATTAACATGGCAAAACAAGATAACCCACCGGCACGTCTCACTCTGAAAGGGAAAGAAAAAACAACAACAGACAGTGATAACCATGAACCCTGTTTCACCTGCAAGAACACAGTCTCACTAAACTGTGTATTTTTCACGTGTTGAGGACACTGAGCACCCATTACATCAGTCCTCTTTCCCACCCCCACTACTCCAGAAAAAACAAAACAACAAACAAACAAAAAACAGAAGAATCCTACCCAGTATGCAGCAGCGAATGAATACATAGGCAGAGAGTAGCACACAAACTCACTGTCAACAGTTTTCTTGGACTCCTTCAGCCTGCTCTCTGCAGCAGAGTTCATGGCCTTGGGCTTCCAGAAGATGCGTGGCTTGGTGCGTGTGCAGATAAAGTTGTGCAGCTTCTTCATCTCATTGGTCAGGATCTCGTGCTGGAACAGACACCATTCCTTCTCAGCACATGGGACAAGCAGAACCACCCTGGCAGCATGAAAGCCAAGCCACACAGAAGGAAACAATTCAGCTGCAACTGGCTGAAGATTCACACCCCACTGGCTCTTTTTCTGTGGAAATCTTAACGTTCCTGCAGTACAACTGGGCCATTTGGGCCATGCAAACACTTTTGGCATTTTTTTTTAATCAGAAGTGTACATTATTTGGGCACTGCCCCTAATCCCCCAGTTTTAATTCATCAGGTAATGGGGGCCAAATGCGTCAACAGAATGTGGGTCATGCCAACAGGTCTGACACCGAGGCATACTTTCCAGAACTCTACCCTATTCTTCTCAGTCCTATTGCTAGTATTGTAGTAACAGTCTGGTTTACAAACCAAACCATAAGTTCATCCTTGACTCCTCAAAAGGTTCATCCATAAGTTTTCCTGGGTTAACTAAATAAAACGGACAGCAAAACCTGAAAGAAGTCTGATTCTCACTTCACCAAGTAACAAGTAAGATGGGAGGTTGGTTTCTCACCTTGCTAAAAACCCAACAACAACAACAAAATACAAAAACTAACACCACAGTTTACTCACCCCACAAAAAAAGGAACTACAACACAACATTATGCACTCTCACCTAAGTAACAGAGTGGGCTGACAAACAATTCACTCTCAGCAGCCTCAACCTACCCCCCCCCCCCCCCCAACACACACTACCCATCTTTTCCACCTGTGTGTATGCATGCGTAAGCATGTGGGTGTGTATTCATGTGTGTGTGTGTGTGTTGGAAGTGATGAGAAAGGTGCTAACTGAAGTGTTGCAGAGTATTTGGTTAAATAATTGGTAGGGTTTCATTGCTCTCTTGGTTCTGTAATCTTTCATCAACCCTGTTGTTTTGCATTGTGTGCTGGGGCTCATGTTGGGTGTAGGCATTCTACATGAGTACTGTTTTAGATTACATTCCTAAAGAGTGACAACCACAACACAGCTCACTCTCACCTCATTAACAAGTTCCATTTTTTGCTGAAGTCGTGTGATCTTTGCCTGCTCCAGCTGCGACTCCTCAATGAGCTGCTGCGTCTCCTGGTGGTAACGCTTCTTCTCCCGCTCCGCATCCTCCTCCAGCTTCTTCTCTATCAGCTTGCGCTGCTCCGCCTGCCAAAATGTTACAGGTCAACCTCATGGCAGTGTCATGCCTCTCAAGTCTCAGCGCAATACCAGAACCTGCTCACTGTGGTGTCATGCCTTGCAAGTCTCATTATAATACCAGAACCTACTCACCATGGTGGCATGCTGCGTAAATCTCAGTGTAATACCAGAACCTACTCACTGTGGTATCACGCCCCACAAATCTCAGTACAATACCAAAACTGAGTGCTATTAGCTATACTTTGTGTAAAGGCAAAATTTCCAAGAAACGGTGCTCTTGAAGCCATGTAGATAAGACTTGCCATGGAGAATCACATCTAGGTCTTGTAAGACCAGGATTTTCCCTGCCATACAAGTGTTGCACAATGTGTTAAGACTATGCAAAACAAATGGGGGAAGTGAGGGGGGAAGAACATCCATGTCATGAAGTAGATTTTTTTTTTTTTTTTTTTTTTTTTAGCTCACTTTTTGGTCCTGGGCCTTTGCTTCCATCTTGAACTTCTGCAGTGTCCCCAGCAACAGTCCAAACATACGTCGGTTCCTGGACAAAAAGTAGCAATCAAATTCACTGCCTGGCTTCATACAATCATAGCAGATTTCATGGCATTAATATAACAGCAAATCTATGAAAAAAAATCTTTTTCACATCAAAATACACTTCCAACATCATCACCTAATGCACCAACAACTACACAAAAAAGTAAACTGTTCACAGACTGTGTAGGATATTTGAATGCAAGTGCTGATAACTCTTTCATGATAAAAGTACACTAATCTGTGACATGTCCATGAGTCTTGTTCATTACTACATTAATTATTGTCTCTGTAAATGTTGCAAGAAAAAAAAAGAAAAAAAATGATATTCACATTCCAGTATGTGCATGCATAAATTGTTTGAGAAAAAGAGAAAGTGTGTGTGTGTGTGTGTGTGTGTGTGTGTGTGTGTGTGTGTGTGCCTGTGCAAAGTGAGTGCGAGTGACGTGTGTGTGTGTGTGTGTGTGCATGCACATGTGCACATTCAAACATCAAAATAGCATGCACATGCATTTTCCTTACCTTTGCAGTCCCTCCCTGTCCTTGCTCTGCATTGCCATGGTGTCTTGACGGCTACGGGTGTCTCTAGAGGTTGCTACTACTGACGATTGGACAGACAGCTGAAACAGTAGCCACAGAAATGGCATTTTCATGTTCTTTACACTCCACAGATACATATGTTCTTTTCACATGTGTTGGCCAGATTCCTTTCTCCCCTTTGAAAAGCGTGCAAAGTCGCAAACAAAAATGTAAAACAATTTCAAACCTGACCAGTAATACTAATAGTAGTACCTTGGTGTTTTACGCCCAGTCAACCATTGCAGTTATATCAGGGCAAATCAAACCTGACCAGGACAAAATGAAAAGGAAAGAAATAAAAGAATGGAAAGAGCTGCCACCAGAGGCAGTGGTGGTCTAAACTCTAGGTATCTTTGTGTCAACTAACAAAACCAACAACATTTTATCATTTGTCCTTTTCCCTTTTTTTCTTTCCCTTTTATTCTGCCTAACCAAAACAGGGCCCCCAGCAGAAACAAAATAATCAAACTTATGTCTGTGGTCACTAGAGTATGTCTGTATTCTTGCTACAGAGGTGGTTGCAAAGGACCCAAAATGAGAAAATAATGACCTTTGTTGGAAGCTCATCCTCATCGCCGCTGTCCTCTCGTTCCCTTTGTCTTGCTGGCATGGGACCTAGCCTGCAGTCATTGTTAACTTTCCATCAGTACGTAACAATTTTTTTTAATTTTTGATTTTTTCACATTTTCAAGACAAAATGCAATTGCAAAGGACCCTGTTGATCCATTCAGATGCAATTGTCACTAATTTCAGCAGTTTTTTTTAGAACTAGCAGAATTCAAGAATACAAACACATACAAACATGAAACATACTCTCTCTCTCCCTCTCACTCAGACGATCCATGCTTGCACATGCAACTCATACTGTGAATGAGTGATACACATATTACTACTAGAATGTGCACACCAAAGTATGCCTTAGTAACATTACTAACAAAAATAATCAAAAATAATACTGGCAACATTCAGTAGTCAGAGGCAGTTTTAATGCTGCAGATACATGCAATAAGCAGGGACCGCACATATGTATACTTGACAGTAAAAACAGTGAGTTTTCAATGGCTTTGGCAGAAAATTAAATCAAATTCCAATGAGTAGAAAAGTAAATCAAAATACTGGTGAACTGAGGTTTGCATCTGGGAAAAAGATCCTGGGGAGGTAAGCACCTTGATGTTTTATGCCCAGTCAACCAGTACAGTTATATCAGGTGACCAGGAGGGCAGGAGGCTGGGGGAGGTCTGACAGACATACCGTGAAAAGGCTCCTCCAACGATTCGCCTTTTGGCTGGTGGTGCTCCTCCGCTCTCCTCTGGTACTATCCCACGCCTGCAAAATTATAGCTATGCATACACCAATACACTTCAGCTGTTCAGGCCTTTCAATGTCACTTGTCAGGCAACACAAGGCATGATCAATTCATGTATGCCCAGTGTCAAGACTGTGAATGCGACTAATCAAGTCCTTCACTCTCTACATGCCAAACAGAAACATTTTAAATGGAATTTAAAGTACAACCTCTTTGCAGAATGTTATCAGCTGTACACAACATTCTGATTCTGGTTTAGCACTGTCATTTAATATTATTAATGCCAAAGGATACAAATTACAATTATTATTAGTTATACATGTACAGTAACAGTTAACATTATATTATAGTTACTAGCACTTAGTCACTTATTTGCAAACACATCTTCCACAACAACAACAGATCATACTATTTGCTTACCATTTATTAGATTTAATCAATGAAATTAGTGAAAAACAACTGTTCAGGTAGATCTAGCAGTTTGACTATGACTCGTAAAGTCGTATGAGGTACAGGTATGATAATGATTATGATACATGTGTACACTCATTTTTATATAAAAAAATTAAGGAACACAATGATTTCTCACATGTGACAAACAGATACAGTAATTGTACATCAGCATGAAATTGCTTCCACATAGTATCAGACTCAAACTTCAAGTTCTACAACAAAATCACAATTTCATACTTTATATAATTATAAATACTAACTGCTGATTGCTTTTGTTGGACAGAGATGAGAAAACATACCTAGCAAGACTGAAGAGTCTTCCTCTACCCCTAGAATCCTGTTGCCGCCCTCTCACCGACCTGAAAACCAAGCAGACTATAAATTTCAACAAACACCCTGTATTTGAATATAGATCTATAAGCAAAACTCCAGAGTGTGGCAAGTGTGGGGCTGCAACTTGGTGTAACTTAACTGTCACATAATCAGTGTTGTGGGTAAAATAACTGAATAAATAAAAACACATTCAAACAAAATTGGCTTTCCTAAACTATCACTGTATCAGTATCAGTTACCACTGGTATCAGACATCAAATGTCAGAACTTTCCTCCTCAACCAGCAGGTATTTGATACTTGTCTAACTGTATCACTTGACATGAGCAGGTGAAATGGTGATTGTTCATCTTGATAAATACTCAAATAGTTTAGACACACAAGTAAACAAATTATAGATGTACTGTGATTTGTATCACAATTTGTATAATGTATGCTAAAAGTAAAACATTATCAAATGTCACTGATGTATGCAATCTTTTTATGTTTCTGAATCCCATGCTGAGGTTTCTGCCTGGGTTTGTGTTGTTCCATTTTCAGGGTCATGTCTGTGTCTGAAACTCTCATTCTTTTATGAGCACTGTCTAACAAAACAACATTATAGTACCATGTAACATTAACACAGTACTGAATACTGATTTAGTGATTACAAAGCTTAACTAATAATTAATATCACAAGAGGTGAACAGAAGACGGTGTTTCTTTGCATCAGAGGTGAAATTTATTTAACTGATCTGCAGTAACTAACAGTAACACATAACATTAACAATACCTGCTAAACACATTGTATACAAATGTCCAACCAACCAAACTATGTCACAATATGTGGTCTAATCCAAGCAGTATGTAGGCTCCTCCAAAATAGCACTGAATACGAAAAGCCCTGATGCCATCCTATGTTGTCCTGTCATTTATTGGTTTGAACTAATAGATTTATTTAAATTAAATCATGAAGTGTCAGTAAACCTGCATTTACTGATTTAGGTCTACGGCACATTTCATTATTTCAAGTAGGAATTGATAACAATGATATTCACAATGCTAAAAAATTGTATTGCTATAATTAGCATAAAGTATAATATAATTGTTACCAGTGTCCAGTATATCACTATAAATAATTATAATTATATCAATTATCAGTGCTCTGTTGTTTTTCTCTGTCACTTTTACAAGAGTAATGTGACCACACCAAATGCCAACAATCACTTTTAACATGGCTGATAACTTGTTTTCTTTGTTTGCATCCAAGTAGCCAACACTAAAGACATGTTCTGGGAAGTATTATAATTTATATTTATGATAGGAAGGCTGGTGTGTGCACAAAGAAGTATCCATTTTGCAACCGTTCAGTACACTCAGCAGCATAACAAATCTCTGTCAAAAAAGTAACTGGAGGTAAATTTCAGTAGCATTTACTCCAGTGTGGCAGTGATTTTTGTTTTGATTTTATATTTTAATGGCTGGAACTGAAAGTACCCATGTACTCTGCGAATGTTTGTCCTGTGGTAGTCTAGCAGTCCGCCACTTACCTCCCCTGAGGAAACAATAGATTGACAAGAACACTGCCAACTTGGATGCTGTCACAAACGAAATATTTCGTTGATTTGATATGCTTAAAAGTGATCATCAACATTTACTTCATCTCTTTACTCTTGCACTAATGGCGAAGGAGCGAGATACACAAGTACTGAAGTAGGCCCTATCACTATCACAGTATCAGTACCATTCTACCAAAAGTCTGACAATTTCAGACCTGAACAGTGCACAGGTTTACTGAATATCAGTTATCACCATCAGTGTTAAAAAATACAATGGAGTGAATGCGTAAATCTCGATCCACGAAAAATCACATTAAACTGTAATGCTGGACGGTATTCTTTTTGGCGTTTCAGTCTTTTAGTTTTACATTTTCAGGCTTCACCTCTCGGGTTACCGGGTCTGAATGACTGAAAGGGCAGTCACGATTCACATTTCTCACAACGATAAATTACTATAGCATGCAAAAATGCAGTGAGCTAAATTGGTACCTTAAGTCCGACGGATCCCTCCCTGTCAACTTCTTGATATTTTCATTGACATCTTTCAACTTATCCTTCGCTTTTTCGATTTCATTTTGCAGAATCGTCATACCACGCATCTCCGCCATTTTGACGAGTGGTTCCAGGCTTTTTATCTAATTACCCAAACATGCTTCAACTTTTATATAATTTTCCAAATAAGTACAAAGAATACTATTTTAGAGTTCTCAAACCATGTAGCA
>JABMCL010003238.1:112500-197500 GCA_018857735.1 Alviniconcha marisindica
TTGGGTCTTGTTTTAGAACGCTAGCAGTCGTTCTTGTTCGAGAGTTATTTTTCCTTTGGATGAGACAACTGAGGTTCCCCGCATGCAAAAAGCTCACATACGCATGGAGATGTTGTAGTCCATGTTGGACTTGGAGTTTGGTGGTTACAGAAACACCAAAATAACACAGCAAGCACTAAAACTAAAGTGTCAAAATCTTCATAATGCTGAAGCTGGACACTATATGGAAGAAGAAGACAGTCGGTCACATGCTGATGTATATCATATATATGTTGCTTTTCCATTCATTTTTTGTGTTTCTTCAAACTGCTATTACTAATGCCTGTTATTGAGGAAGCGTGCATGTCATTTCTTGAAAATTACATAAACCGGGCACATGGTCTGTGATAATGACGATAGGCTTGCCATAGCCAGCCATGTCCCACTTCAGTCTTAGATAATAGCAATAGAAAGCACCTCTAGAGGCAATTTAAGAATTAGGCTGAGCAGTTCTGGAATTGGTGCTCAGTTGAACTTGTACAAAGCTGAAGAATTCTCACTTTGAGTTTGAGTCAGACAGAGTTCAGAAGCTGTGTGAAAGTTGAGGTGGCTGTCCTGGGCCTTCCATCCTAATGAGCCTTACGGTTTCTGTAGACGTAAAGGAACATTGAACCATGCTTCTAAGGCATTGGTCACAGTTTGTCCCTAATATGTAAACTGACATCCGAGGACATGAAGCTCTACATCATCATCATTTGAGTCAGACTCAGAGCAGCTCAGTTCTGGAATCGTGCAAGTACCTACTTTGCTCAGGACATGGGTCTAAATCTGTCATTAAACTTTGTTGTTACTGTTTCATTTGGAAATGGTTTTTAACATTCTCAATATAACTGGTTGCCATCACAAGTGGAGCACTGGAACTTGAGTCTGAGATTAGAGGTAAATTAATATCACTGATTCCATAATTCAGTGATTGACACTGACACTGTTGATTTGGTTTTCAGGACAATTGCATAGCCAAGCTGGAAAGCATTGGCTACAGAGTTGGACAGAGTCTCATTGAAAGGTTTGGTTTCTGTTTTGTGATCACTTACTAACTTTTTAATACTGTGTTAAATAAAGTAAGTAAGTAACTTGATGTTTTAACTTTTATGTCCAGCTGTGTTAAAGTACCATGGAGACTTAGCCAGTTACTGGGTTAATGGGACCAGAAAGAATCTAAGAGTACATTACAATTTGGGCCACTGTAGGGTTCTTACACATGGTCATTATTGTATAATTTGTAGGACATACATCATAGGTAAAATAGATAGAGGGCATTGCTGGTCCATTTTGAAACTTAGGAACAATCATGCAGTGAAGTTTAAAATGATATGCTGATTATTAATTATTGTGAGGTATCTTTTTTAGGTTCACACGTGACTGCTCACGGTTCAAGGATGAACTGGACACAATGAAGTTCATTTGCAAAGATTTCTGGAACCTGGTCTACAAAAAACAAATTGACAACCTGAGAACAAACCACCAGGTGATGTTTTGTCCATGATATACTTAGAAAAAATATGACAGAAGGTTTTATTGCAGCAGGCAACAGCCCATAGATCTGCAAATAAGGTGGTCAGTGGCTTGTGCCTGTAGTTGGGGTTACATTCAGTCCTCAAAAACTGCATTGATACAAATTACCCCTAAAAAGTCTGTGTTCTGTTGTGGAAACCACAACACTTGTGTGCACATTACTGTGTCAAAACATTTAACAGTTTGTGCATAGCCGTTGAAATCCCTGAACTGTCAGTTTGCTGTTTATTATACAGGTATTGTGTTTGAGACTAGGGTCTCTTCCAAATTGCACCAAAGTAGCAATGATTAGTAAATTCATTTTTATCGCTTGGCTAAAACTATTAAAAGGGTATCTGTTGTATTCCACTTTTTTTTCTTCTTTCTTTTCCCTTCTTCTTTTAATACTCTAATACATTTATTTTAAATAGTTAACATCCACAATCCTGCACCACAACTATGCTATGCATGTATTTTGTCAACACTCAGGAAATAGACGGTCATCATCACTTTCATTCTTATGATCATCATTATTATCATCATCACCAACTGTACTTTATATTGTGTACGTTTTTTGTTTGTTTGTTTGTTTGCTTTTGTTTCTTTTTGTAACGTTTTTTTCCCTTTTTTTCTTCAGGGTGTGTATGTGCTACAAGACAACAAATTCCGTTTCCTGGTCCAGATGTCAAATGGCAAGCAGTATATGGAGGCAGCACCTAAGGTATTTAAGTGTACAGAAGTGGCTTGAGTTGGGGCTTTTTTAGATGAGCTTCAGCATGAGAATGAAAATGGTGGTACTTCTTTAAAGAGATTACTTTGCAATTGTAGTCAGATAGAATCCTCTTGCAAGAGACTTGAAGAACATTCTGGGTGTTTAGAAGCTTTTCCAGTGGTAAAATATAGTTCTGTATTCAGCAACTGAAAGGCGTTTCTCCAGGCATATATGTCACATTTACTGGAAGCAGGTTGGTGTATTTTAGTGAAAGGCTGTCATTGTAATTTCTATTCAGCAGCTCAAAGGCGTTTCTCCAAGCATGTGTCACATTTACTGGCAATAGGTTGGTGTTTTTTAGTGAAATTCTGTCGTTGGCCACAACAGTTTGTTGATTCAGTTTTTGTCTGCCAGATATCGTAAGTGCAGCACAATGTGTTCACATTAGTTTTTGATTTCTGGCAGTATCTGGCTTTTCCTTGTGGTCTGATACGTGGGGCACTGTGTAGTCTTGGCATCAACTGCATCGTCACAGCAGAAGTCAGCGCCATGCCAGCATGTAAGTGGACATGTTTCATCCTTAATACTGTCATGAGTGGGGGGGGGGGGGGGGGGGCAATGTGTTGGTAACATCTTCTATATTTAATATTGTCATCCTTGATATTGTATTGTGGGGTGGGGGTGGGGGGTAACTTCCCAATTTCTGGAGTACCGCTGAAGATTTGCCTTTGTGAAGAGCTTTCCTTTGTGAATCCAGGTACATGAGCACAACTCTTTTTAAGACCACTTTGTGAAACCTAGACTACTTGAGTACTTCATAAAGTCCTTTCCTTCGTGAAGCCAGGTACATGGACGCCCTTCTTCTGACACAATTTTCACAGAACTTTTAACTGCAGAAAAGAAGGGTACCATTGTAGTTAAATGTGTGTACTCTCTGTAAATCAAAGCATTATTACTAGTATTGTACCAGGCACATGAGATGCTTATTGTGTAAATCAAAATGGTTGTAATTTGTATGCACCATGTATGGTTATATGTACTTGAGTTTCAGCTTCTTGCTTGTGGTTTGTTTCAGGCAAGTTCCAGATTCAGATCCAGAGATTGTGAGGGCTGAGTGAAGGAATGAGTTGAACATGAAGGAAACGATGAATGAAAGTACCTGGCAGAGAGAGAGAGGGAGAGAATGAAGGAGAGAGTGAATGATTAATTGAGAAACGGCCTTGGAGCCTGAGAGGGAGAGATAGTTTTACTGATTCAGGAAGGCTGAAAGATGCTGTAGTTTTGTACATGTGTGCAATATTAGTGTATGTGTATCAGACATCACTTAACATGTATCATATATATGCATAAATTTGTTGTCTGTTCCACATCTGTTCAATCACACCTTGATGTGATATTTGCAATGAAGCCTCAGACTCTCTCAGTAGCTAAGTTACAGTAACATTGCACAGTGATCAGGGCATATGAGCAAGGAAGCATTTTGAATTTCATTGATTCAAGAGTGTACCAGGACACAGTCGTAAAGAAGCAGTTGTGCATCCTTGCTAACATGACCATGACAGATTTTAAAAAAATAGTTTTTTACAGTATTCATCAATTTGCCCACAAAACCATTACAGTTCACAAAAGAAAGAGAGAAAAATTACATGTAGTCCTTTGTGGAACCCCTGCATTTGTGCTTGTAGGCAAAAGGTTCAAGTCTTTGTTAATGCAGGGGTCTGAACCATGGTGCAGATCACAAGGCTGAGATGTCTGATTCGTCAAATGTTAGTGGTTGGCATCCTTCAGTCTCAGAGGTCTACAGAACTCTGGTTCTGGACTGCGCAGTGCAGCATAATCTTCTGTGCCTGAAAAGGTCCATATGAGTGTGGCGGTCCCTGTTGTATCTGCAGCATTTGTTCATGAATTTACATGATCCAAACACAAAAGGTTAAAAAGAACACTATTTATTATGACAAAATGCAACATGCAAGTTTTGGGGGTAAACCCCTTTTTCAAGCTACAAAACAACACATAAACAACAGTTAAACTTACCTGCTTTTGGTTGAGCTGCTTTTTTATGTTGTTTTGGTTTCCAGTCTTTTCACGAGTTTACAGGCTGAAGAGTCAGGTTTTATTTATTCATTTTAAGCCCTTTGGAGAGCATGAGCTGTCTCTGGTCTGTGGGCGTATCTGTGTCTGTTCGGTGTATCTTGGTGTGGGTGTGGGTTTGTGTATCTGCCTGTCATTGTGGGGGCGTGTGTCAGTGTTGGTGTGTGTTAATTATGCTATTGATCTATGATTTAATTTTAAGTTATTGTGTCAAGTCTCTTTCAGATTTTTTGCTATACCACTCCCTCCCTTTACTCATTTGATTCGGTGTCCATGTCGTAATAGCAGTAACAGCATACATGTGCAAAAACTTTGTGGGTGGGGGGTTAAGTTGCTGTGATTTGGCAACCAATCTTGTTTGTAATACGCCCCAGGCACAAAAAATGACCACTAATTTGTTGTATCTGAGTCAGTACATTTTCAGATCATTTTGTTTTTGCTTTTGTAAAATATGACAGTCTCGTCTGCATTCAATTTTTGTCAGTGTAAATGATAGCATTTTCATATTGTTGGTAGAAAATCAACTTTGTTCGACATTCCGTATCTCGGAACTTCAGTGTCAAGGAAGAACAACAAAGACGCACACAAAAAGTAATTGATTAAAAAAAGAAAAGAAATTGCTTTCTTCGTTTGTTTGGTTGATGTGACACGTCATCAGTGGTTATTATTACGTCACTGGTTCGTGCATGTGACACGTCATGGGTGCTTGGCTTGTGTGTAACATCGTTCAGCAAAACAGACACGTCTCCGGTGCTTGGTTTACATGTGAAACTGAACGAGGCCCAGAGCACCCCTGCAGAATCGACAAATAAGGGAGTTAATTAGCACTCCAAAGATGTCACACAAACACAGCTACAAAAACCCGAGTTGCCTCCAATAACTCACCAGGCATGCGAGTAAATACAAGGTACATAAACTGCACCAGGATGTACATCACATTCATAGTTCAGGAGCTGTGTGAGAGTCGAGGTGGCCGTCCTGGGCTGTCCGTCCTAACGAGCCTTCTGGTTTCCGTGGACGTAAAGCTATACTGAACCATGCTCACGCATTGGTCTCCGCTTGTCCCTAATATGTCAACTGACATCTGAGGACATTAAGCAACACTACCTACCTACCTACATCACATCCTGGTGGAGTTTATGTACGTTGTATTTACTTACATGTCAGGCGAGGCTTACCGGAGGCAACTCCTGCCTCTGATGGATATGTACCTTGTATTTACTCGCATGCCAGATGACAGTCACCATATGTGACTCGGGTCTTTGTTGTTGTGTCTGTGTGAAGTCTCTGGAGCACTGATTGACTTCCTTGTTTGAATTGATTCTTGGTTTACATGTGTCCCTCACGCGTTCAGTTTTTCAAGTGGCGAAAAAGACGTTTGTAGCCGTGTACCTCCTTACACTCACGCCTTGGAAGTTGCTGTGTGTTCCGGTGGAAAATACCAAACTTCCTGCCATTTTCAGATATGGTAGTTAAAAGTGTCTTACTATCAGTTCAAAGAGAAACCTAAATGAACAAATTCTAATTGGGGGTTACACGCACGTAGGCACACACACACACACACACACACACACACACACACACACACACACACACACACGGAAAAAGATGAAATGCACACACGCGCAAAACGGACGCATAGAAACATGGAGTGCTCGTGAGACAAAATGACTGGTGCGTCGTTGCAGCAGAAGTAAATCGGGACAGAAAACGAGCTCGCTTAGAAGCTGGTGCGGAATTTACATCGGAACAGTACACCGGCTCCTCTCGTGCCTGTCCACCCGCCCTCCACAGTAGCCTAGGGACTCCTGCTGGACCAGGTGCCGAAGTCAAGACCAAAGAGTGAGTCTTGACGCCAAAGACTCGCGTATTGAGCGGACATCCAGATTTCCACAAATTGATACTGACTCCTTCAACACGTCACACGATGTGCTTTTTTGCCGAGCCTCTCGGCGCCACCCTCCTGTGCAGCTCAGTGTAGCACCGCACACACACACACACGCACACGCACGCACGCACACACACATACACACACACACACACCATATATATATATATATATATATATATATATATATATATATATATATATATATATAAAATCGCCATGCACTGTCTTTGGGGAATAAAACAAAACTGGATTGTGAAAGAAAACGCGGATTTCGCTTTTCGTCAGTTTGATACGAACTGTAGGCCTAAAGTATAGTGGCGTAATCGTCTGTGTCAAACCAGCTTACAGATAAACTTAATCTATTTCCGTCATAATCTATTCCGCTCATGACACACATCACCGTATCACGGCTAGTAAAGCCATTCGGGTCGCAGCTGCCTGACGATAACGAAGCAAGCTCAGTCGTCGTGCAGAACGATCTCGTTGGACCGCAGTCCACACACGCTGCAGTCTTTGCCGCAGTGATCTGCCTTCGAGTGTTGCTGCCCTGCCTCCTTACACCGGCCATGAAAAGTAGGTTTTGATTTTGCACCATTTTTATGCCACCGACTGGTAGTTAGCCTATACACGGAGTTACGTCATTAACCCCCTTCACTGCCATGATGTCGCTTGAAAACGACCAATAAAAGTGCAAAATCGGAAACCCTTAAGCCTTTTCGCCTTCTTTTTCGCACTGGCACTTTATCAAAACGCATAGCATTGAAAATAGATGTGTTATAGGACCGGAATATATGCTGTTTGTAGGCACGTCCATGCATCTTTCAGCCCGGACATTTTACAGGCTTTGGCAGTGAAGGGGTTAATCTGTCCAGATGACCAGAGAGACACGCACTTATATTGCCTGATTAAGAGACGGTGGACGAGAGAGAGAGGGGGAGGGGCGGCGTATATCGCTTATGCCGGTACTGACTGATCAAGAAAAACTGAGGGAGACGGACAGAAAGACGGATGCATGGTTGCTCCAATCCGCCTCAGTGCGGCGGTGTCATTTAATGCAGTTAATTGTTTGGCTGACTTACACACACATTTTCTCATGCTGCGCCTTCAGCCTGGAATTCGTTGCCTCATGAAGTTAGACGCATTCGGTCAACCACTGCATTTAAAACCGCCCGGAAGACGCATCTGTTTAAATGCTACTACTGCTAGCAAAAATCAGTCCATGTCCCCTCTGACCTTCAGTCAAGTCTTCTGTAAATTATTTCAGTGACTGTTTAGAGGTGCGTGCGCGTGTGTGCGTGCCGGTGTGTGTGAGTTGTGTGCGTGCGTGCGTGCCGGCGTGGTGTGTGTGTGTGTGTGTGTGTGGTGTGTGTGTGTGTGTGTGTGTGTGTGTGTGTGTGTGTGTGTGTGTGTGTGTGTGTGTGTGTGTGTGTGTGTGTGTGTGTGTGTGTGAAGTGCAGGTTTGGCTGCCGGTTTGGCTTTTTATAATTTGAATTGCTTTGTAGTTATTGTTGTTGTCAGTTTCCACTGATTTGTAATGTTTCAACTTAAATGTCACTCTTGCTTTCTGTGCAGCGCACAGCGGAGCTCTAATTTTGTATTAGAGGTTCGCGTTTTATTATTATTATTATTATTAATCAGCTGTTGTTTAGTCGATTCAACTAGCGTGTGTCTGGCCAACATTGGTCCAAAATACATGGAAGCTCTAGACATGTCATTTCCCGTCTATCCACAGCCACACTACCTCACAGAAAATCGTCAAGGCCGTGGTGTCTCAAACTTGTCGCTGTGACCTTGACGGTCGTTTGCGTCACTTCCGTGTCAGTGTACAGTGCGCTCTTCGCCTTCCTGTCAGCCGGCGCCTCCTCCTCAGCGCCCAGAGGCAGCGGGGACTTTGCTGGTGGAGACTCGCATGTTGCGAGACTATACGCACAGCAACAGTCAGGCCCGCGTGGAAGCTTCCCCGGGAGAAATCTTCATTTTCCTCAAGAAAGCGGCCGGGCCAGGCCGAACGGGATCCCGTATTCAAACAACGCACTGTCCAGGAGCGAATTCAACAGAAGACTGGTCCATTACCGTGAGCCCAGTAAAATAAAGCGAGCCGGGCATGCCGTCTTTGGCGTCCGGCAACCGCAGGCTGTGATGAGCGACCACTGTAGTGACTGCTTGCATTTCTCCATGCCTCCTGTACCGGAGAAGATCCGGGGCATCTGTGGGGACGTCAAAAACACCAAGCTGGACCTCGTCGTCATCGTCGCTTCGGAGGCGGGTGGCTTTGAGGAGAGACGGATCCTTCGGGAAACCTGGCTGATTCCCAAAGCCAGAAAGTTGTCTTATCGGGTAAGAAACCGCAGAACCGGTCCTAGGAATTAACCTGTGTAGTGGCATTTTGGTGTTGTTGTTTAGGTGTGTATGGTTTGTTGTTGTTTTTGTTTTTTGGGGGTAGGGGGTAAAGACTAGCCTTTGACTTGAGTCCGCAGAACTTCACACACACACACACATACAACCACACACACACACACACACACACACACACACACACACACACACACACACACACACACCACGCACGCACGCACGCACGCACGCACGCACGCGCACGCACGCACGCACGCACGCACGCACGCACGCACACACACACACACACACACACACACACACACACACACACCTCTATATATACACACACACACCTTTGGCGGTTTGTCTTCTTCTTCTTTTCTGTTGGTTGATATGACATTAAAATCGAATTATTTTAACTACCTTTTTTTCTTTCTTCCTTTCGTTTTTATTTTATTTTAAATCTCTATGAACACAGGTGAGGCATTTGTTCCTGGTGGGCGAGGCCTCCAACGTCTCGACGAGTGACCGGCTGGCCGAGGAAGCGGAGACACACGGGGACGTGCTGCAAGGAGACTTCCCCGAGTCGACCCAGCCCCTGACCCACAAGACCATGCTCGGGCTCAGCTGGGTCGCGCGGCACTGCAGCCACGCGCGGCACGTGCTCAAGGTCAACCACGACGCGTGGGTCAACCTGCCCTCGCTGCTGACCTACTTGCGGGCGCACCCGCTCGAGCCCCCCTTGGGGTTGGGGGGGCACTGCAAGCACGCCGACAGGCCGGACCCTCCCTTCTGCGACGGTCCTGGCTACGTCACTACTCCTGACGTTGCCAGGGAGATCGTCAGGGTCTCGGGCGAAGTTCCCTTTTACCAGCGTGATGACGTCTACGTAGGCGTCTGCGTCCGCAAACTTCGCCTGCGCGTGCATCGAATTCCCGGTTTCAACATCGGAATAGGCGACAGCACTTGGATAACTGAACTGTGTCAACTGCACGGCAGTCGCCTCATATTTCGCCACGGTTTCACGCCCAAGGAACTCCAAGTCATTTGGAAGGAGGGAAAATGCCTGCCAACCAAGATAGGACTTCCACTGTTCAAGCGGAAAATTTAACGAGAAGGGGCAACAGGGAGATCAAACGAAAACAGACGCGTGTAGCAGGGAACATGAAATAATTCATGTGTACAAAACAGAACAAGCAGCTTTTTTCTTTTCTTTTCGGGGGTGGGTGGGTGGTGGGGGGGAGGGGGTTGTTTGTTTGTTTTTGTTATTTCTTCTTTTCTACTTCTTTTGTGTGTGTGTGTGTGTGTGTGTGTGTGTGTGTGTGTGTGTGTGTGTGTGTGTGTGTGTGTGTGTGTGTGTGTGTGTGTGTGTGTGTTGAATATTGCGTTTTGTTGTTGCTTGTTTTGTTTTGTTGTTGTTGTTGATTTTTATTTTTCATTTTTTACCTCTTTCAATGAACTGTGACTGAAGAATGCTGTGCGTCACAAATAGCCGGGTACATACGTAAACACTTCTTTAGTATGGTGTGTGAAAGAGTCCGTCCGCTTGGAACTTGAGACTATGGCGAGGTGGCCTAGGTGGCTGTCGTTATGACGGACACAAGTGGCTCTGGACAGCGCGTGTCTGTGTCTGGATGAATAGACTGGAACACTTGTTTTTACCCGTCGTTCTTCTTGGTCTCTAAACCGTGAGTAAACAGCCTAAGTACCCGTGGGCTTAGCGCAGCTTAATCCACGACTTGTGATTCCACGGAAACTCATTACAGTGTCACGTTGCATTTACTGAGCATGCCTTTGCTAATACACACACACACACACACACACACACACACACACACACACACACACACACACACACACACACACACACACACACACACACACACACACACACACACACACAAAACACACACACACACACACACACACACACACACACACACACACACAACACACACACACACACAACACACACACACACACACAACACACACACACACACACACACACACACACACACACACACACACACACACACACACACACACACACACACACACACACACACACACACACACACACACACACACACACACACACAACACACACACACACACACACACACACCACTACACAACAACACACACTAACACACACACACACGTACGTACGCATTGACTGACAGACCCTGAGACACACACACACACACACACACACACGCTTTCACAACGTTTGAACACAGCATGATTCCAGTCTAACCGAAGAGAATGACGAAGAACTGAAGTACATAAGGCGATCAAGTTTTCCTTGGATTCAAACTGAAAGCGGCAACATTGACTGTAGTATAGTTTCATATACTCGGACTAGGAGTTGATTTTCCCGGGGTCTAATTGTTTCACCCCAGCACAGCGAGAAGTTCGGTTTTCTTTGGTCTGTTCTAGTCTCAAGGGCGCCAGAGGCAGTAATAGGACTATTTCTGCGTTTCTGCCATACTTGACGTTAGCGTTTCTAGGATGTTGTCAAGGTAACTGGTACGCGTAACTGCATACAGAATTAACGTTTGAAGAGAATGGAAGCAACTTTTATCTGTCTCTTTCTTGAATGCAGGTGGGGTTTGTTGTGACTGTGTGTGTGTGTGTGTGTGTGTGTGTGTGTGTGTGTGTGTGTGTGTGTGTGTGTGTGTGTGTCGTGTGGGGGTGTGCGTGTGGGGCGTGGTGCGTGGTGCGTGTGGTGTGCGTGCGTGTGTGTGTGCGTGCGTGGGGTGGGGGTGGGGCAGGGGTGTGAGTGTGTGTGTGTGCTTTGGTGGGGTGGGGATAGAGGCAGGGTGTGAGTGTGTGTTTGTGTGTGTGTGGGCGCGCGCGCGCGCATGTGCGTGTGTGTTTCTTTGTAAAATTAACAATACTCGTTTGTCAGCTGATTAAAGGGAACAGAAAAAGGCTATAAATTGAGTACCTGTTTGGAATCAGAGAGAGGAGGCTTTTCATTCAAGATACACGCCACTTCAAAACAGCACAATTATTCCAGTGTACCAGAACAGAGTGTAAAAAAATGACCCCCCCCCCCCCCCCCCAACCCCAACCACACACACCACACCACCACCACCACACACACACACACACACACACACACACACACACACACACACACACACACACACACACACAGAGGAACACTATATGTCCACGTCGTGTGCCACTATGTACTGGTCGTTCCGAAAGGACCCTCCCATGAGCGCGTGGGGGAGAGTTCAGTTCAGTTCAAGATGGATCTATGCGTTCGGAAAAGCACATTACGCGCTTCACCCCGTCTCTCAGAATTGAAATTTGCCCAACGTTGTCTTTGAAACGGTTCCAATGTGCGTCTGATTGACGATGGCCCTCTCTCGTCCTTTCAAGGAAGATCGTCTTGCGCTTCCCTTTTCCACGCCTCGCTGCTCCAGGCGATCGATGGTGTGATGTCTTGGCTCACACTCCGGGCACCGCTTTCCGGCACCTTCCTCCAAACTCTGCCAGATTTAGTTACGCCACTGAAGGGGCACTCTTTATCTCCGCGCAGCTGTCCAGCGACGCGGTCAGCGCTCTCCGAAAGGTTCGGGTACGAATATGACTGCAGAAGCAACCTAGCGCCAAAGCACGCACGTAAACGTGGGACGCATCCACCCCGGGTAAAAAAGAGAGTTCCGTCTCGATTCAAAACGATTCTGGTTTATTTGTGCTGGTGTAAACTTTGTTGGCGGCTATAAATGACACGCCTTGTTTTATTTGAGTGTTTGTAACAAACTTACTACTGTTTGAGCACCAACAACAACAAAATGCTCGTTAGCTGACAGCTTTCTGGACCTATGGCGTAACTAAATACGGCAATGGTTGAAGGAAGGATGTCGTAAACCAGTGCTTGGAGTTTGGTCTTGGCTTTGTGCCCACTGGCTTCCCATTCCACTTTTCACTTTTTGTAGCAAGCTCATTGAATCTGTGAGGAGGATGGCATGTGAGGCCCGACTGTCACCTCTTGAGGCAATCCAGCGGAGGGCGTAAGTGACTGGAGAGAGAGAGAGAGAGAGAGAGAGAGAGAGAGAGAGAGAGAGAGAGAGAGAGAGAGAGAGAGAGAGAGAGAGAGAGAGAGAGAGAGAGAGAGAGAGAGAGAGAGAGAGTAAACTATACGTGCGTTTACTTTTAAAGCAAGTAGTCACGAAAACAGACTTCACAGTTTTCATGTGTCTCAAAAATAGTTCCTCACAGGTGCAACACCTTACTGGCAGAACCTATACAACACGACCACATTCCACCAAAGGTTATATACGTCTTTGTAATCTTGGATTCCACTGGCCATTCGCTCTTTCCGACAGTCGCGTGGGAACACTATGTCGCTGTCGACTGACCGTCCACCCATGCATTCAGCCATTATCAAAGGCGCACGCTATCGTACTATTACATGAAGAAACAATCCGATTTGTATTTCAATTTAATGAACTGTGTTTCGTCCCGATATGATTTTCGTCACTGGTTGGACGACAACTATTACAGTCCAACCAATGACGAAAATCAACAACAACAACAACAACAAAAAGCCTGCTCAATCAATCCTGATTGTGTAAGATCTCGTACGCGTCAGATGTTCTAAACGACTTTTTCTTTCCGTCTTTCTTTCTTTCTTTCTTTCTTTTTCTCGTGCCTGCATGTGGATGGCAGCAAAGGTATGTAAGATTCATAAACTATGTAGCACAGTCCGGTAGTGCTTTTCTATCCGTAGCCAGGCATTAGATACGACTGCCCGAGACATCGTGTACAGACAGTTTGTGTCAAGCCGTCCACACTTGCCACTCAAAGCGGATATAATGACCAGAAAAAGAAGAAAAAGAAAACAGGAGCAGAAAAAGAGGAAAACTACTGATCAACGCTGCAGTGCCCCAGATTTCTTTGGATAACGAAACTCAGTGAAGAAAACACCGCCCGCGTGACTTGAAACGCGGCACTCCTGGTGCGACATGTGATCTCGATTTATTCACGTGACTTTAAATGTCCACCAGCGCAATGAAAAGACAGAACGGTAAGATTACGTTTACTTATATCTGTAGAGCATTGAGGATTGATTTATAGCCATTTGTATTGCTGGATTGAGGATTGATTTTTGTGTCTGTGTCTGTGTATCGTCTTTGTGTTTGCCTACCGTCATGCAGTACTGCTCAGTATGGGAAATGCATGTACTATTCAGTATGGGAAATGCATGTACTATTCAGTAGTTTTGCTTAAAGGTCTCTGCCGCTGGCAACGAAAAGCAGAGAAATCCGTGTTTGAAAACAAAACAAAACAAAAAGTCCTAGGCCCTAGGACGGGATCCACTGCACAGCTGCAGAGTCGAAAGGCGAAAGAGTGGGGGAGGGGGAAGAAGGCGAAAGAGTGAAGGCTCGACCGCGGATACCGCCCGAAAAAGACCGGAGAGACAGTGGACAGCCGCCAAAACAATGGCCCGGTGTCCCCTCGCCATTGCGCCGCGACTAGTGCACCGCGCAATTGCTGTTTCAACTGCCGTGCTGAGCAGACAATTAATGAAACATTAAAATGACTCTCATCACTGCCCATCTTAATGCAGGAGTCATTCTGGTGGTGACAGTGTAGCGACAGGCATAACAGTCTCCCTCTCCCCCACCTCCATAAACCCTTCCCCCCTTCTCTTCCGTCCCTAATAAACCGTACGGCTTTTCAGCACCATTTTTTACATAGCAGTTTAGACAGCGGTGGTCGCTGCGCAATGCCGGACGGACATGTTAAGGCTAACATTAAATATTTTTGTTGTTCTGGCGGCGGTCTACGGCAGCCTTGGTCTTCCGGGGTTGGCGCCTGTTTCGATGTTTCACTCTTCTGTCCCCCTTTTCCCTCTCGTCCCCGTCCCTGATAGGCCACCTCGCCTCCGTGGACGTTAAGGAATACTTTCTCTCTCGCTCTCCAGATAACGTAAAGCACCATATTTACTTACTTACTTTTTTTTTTTTGCCTGTGGAGGAGACCCTTAAAGCATCGGGCGGGTCTGGTTTCGGTGTGTGTGTGTGTGTGTGTGTGTGTTGTGTGTGTGCGTGTGCGTGTGTGTGTGTGTGTATGTATGTGTGTGCGTGTGCGTGTGTGTGTGTGTGTGCGTGTGCGTGTGTGTGTGTGTGTGTGTGTGTGTGTGTGTGTGTGTTGGGTCGTTCTTGTGCAGATCCAAAAGCTGCACACACGTTGCCGGCCCGCACTAGACATTCAATCAGTGTCTCCAGCCACTGATTAGCTTGACAACAAGCGGGGGAGGGGGGGGGGGGGGGGACTAACATTCATGACAATCATAATAATAGAGTAGCGGCGGCGGTCTGGGCGCTACCTTAAGCTTATAATGCAGCTGCCGAGGAAGGCGCTAGTAGTTTCGATTTCAAAAACTCGTATGTGTTTCAGTGCTATAAATGGTTCTGGTCCCGCTTACCTTTCTGAACTGCTACATGTCTACACTCCGTCTCGTACACTACACTCTTCTTCTGAAAATCCAGCAATACAAACGCAAGAGTCATGGCTTTCGTGCTTTCCGCTCTTGCTTTGGACCCCACATTTGGAATTCACTCCCACAAGACCTTAGACACTGCTCAACCCTGTCATCTTCTAAAGCCAAACTGAAAGCCTTCCTCTTCTCACATTCTTTCCACACCAACTAATATCAGTATCCAATTTCTGCTTTAGTCATTGTGCGTGCGTGCGTGCGTGCGTGCGTGCGTGCGTGCGTGCGTGCGTGCGTGCGTGCGTGCGTGTGTGTGTGTGTGTGTGTGTGTGTGTGTGTGTGTGTGTGTGTGTGTGTGTTTCCATATTAATACCTTATGTAAACTGTTTTGGTAGGACTGTGCTAAACGCGTGTATAGAATATTGTATTTAGGTTAATATGTATCGTGTGAGCGCTCAGGGCGTTGATGAGTGCATGATAAATGTGCATTGTTATTATTATTATTGGCACGCGTGGAATTCTGTCTGCTTTGCAGCCGGACAAGGCGCTAGCCCCTAATGTAACCGTCTTTCGGTCAGCAGCATGGACTGTGAGGCATGTGATGAATATGAAGTGATGCTTAATGTCCTCGGATGACGGATGACATATTAGGGACAAGCTGAGACCAATGCCGAAGCATGCTTCAATAAATCTTTACGTCCACGGAAGCCAGAAGGCCCAAGACGGCCACCTCGACTCTCACACAGCTCCTGAACTATGATGTAAGGGTGGGTTCAGTGCGCCCACTATCGAGTCAGCGCGCTATCCGCTATTCATAAAAGTTGCCATATGGCTTTCTTTGTGCGCCTGTCTCACTTGGGTAGTGGACTGTGCGAGAAGGACAAAGGCGGCTCAGGTCATCTGAAGGACATAAATATCTCGTTTCTGGCATCACGCACTGCCACAAAGTCTGCCGTTCTAACTTCTGCCTGCCATATGCCAGGTTCATTCGGCCCCCCCCCCCCCCCCCCCCCCCCCCACACACACACACACAACACACACTTCCAACATGAATTGGCCGTACAACATGAAGAATCAATTAAAAAAATAAATAATTATATACTTAATTGTGTTTCATCCTGATATGATTTAACATGTTACCTTTGATGCTATTTTCACTTAACGTTGAAAATGTAGGACGAAGTTGTAAAGCGCAGTGAGTTTGTGTAGATCAGAGAATAGCGCTGTATAAAAGTTATTTATTATTAATATGATTCTTGGTCATTGGCTGGACGGTGACTATCAACAACAACAAAAAAGAAAAAGAAAAAAGAAAAAAAGAAGAAGCATATTCAATCAATCCTATTGGTGTATTGTCTCATAGGCGCCAAATATTCTAAACAACTTTGGGTGTTGCACCCCCCACCCTCCCCCCCCCCTCCCCGCCTTACTCGTAGCCAGGTACTGAGACGGAGATTTGACCATGGTTCTTTCTTGGTGCTTTACGTCCACGGAGGCGAGATGGCGGGGAGGGGGGGTGGGGGTGGGGGGGGGGGGGGTGCAACACCCGAAGTTGTTTAGAATATTTGGCGCCTATGAGACAATACACCAATAGGACTGATTGAATATGCTTCTTTTTTCTTTTCTTTTTTTCTTTTTTTGTTGTTGTTGATAGTCACCGTCCAGCCAATGACCAAGAATCATAATAATAATAAATAACTTTTATACAGCGTACGATGTCTCACGCAGTCAAATCCATGGACCTATATATAATACATATAGGTCCATGGTCAAGCACAGCAGTTGAAACAGCAATTGCGCAGTGCACAAGTCGCTGGGCAATGGCGAGGGGACACCGCCTTAACACTTCCATTGTTCTGGCGGCGGTCCACGGTCTCTCCGGTCTTTTTCGGGCGGCTTCCGGGGTCGAGCCTTCTCTCTGTCTTCCCCTTCCCACTCTGTCCCCGTCCCTAATAGGCATTGGTCTCAGCTTGTCCCTAATCGTGCGCCAGTCCCGGCAAGGCCGCGAATGCAAAAACAAAACAAAACAAAAAAAACAAAACCTTTCGATAACACTGCTCTTCCCCAGGTCAGACCGTCACTGACTAGACCGCTTAAAACTGAGTCAGTCCGGGTAGAATGTGTATAGCCCAGTCTCGCTCGAGCTGACGTACACGTTGCGTTTACTTATGTGACCTTAATTTTCGACCAGATGATGCGAAGGAGATGGACAGGTACTGTTGCGTTTACTTATGTGACCTTAATTTTCGACCAGCGCCGCGATGCGAAGGAGATGGACAGGTAAGGTTGCGTGTACTTATGTGACCTTAATTTTCGACCAGCGCCGCAATGCGAAGGAGATGGACAGGTAAGGTTGCGTTTACTTATGTGACCTTAATTTTCGACCAGCCAATGCGAAGGAGATGGACAGGTAAGGTTGCGTGTACTTATGTGACCTTAATTTTCGACCAGCGCCGCAATGCGAAGGAGATGGACAGGTAAGGTTGCGTGTACTTACCTGATCTGTGTATGTAGAGCGTCATGTGATCGTAATGAGGATTAATCTTGGAGCCTGGGAAACAGGAACAGCATACGATTAATTTTTGCTTTTCAGTACTGACGGGGTGGGTACAGTCCGTGTTGTTTGCTTTTACAGGGCGGGTACAGTCCGAGCTTTGATGTACACAGCGGGTACATTTCCATACCATGCTCTTCATCTTCCGAACTGTCGTGAGATCAAGTGTGCACGTGGCTACGTGTGCGTGTGCCAGCCGCCGGCGTAACGACATGTAGCATGGGCCGGGGGAGATGTGAGTAGTGTTGTGTGTGTGTGTGTGTGTGTGTGTGTGTGTGTGTGTGTGTGTGTGTGTGGTGAGTGTGTGTGTGTGTGTGTGTGTGTGTGTGTGTGTGTGTGTGTGTGTGTGTGTGTGTGTGTGTGTGTGTGTGTGTGTGTGTGTGTGTGTGTGGTGTGTGTGTGTGCGCGCGCCGCGTGTTGTGCGTGCGTGTGTGTGTGTGTGTGTGTGTGTGTGTGGCGGGGGAGAGAACTAAACGTGTGAGACAGCATTGGGGACTAACTCGGCTTTACGACAAACAGCGTAAGTTTAAGCTGGACGACCTTGACAATAGCACGCGGCAGTGGCCTTACTGGGCGGGGGCTGCGATATCAATGGAAGCCACATTGTGAACCGTCTTGGCTTAGCGGTAAGGCGTTATGCTGGTAACCAGAGGGGCTTCGGTTTGAATCCGCTTCGGCTCTCTTTTTGTCTTCGAAGTTGTGGTCAGTGGACACTGTCTTGTGACTTTGTCCCTCACAATTAATGAAACATTAAAATGGCTCTCATCGCTGCTCGACTTAATGCAGGAGTCATTTGGGTGGTGACAGTTTAGCGATAACAATATAATCTCCCTCTTTTCCTCCCAGCACACCGTCTTCACCCCCCCCCCCTTTCCCCGTCCCTAATAAGCCTTGTCTGTGGACGTTAAACATCATGTTTACTGACTTACTCGTGGAAGCCACTTCAATGCTTCATCGGGCGGGGCAAAGCCTCCCAAGGCAGTGTCCACAAATAACAACGTCCAAGGAAAAGGAGAGCTGATCCAAAGATTATAAATATTCATAATCTTGTACTGATATGTTCTATAATTGTGTTATATTTGTTATATTGAATAAAAAAATAAAAAAATAAAAAAAATATTCATAATCTTTGGCTGATCGAAACGCGTCATAGTTCAGGAGCTGTGTGTGAAAGTCGAGGTGGCCGTCCTGAGCTTTCCGTCCTAACGAGCCGTATGGTTTCCGTGGACGTAAAGCAACACTGAACCATGATCACGCACTGGTCTCAGCTTGTCCCTAATATGCCACCCGGCACCCGAGGACAGTAAGCAACACAACACCAGCAGAAGAGAACAGAAATGTCTTAGGTTTGATCTGAAGGAGTCCTGAGAGGATTTCTGTCGGAAATGGAGGGGAAAGTCATTCCACGTAGAGGGACCGAAAAATAAACAATGACTACAACTAACAATGACTACAACTAATACGCAAACAACGTACATCCAAACAGGGTTTAAAAAATAAAAAATCAGGAAAAAAGATAAGAAAAATAGACAAAAAGAAGAAGAGGTATTGCTTATCATTGTTCAAGGAAAATAAAGAATGACTACAACTAATACGCGAACAGTTGACACTGATTCAAACAGGGTAAAAATCTTTGAAGAAGGGGGAAAAAGAAAAAAAGAGAGAGAGAGAGAGAGAGAGAGAGAGAGAGAGAGAGAGAGAGAGAGAGAGAGAGAGAGAGAGAGAGAGAGAGAGAGAGAGAGAAGATCACCCATAAAACCGGAAGATTTCTTTATCATTGTTTAAGGCAAGCCTTTATTTAATCAATGCCACCGTGTAAGGAAAACTGTGGATAGTGTAAGATATACAGGCACGTTAAATAACACTACTTATACAGTCTGTGGCAATATCATTACGCCTATAAATGATTATTAACATCTAAATTCATGTTGTTTTTCTGTCGGTCATTTGCAGTCGACTTTATTTTAGATTTTGCCTGGTGGCCACAGTAGCAGTTAGACTAGTTTACCGCTTTTTGTTGTTTTTGTTGTTTTAAATGTGGATGCATGTATCTTTCGTCTTGTATCATCTACTTTATATCTGTCTAAGTTTTGGTATTTTCGGTGATGCTGTGTGCGCCAGCATGCTGGCTCCTTCTTCGCTACACTGCTCACCTCCCTTTGGTCCCCAAGCCTAGGCATCTTATGGACAGAGGTGACAGAGGTGTGCGTGCGTGCGTGCGTGCGTGCGTGCGTGCGTGCGTGCGTGCGTGCGTGCGTGCGTGCGTGCGTGCGTGCGTGTGTGTGTGTGTGTGTGTGTGTGTGTGTGTGTGAAAACGGTGTGTGTAGTGTTGTGTGTGTGTGTGTGTGTGTGTGTGTGTGTGTGTGTGTGTGTGGTGTGTGTGTGTGTGTGTGTGTGTGGTGTGGTGTGTGTGTGTGTGTGTGTGTGTGTGTGTGTGTGTGTGTGATGGTAGTGGTGTGTGTGTGTGTGTGTGTGTGTGGTGTGTGTGTGGTGTGTGTGGTGTGTGTGTGTGTGTGTGTGTGTGTGTGTGTGTGTGTGTGTGTGTGTGTGTGTGTGTGTGTGTGTGTGTGTGTGTGTGTGTGTGTGTGTGTGTGTGTGTGTGTGTGTGTGTGTGGTGTGTGTGTGTGTGTGTGATGTGTGTTGTGTGTGTGTGTGTGTGTGTGTGTGTGTGTGTGTGTGTGTTGTGGTGTGTGTGTGTGTGTGTGTGTGTGGTGTGTGTGTGTGTGTGTGTGTGTGTGTGTGTGTGTGTGTGTGTGTGTGTGTGTGTGTGTGTGTGTGTGTGTGTGTGTGTGTGTGTGTGTGTGTGTGTGTGTGTGTGTGTGTGTGTGTGTATGTGTGCGTGCGTGCGTGTGTCTGTGTGTTACCAGAGGACCAAAGATCGGTGTCGCCACAATGGACGGTTAATAAACTGGCTGATCTGCAGCAACTGACAACGATCTTGGAGAAGAAGCTTTCACGTAGGCATCAATTATTCATATACCCAGAACCTATGATTATGAAATCTGTTACAAAAATTCGCAACGAATTTAAAACTCTTCGCCTTATACTGATAGACTCTCGAGCCCCAGGCATTCGAGAAAATCCGTTCCACCCCCGTGTTACCGCAGTAGCATGTAAAAGATCCCGGTCATTCTGCCAAAAGTGCAGGTGGCGGGTTACAGCTAAACACGCATACACCTTACGTATGTGGCTTTGCATGAAGTGACATGGTGCATGGTATGGTGTACACAGAACTTGCGCCGAGACGGCTGCAGTTTCATGTGGCACCAGCCATACCAGCACTGTAAGTACACCACTTTGGTGGACATTCAAAAAACAAAACAAAACAAAACGCGCTATAAAAAAGTTAGTCACTCGTGTAGAACCACATGTGAGCGCAGTGAGACTGCTCAAGAGAGCGGAAAATAGCGCTATATAAGCGATCATCAATGAAAAATCTCACGCATGGGACTTTAACCCATTCATACCCACCGTCCCATATTCAGGACGCATAACTGGTTTTGTTAGTCTGTTTTAGCTGAGTGGAATTCTGGCATCCTGCTGACATGGACCTCCTGAAGAGGGACTTCCTTTATTTAAAAAAGTGGTGGTTGAGTAGTTCACCATGTTTGAGTTTTGTTGTTGTTGTCTTTTTGTTTTTTGAGGAGCGCCGTTTGCAAGAACTGGAAGGCCTTTTGCCTCAGTGTTAACAAAATATCTGGGCATATATGGGGTTAACACAAAGGCATTGCTTTGTGCTGTTCACTGTTCTCTGATTACATTTTCTACACTTAACACGAGTTTCACTCTGTAGGTTTGTTTGGGACCAGAGCCCGAGTCAGTCATCTCGTTTGTGTGGCTTAATTCTTGTTCTGTGCACGAAAAGCGGTTAGACTTGCTTAAAAACAAACTGTGATGCAAAGATAACTAGAACGATTTTTTTGGTTTTGTTTCTGTTTTTAGAGTTTCCGTCTGAAAAACCCTGGCTCACTAAGATTACATGTGAAAAGATCAAGTCAACAGGTATGTGTAATATCACCTTAGCGAGTAAGATCAAGTCGGCGGTAAGATCACGGGTAAGATTAATTATCGCTCTATCAGGTAAGATCAAGTCCGCAAATAAGACCTCAGACTCACCAAAGCACGTAACACAAAGACATCTGACATAAAGACGTATTGTATATACAGGTAAAATCAGGTCATCAGGTAAGATCAATGAGCACTACCAGTTCAAGTCCATAGATAAGATCTCGGTCTCACCTTAACACGCAAGATAAAGTCAGACAGAAAATAATGGGTGAGATCAATTAGCTTACATGGTAAGATCAAGTCCATAGGTAATATCTCGAGTCAGATCTTCGTGGAAGGTAGGATCAAGACCGCAGGTAAGATCACGGGTAAGATCACTGTGGCAAGTAAGATCAAGTCCGCAGGTAAGATCTCCGTGGCAAGTAAGATCAAGTCCACAGGTAAGATCTCGGGTAAGATCACCGTACCAAGTAAGATCAGGTCCGCAGGTAAGATTTCGGGTAAGATCACCGTAGCAAGTAAGATCAAGTCGGCACTGAGGTAAGATTTCGGGTAAGATCACCGTAGCAAGTAAGATCAAGTCGGCACTGAGGTACGATTTCGGGTAAGATCACCGTAGCAAGTAAGATCAAGTCGACATTGAGGTAAGATCGCGGGTAAGATCACACACACACACACACACACACACCACACACACACACACACACACACACACACACACACACACACACACACCACACACACACACACACACACACACACACACACACACAACACACACACACACACACACACACACACACACACACACACACACACACACACACACACACACACACACACCACAAACACACACACACACACACACACACACACACACACACACACAACACACACACGTACGCACTGACAGACCCTGAGACGGACACACTGATACACACACACACACACACACACACACACACACGCACGCACGCACGCACGCACGCACGCACGCACGCACACACACACACACACTGTGTCATGTATATATACTATCTTTTTGCCTTTTTTCTTCTTCTTCTTCTTCTTCTCTCAGGCAATCCCTGTGTCAATACGTCCTGCCCAGCAAAGCTCTCTCCTTCACCGAAAGTGAGACTTCAACAAATCCTATCCACACGCAATGACTCCCTGCGTACTTACACTGAGGTCATGGCGGAAGTGACGAGAAATGTGACCCCGCATAAATACTTGCTCGTGAGCGCCGTGTCGGCCAACCACTATGGGGAGATGCAAGCTTTGATGCTGAACGTCCACGAGGAACTGTTCCCACGCCTCTCGAACTTCACCTTCGTTTTGTTCGACCTGGGGCTGACGTCACTGCAACGAAACTTGGTAAACCTGGGCGCAGCGAGTCTGCTCGAGAGCGGAGAATAGAGCTATATATCAAAGCGGTCAACAACTTACAGATACAGAATACAGAATCTGTATTGTCAAAGACTAACAGACATTTGCTTTTCGATGGCATACTGCAAAGCATAACCTTATACGTAAAAGTTTAGTACACACATTACAGTTAGTCGGTTTGATTTGTTTAACGCCGAGTTGTCTATGAAGAGGCACTTGCAGGGACCGAGATCCCAGGAGGTGGGCCAAGGGAGACTATACCTATCGCGACACTGTCACCGCCGGAATGACCCCTGCATTAAGATGGGCAGTGATGAGATACATTTTAATGTTTTATGAATGATGAGGGACAAAGTCACAAGACGGTGTCCACAGACGTTGAAGAGAAAGGAGAGCCAAAGTGGAATCGAACCGAAGTTTTTCTGCTTACCAGCCGAACAAGCCTTACCGGCTCACGTACACATAATTAAACATGGTGCTTTACGTCCATGGAAACAATAATTATGTCTTATTAGGGACGGGTTCAATTAAAATGAAACCTTGTGCTTCCTTTTATGCGAGCCTGTGGGCACGCACACCCCCGACCGTCAGTCCACACTGCCCGGCAGTTACACAGACAGCTCCATCATCGTTACAATATTGAGAGGCGTACATCTTATTCGGCCCGATAGACTCTAACGTCCAGTCATTTCTACACACTAGCAGCTTACACAAGCAGCTTCATCAGGCCAACGGTACGAAATAAACACATATCATACACTCACATTGTCCCGTCCATACGGTCACTGTGGACGTAAAGCAACATTGAACTTACATTAAAAGGTAATACACTAACTTCACTGTCAATGGCGGCCATCCTTTAAAGTCTGTGCCACTGGCCGGTCGATCAGGTATAGGGCCATTGTTTCCCCAAATATCAAGAATGAAAACTGTACCCTAATGGATCTCTTAGGTTGTTCGTGCATACATGTGTGTGTGTGTGTGTGTGTGTGTGTGTGTGTGCGTGCGTGCGTGCGTGCGTGTGCGCGCGTGTAAGTGTGTGTGTGTGTGTCATGTGCGCGCGCGGGTGTGTGTGTGTGTGTGTGTGTGTGTGTGTGTGTGTGTGCGTGCGTGTGTGTGTGCGTGCGTGTGCGTGCGTGCGTGCGTGCGTGCGTGCGTGCGTGTGTGTGCGCGCGCGCGTGTGTGCGTGTGTGTGTGCGTGTGTGTGTGTCCCCTGTCACTTCGGTCATTCCACCCGAGTCATTCCGCCCCGTTGCGACTGGAACGGTTCGAGTCCGCTTCGGCTTTCCTTTCTCTTCAAAAGTTGTGGTCTATGGACACTGTCTTTGTGACTTTGCCCCTCACAGTCAACGAAAAATGTAAATGGCTTTCGCCGCTGCACATCAGTTTTAATGCAGAATCATCTTGGTGAATCAGACTCCAACCACAGGTTTACCACATCCTTCATCTGCTGGAACTTGAAGCGAAGCTTGGAGTGTGGCGGTGACAGTGTAGCGTTAGGTACAGTCTCCCTCTTCCCCCACCTCGTGGGATCTTAGTCTCCGCCAGTACCTCAGCCTTCGGAGACAACTCGGCGTTGAAGAAGTTAACTGACCTGCCACTGAACCATGCATTGTTTTAGACGGAGAAGAACTGCAGGTGCACGGTGCTGGATTACCCTTTTGACAGAATGCCTCCTTTCTTCTCTGAACTCAGGTGCTACACGTGGAAACCTAACATTATAAGGGTGGGTGGATCTCTTCTCTCTCTCTCTGTCTCTCTCTGTGTCTCTGTCTGTCTGTCTGTCTCTGTCTGTCTGTCTGTCTGTCTGTCTGTCCTGTCTGTCTCTCTCTCTCTCTCTCTCTCTCTCTCTCTCTCTCTCTCTCTCTCTCTCATATTTTATTATTTTAATGTGGGTGTGTGCACGACTGTGTTTGTGGGTATGTGGGTGTTGTTTTGGCTATGATGGAGAGGCGGCGGAGGTGTGCGTGCGTGTTGGGAGAGGGGGTGGGGGGTGGGAGGGGGAGGGGGAGGAATATGAGCAATGTCTGTGCACTTAACGATCACACAAGCGATATTATAAGTCTGTTTTACTTGATTTGCATACTTTTTAGCTTTGTTATTGTCAACTTTGTTATTTAGTCATGCACTTGGACTTTGAGGGAATCTTAGAAGAAAAATTTCATTTCATGCATTTATCACGAATAATAAAGTTATTTTGAATTTGAGCTATATATATATAGTTCAAATTCAAAATAACTTTATTATTCATGATAAATGCATGAAATGAAAAGAAAAGAAAATAAATAAATATATATACACACAAGTAAAAAGGAATTAAGACAAGATGAGTTAAAATGTCCAAATATTTTGGCCTCGGCCCTGGGGGATGGGGGATTTTAATCGCACTACACATAATAATAAACATCATCACCGTTCTCTACCCTTGTAACATCTTAACAATTATGAAGTTCATCGCGAGGAAGACGTCCTCCTCAAATTCTGACTGTTCATGCATGCTTAGGAGAGGCAAAGTTCTCAAAATTAACGTTTCTGGTTGCCTTAACGTGCGTGCCAAACTTTTTTGGAAGAGGTTGCATCAGCTGTACATATAATGCCCTAGCCCAAGTTTTAATCAGTTTTATGAAGTAATATTTCAGACTGATATAACTGTATTTCTTCCTCACATATCGGTTCGGTTCGGTTGTGTTGCTTAATGTCCTCGGATGTCGGTTGACATAAATTATTAGGGACAAGCTGAGACCAATGCCGAAGCATGGTTCAGTATAGCTTTACGTCCACGGAAACCAGAAGGCTCGTTAGGACGGACAGCCCAGGACGGCCACCTCGACTCTCACACAGCTTCTGAACTATGTGTGACCCCCTGACATAGAAAATATATGATCTATAAGCCAGGTCGAGTGGGCGTTGAAAATCCGGCTTGCTCACTTGTAAGGATAAATCATTCACTGCATTGCAGCAAAAGGTGAGTAGCACTACTGAAGCTGGTTCCTAATTTGCTGTCTTCTTTTCCTTCCAGTCGTTAATAGAGAAAGCAGAGTTTCTCATATGGATGGATTCCTCGGTCAGGTGGAGCTCCGACACACCTTTGGATCGGTGAGAAATAATAATAATAATAATAATGTACATTTATCATGCGCTCATCGACGCCCTGAGCGCTCACATGATACATATTAACCTAAATATGATATTCTATACACATGCAGAGCATAGTTCTACCAAAACAATTTACATAAAGTATTATATATAAAACACACACACACACACACACACACACACACACACACACACACACACACACACACACACACAAACAAAAAACGCACTACACACACACACACTGACTGTAGCAGAAACTGGGTACTGATATTAGTTAGGATGGAAATACTGTGAGAAGAGGAAGGTTTTCAGTTTGGCTTTAAAAGATGACAGGGTTGAGCAGTGTCTAAGGTCTTGTGGGAGTGAATTCCAAATGTGGGGTCCAAAGCAAGAGAAGGCGCGGAATGAGCAGCGGTGAAGGGTTCGACCATTGTTGTCGTGTGTTAGTGCATGCTGGGTTATTTAAATAGTATTTCCATACTCCATCGAACTCTGACATGGTCAACAGGATCTTTAACTTGCGTATGCGATCTTTTGCATGCGTATGTCATCATTTTGCTCGTGGGGGACCGGGTGGGGGGGGGGGGGGGGGGGGAATGGGAAAGGGGGCTTGGTTTATAGTCTCATCCGGACTTTTGCAGAACCTGCAACATAATTTTGACTTTGGAGAACTCTCGCGAGGGCGCAAAGCCTAGCACGTAACAGTCACCTGTCCATGTAGTGAATGAAGGGCGTCCTGAAAGCGTGCCCAACTTCTGGCTTTCGAGAACGAGAGTCGCGTCTCGCTCTGCGCTCCAGGCTCTGCTTCGTGTATTCATTGTCGCTACAAGCTTCGTTATGCTTCACATCTGGTCAGTACAAGAGCAGTTCTGAACAGTAGCTGTAGGCTACATGAGCCCATTGTTTGCCGTGAGAACCGTTGCCGACTGGAGCAAGCTGGAAGACAATGTTATCACTGCAGACTCTGGCATTGCATTCTCATCAGCAGTAGGCAGAGTGCTTTAAGGGACTGTCCCCCACCCCCACATACGCAGCCAACTCAAATTTTTTTTTTAAATTTGTTTTAGCCAGTTTATAAATAAGGCCTGTACAATAACAAAGTAAACTGTAAAGATTATTTCTCCTAAAGTTTTATTTCGCATCGCGCTCCCCCTATTCCGTTGCAAAAATGACCGGTAGTGGTCCCTCCAACGTACGAAACAAAATCCAAATCCAGTTGGTCATAACTGATTTCGATAACTACTAGAAAATTGTTTACTGCAACAGTCTAATAACACCTTACCGTGAACACTGACATGAAATAAAACATTGATTTGATTGATTTATCGGCCACAGTCACTGAAACCATTCGTCGAAAGTCTGTCCATAGCCTACAAATTCATTTCTAACGCTGGTGGAATTTCAGCCTACAAACTTTCGTCAGGACTGCCTAGAGATGGGAAAGAAGGGGAAACAACTCAGTACAACATCGCTCAACTAATTCAGTAACCAAGTTGTGAACAGTAGGCTACGTGCTGTCAAAGAAAATGTTTCATCAGTTTATGTATCATATACGTATAATTGTGAACAACAAAGATTGATTCGACTGTCGATTTCATCTTCTTAGCGCGTGCGAGCATCGTTCTGGCTCAGATAGTCAGTCCGGTGGCCGGTTTGGATGAAGGTTTTGTGGTCTTCACTGACGTCTTTCAGTTCAGTTCAAGATGGTATCTATGCGCCGCTCGGATAAGCCCATCGTTGGGCAATATCCACTTTTAGCCGGCCCGTCGGTTCGCAGTCCTCAAATGGTATGAGAATGCGTACGTGCGTGAGTGTGTGTGAGCGTCCATAGGCATAGTGCGGAATGAACTGATATGTGGACATGCCAACCCGTAGTAGACACTTCCTGTTTATTCCGTCCACACACACACACACACACACTCATACCATTCGAGGACCGCGAACCGACGGGGCTAAAAGTGGATATTGCCCCCATATGCGCTCCATCCCGTCTCTCAGAAGTTTTCCCAAGGTCCTCCATATTGCCCAAAGCTGTTCTTCAGTACAGAGCTGCCGGCCACTGCTGCGTCACTTCAGTCTTGCTCCTCTGAAGATATTTGATTTCTATGTTCCCCGTGTCTAGGATTTTCCAGCGAGGCAAGGAGCGAGGCCTACAACTGAGCATCAGCACCTCCGGCAGCGTGGGCGTCCGCACCGACCACGACACCTTCCGTTTCTACGGCGACCTGGCCTGCCAGTATGTGCACTACGGCGAGGTGTGGGCGACCTACGGGATCTACCACAACGAGCCTTTCGTACGCCACGCGGTTCTCGACCCCTGGCTGGCCTGTGCTTTCAGCCGGCAATGCATGTGCGTGGCTGACCACGCCAGGAAGGCGGGGTGCCACGAGAGGTGGCCACGTAGGACGGGCGTGTGTCACCGCTTTGACCAGTCCAGCCTGGGCGTCATCGTGTCCAAGCTGTTTGGCAACCGGACGAACCTGATCAGGGTGCCGAACGGAATCAGAATGGCCCGGGGCAAGAATGCTGACTGGTTTACACATGAAACTAAGCGACACTGACACGTTAATGTTTTGAGTTATTGTGTAATAATATGCTCCCTGATAATCTACTGTGTGTTTATGTGCGTGAGAGAGAGAGAGAGAGAGAGAGAGAGAGAGAGAGAGAGAGAGAGAGAGAGAGAGAGAGAGAGAGAGAGAGAGAGATAGAGATTAAGTTTTTAAGGTAAGGGTGTTTATTACTCAGCACGAGGATCGATGTGAAACAATGAGGTGAGGGCGCTTTTGGGGTCAGTTCGAGTGATGTGAAACAGTCGGTCTAGGGTGCTTACTTAAAGCTTGGAGTGAAGCATCGAGGCAAGGGTGCTTACTTTAAGCTTGGTGTGAAGCAATGAATGAATGAATTCCCCCACTCCCCTCCCCCATTAATATCGTTCAAAGGGAGTACGCTCAGGGGACGCAACTCTCATTTGGCGGCTTCAAAATGTATTGCCTTTGAGCAGTCTGTGGGATACACAGATTGTGCATTTATACTTGTAAGAACTCGCAATATATATTGTTTCCAGTTCCATACTTGATTTATGTTCGCCCTGTAATAACCGTCATGGTTGACTGGGCGTTAAAAAACCCATTTATTTATCTAGGCGTTATTGAACCACCACTTGACATGCGATTAGAAGTGTAGCCTACCGTCCGTTCTTGACCAACTGATGGCCTCACAACACGGCATCTTCGCAGTTGGAACTTTGGGGTGAACGTTCAGGGCAAATCACACCGCGCGACTGCTTCGTGTTCCTTCAGCGAGTTGTTGATCGCTTTTATTTAGCGGGATTCTCCGCTGTCGAGCAGACTCCCTGCGCTCTTGTCACATGCGACTCTAAATGAGTGACTGTAGCTTTTTACTGTGCGCTTTTAATATCCATGCAAGTGGCGTAGTTGCAGAGTTATCAGTCTTTTTTTCTCGTCTTTTTTTACGTCTGTGGATGAAACTTGTTTTGAGAAAGAATGCAAGTGATGTGTACCTGTTTACCTACCATTCAGCGTTCACTTGCAGAAAGTGAGAATTGAATGTTCACGCATGCCTGTAGCATCTGCTGCAAAATGTAACGTTCATATTAACTGAAACTGCATTCACACACACAAAAATTATCATTGTAGCAGCATAGAATTAAAATGGTACTCACACCAGTAACTGTTTTACAAGTTATGTGTTCAGTGGCATACTCTATATGCATGTGCATTTTCAGAACGGATTATTTGTACATTGTTGCAGTGCTGAAATCAGAATACATGTAATGCACTATTCTCCTGGTTTCATCCATCTTTGTCCATGCTTGTGTCCACGTGGCCCATTATATGTAGACAAGTTTTTTACATGAATTTTGAACACATGTATAATGACACATGTATGAATGTATGATTTTTTTCTTCTTCCTATTTGCAAGTTATTCATGTGCTGAAATGTTTCACATTTGATGACGAACTTCACTGTACGGCACTAGACTCATGAAATTATTTAGGTGCCTTCACTATTGCAAAACAAAGGTCAACTAAGTACTAGCGAAAATAGCCCCTTGTTAAATTTTAACGACTACCAGCCACAGTTTTGAGTGGTAAACTGCTTGTGAATGCATGTAATCATTCTTGATGAAGTGTAGTCCACATTTACCAATTTCAACACATTTCAATACTGTGAAAAAAATATATCTTGTATTTTTTAGAACAGGGTATTGCTTTCAAATTTAAATGTACAAACACAGCTTTGAAGGGGAAAATGCAGGTTTAAAGTTAAGGAGTCAGTGCACGAAAATTTACACCTACGTACACACGTTAAGATTGGAGTGCATTCCTAGTTGGCAGTTCAGCGTTACGTACTCCCTTTGATCAATAAAGAAACACTAAAAAAAAAAAAAAAAATCTTGTATCTAATGCAAAGATGTGACAGGGTTTAAAAAAAATTACATTTAAGCATTATGAATTTAATCCTGTATGCTATAAAAAGCTTGGATGTAACCAAAATGGTTTCAACGGAGTTGATAGTAACATCCAGAGTTGATAGCAACTGAATAAATTCTGACAAGATGGCTAGCAATCATCATAATTACACTCTCACAAGCTTCCATGGAAATTCACAATAAATCTTTCTTTCAAAGATTTTATTTACTGTCAATACGACATGAATTTTGCAAGCATCATGATTGTATGTAGACACTTTTTTTGTGGGTTTGTGATAAGATGGACAATGTGTGAAATGAGAGGAAAATGATACAATTTGTTCACTAAAAGAGTCACAGCGGGATCTCCTGAAGACAGCGAGTGGTGTGAACAGCAGAACTTAACATTAACAAACAACCTTGTCGTCAGAGAACAAGAAATAAAAGGGCTGTGCGTAATGGGAACATCTGAATCACTTTGTCTTCAGCACAATTTCTCCTTCATGGAGTCTGTGGTACGGCTAATTCACCAACCACACAAATTGCTTGATGAACTCACCTCCCTTGGGAGGACTTTAAAGTAATGTATATCAAAATTTTGAACCATTTTGCATTGAGATGAACACTAAGTAGCAATACCTAACTTGCAGTGTACAAGTTTTAAAATGAAATGACAGTAAAAATTAATGAATAGGCTGACAGTAAAATTTGTAGTATAAAAACAATGAGCACAAAATGACCAAACATCATGAACATGAAGAACAAAAACCAAAGAATCATGTGCCAGCTCTCTCACAATTTAACTGTTAACTAACATGCAAGCTTTTTTCGGTGGGGGTTTGAGGGGAGGGGAGGGGGTTGGCTGATGGAAGAGATAAATCAGAACAGTTAAGAAAAAAGAAAGAGAGAAAAAAATGCACCTAAATTTGGGGATGGTGGTGAATAGTCAAAACAGGGAAACAAATACAACTAAACTGACTGTGCCACAGACACAACAATGAAGTTGGAAGAATTTGCCATTCTCTGCCAAGTTTTTGAGCAACTTGACAAGAATCAAGACAATATTGTTCAGCTGTAATAGCCCATCTGATCATATATCACCAAGTGTTTTACCAGAAAAAGATTTTTAAAGCAATAAAACAACTTATTTCAGGTTTTCTTTATACTTGCAGACTAGTTGCCAATGGTAGCTGTCCACTTGAGCAACCTACCAAAATAGTCATCTGCACTCACGATTCTATTCAACATTTGATATGGACAAAATTACTGTAGTGTTCTCACACAACTCTCATTCATTTAGTCTGGAACAGCATGTTCCTATTATATTGAAACTTGGAAGTATAGAAAACCAATCTGGAATCCATCACATGTCTACGATACAACTGGTAAATTGTGGTGAGATAGCATGTCACCACTTCTATGCAGATCATTGATACTGAACACTCAAAGTAGAATTACTCTGGCATTAGTCAAGAATGTAGAAAAAGAACCTTGGATAGCTCTGGACGCTCAGCAAAGGAGACCATAATTTCTCCATCTGTGGTACTCCACCACAACAATCTTCTTGGCAGAAGACTATGCTTGAGATAAACATCTCTCCATCTTCCATGCTGCTGTTCAAAACATGTGCTGCTAACACCAAGTTTTTTAAAATGTAGTACTACAAAAAGCAACACATCTGCACAGAATACTTTCACAAGAAGCACAGACATTTTTCTCCTCTTTAATACAGATGTGGGAAAATCTATATGATCTTGGTCCAAAGGAAATCATACTTCAGGTCTTAACTGTATTTTGGGTTTCTGCCATGAAGAAATAAGAGGAATACAATGGGCACACAGGTCTGCTATTAGAAACTGAGAAAGTGACAACACACAAATAGCTTTTCAAAACAGCTGAACCACCTCTCCCCCACAAAAATAAAGAGCTGGGGTGGGTGAGATTTGGCAGGTAGTGGTGAGAACCACCAACTGTATAAAGTGACCCCAGGCCACAAAAAGCACGACACTGAAGCAAGTGGTGGTTCACAATGTCACAGACACATTTTCTCCCCCTGCCATGTTGTGTACATCACAAAAAAATTACCTAAATGAGAAAAATATATAAAAAAGCAACTTCTTTCTCTAGTTTCTTTCTGTTTCTTCAAGTTGCATCTATTCTGGTACAATGTGCAAGACTGTGGTTCTGGTCAACTACAGCGTCATCTTTTCAGATACAGACCAACATCTATCCACAGATTGCTATGCTTTAGGTTTCCAACTCTGGGCAACAAACACGACACAAACACAATCAGATTTTGGGTTTTGTTTCTGAGACCTAGCAAAATATGGACAAACATCAGCCACAGTAGAGAAAGTCTGATCCAGACACAACTCACTGGTGTGCACACAGAAGGTTACGCTGACAATAAGAAACAAACGACACAACAGAAAAGTAGCTGACTCAGTAGGAGTGTGCACCACCAACAACAACAGTTACAAGTCCAAAGGACTTCAGCAGCGCTGTAATGGAACAAATGTCAACAACAGCCAAAGTTCCTTTTATCCACACCATCAGTCTTTTTCTCAGAAGAAGATGGGTTGTGTCTGCAGTGCCGTCTGGCTGTCATAGGGTTTGCTCTGCTGCTGCTGCTGCATACCATAGCCACCGCCAGTGTTACCACCTTGCTGCTGCTGTGCTGTGGGGCGGTCATAGCCCGTGTTGTTTCTAGATGGAGCAGCATAGTAGTCCTGGCCTGCTCCCGAGGACCCATAGTCGGAGCGCTCTGTGGCGGCGGGTCTGCGGTAGTAGTCATAACCATTGGCAGAAGGGTAGGCTGTTGTGTTGAGACGTGAGGCAGAGGCATCACCACTTGATGGGGGAGTTCTCATCAGTGGTGGCTTCCTAAGACCATTGAGCAAAAGTTTCATGTAGAAGCATATGCTATAATACTTAGGAATATGATAGCCCAAAACCCCGAAGCTTTGTCCACCCAATCTACTTATTTCATTCATGAAACCAGATGAATGAAAATATTTTATGTAATATTGTCAATTGGAATGGTTATCAGTGTTTCATCCCAAATTTCAAAAGCTTCCGAGGTCCTAACGCAAAGGATATGAAGAGGACAAGTATAGAAGTCAACAGGATCTGATACAAAAATTAAGTAAGTAATAATGGTAATGCCATGGAAAGTGCCTCTCACATTACGCACTGTGCAGTCTTACAAGGTTAACAAATGCAGTTCAGCCCAAGCCTGAATCATCGACTCATAAGCTATTCTGATAGCAACTTTTCTTTCTTCACAGGCACAAAATGAACACTTGTCAGACAGATGTAAGGGAAGCCGCAATTTTATATTTCTGAAGCAACATTTGGAATAAAGACCAACAAACCTATGTTTCATTGCATTTGCTCTCATGAAGAAAAAAAACCCCACACATACACACCACCATTTGCATATAATCTGTCTTGTCCGACTTGGTGAAAAAGTATTTGGGCGTCATGTCATTGCAGAAAAAGTTTTGGACATTCTAAAGATATACTGGTTTAGTGACCAATGTCCGATGCTCATAAGAATCCCTGGGTTAAAACAACACCTTTTCAACACAAAAACGATTGTGGTGGTAGTGGGGAGGGGGCGAGCAGAAGGCTTTTCCACAAGCCTATCAATGACGCCTACCTGTCATAATATTCTGGGGGAGGTCTGGCAGGTGGAGGGGACCTCTCTCTGTAGTAGGGGTCTGCAGGCAGTGCTCTCTCTGCAGCTGCCCTCAGGCGATCATAGGCTGTGCGCTCCTCGTAGGGCGGCAGGCGTTCCCGTGGCATCAAACGATCTCTGGGATCAGGCGGGGGAGGGTAGGCACCACGATCCTCAGGCATCATCCGATCCCGCATAGGCAGTGGTGCGTAGCGTTCTCCAGGTGGTGGCAGGCGAGGGGGCAGGTAACGGTCTGCGGGAGGCAGGCGATAGTAAGGGTCCCTCTCGGGGTATGGGTAGCGGTAGTAGGGGTCAAAGCGATCATATGCTGGTGGAGGTGGGGGCAGTCCTCCGCGGCTACGTGGGGGACCAGGGGGGTAGGGGCGTGATCGCCCACCTCGTTCTGGCCTGTAAACAGCAAAGCAAGAATTAGACACTCCCATGAGGCTCAAAATGGCCACAGCATCTGCTCGTTATGCTTCCTAGAACATTTATCACCCCAAAATCTTTTTAATCAAAAACAAAAGACCCCCCCCCCCCCCCCCCCACAACAAAAAAACTCCTCATAATGTCCCTTTGTCTGTAACATCCATTAAGCTGTCCATTCTGAGACAAATACATGAACAATGCAGGACACATTAAAAAATAAAAATCACATCTTTTTACTCAATCTAGCACACAAATACATGCACTCACCTTGTTTGCAAATCTTGGCAACTACATGAGCATTACGCACATACATAACAGACCTCATTAACAAAGCTAGCTGTTAACACTTCACATTAATATAGAAAGAGTAAGTAACTTGGTGTTTTACAAACACATGTATCAACGAAAAAAATCCTTTCTTTAAAATGCTAATGCTGCAAGCTCAAAAATGGTTATAATGCTGCAAGCTGAACAGTAGTTATATACAGGACCCGGACAGAATAGGGCATGGTGTTTTTTGGTTGCACAGTTAATAGACCATGACACAGCAAGCTCGGCAGTGCTTGACATTTTCCTGACTAACTGAGGAGTAATTAAGGATGCCGGAGGAGAAGTTAGTATGGACCGAATCGAAAATAGATATAAATGAGAACGGACATGTCAACGATACTGAACACCAGAAAGAGATCTTGCGCAGTACATATTTTCATCGTGCGAATTACTGAGCGTAAACAGATCTTGCGGACCAAAGAATTACAATCTGGAGAGCTAACACTATAGAGCAATGTAACGGAATGGCCAAGATGACATTTACCCTCTGCGGTCTCCCTTCGGATTTCCCTTTTTGCCGGTTGAAAGCTGCAACAGGACGAGCAGGGGTACAGCATTATCAAGGTCAAGGTCTGGAGCGAGACGGCCACGAGCTGGGTAACGCAAGCCGAGCGGCAAAAGCACACGGCGGAGTGCAATTCGCCTCGCCTTCGCTACTCGCCATTGGAACATCAAGGCCGAACGCAGACTAAGCCAACAACTTACTCTTGAATCCGACAATCCGTTTGTGGCACTACATCCTCTTCTGCTCCTCTTTTCACCTTTGTACCAGTACCAGCACACTGCTGGTCTTTACCCATGGACTACAAAGCTGGCATGCCAGCTACTAACACCATCAAAGGATTACAAAAATATTTAAAAAAAACCCCACCAATTAGAGATTAAAATATTTTAAAGCTCTCTACAGTAGAACGGAATATCTCCAAAAGAGTAAGTGGTTGGCAAATGACAATCAGCATCTTGCAGTCGGAAAACACTTGGAAAGAAAACGATTGGAAAAAGGTGACTAGGCTAGTACATGTATCTCATACGCATGGCATCATTTACATCAGCATGCTACTCAGTTTAGCAATACACAGCAATTACCTACTGTATAGTTTGCTGCCCATCTCATAGTTACCATCCCCAGAACAATTTTTTTTAAATTCTTTTTATTTTGTGAGGCACTATCAAAAACAAAACAAAAACACACCCAGAAGCTTAAAGCTAACTGGGAATGACAAATGGGACCTAATACGGAATCTATCCCCAGCTTTGTATGTGTTCTGTACATGTTTTAACTGAGCTATCATCAGCTGTTTCTTCTTTGTCCGTATGCCGCAACACGAAGATCACGCATTTTATATAGAGCTCGCAGCAGACCTGCAACTGACACAACTCTGTGAAATAGAAAAAACACGCAAAAAAAGTCGGCAAGTACAACGCAAACAACCATCGCAATATTACCACAGGAAGCACGTCAGAGATATTGATTTTTTCCCCATCGGGAGTTTGGCCATTATTATTCTGCATGGCTGACACAAAGGAGGGCAAAAAATTGTGGCACTTTTTAAGCAAAGGTGCATTTAAAAAAAATATCTCCGAGTTGACCTTTCACCAAAGCAACCTTTAAACACTTTCCATGGATGCATTTCGGCATATCTATCAACGCGTTTTTTAAACCACCTTCCTAACCGCTTACAACTTGCACACGTTAGGCGAATTAATCTCGAGTTGTACTTCATATTTCGGACTGACATCCCTTAACAGTCAACAGTTTCCCTTCTACTTCAGGAGGGAACACTGGCGGTTACCGTTGTCAGATCGGCTCAGAGTTCTAACCTTCGGACAGCGCAAAAATCACTCAATAATTTGGAGAAAGGTCAATAGGACAAAAATACTAAGACCAGCTATCCTTCCACTAACCATTAGGTACTAGTCATGTCTGATACGCAAGGAACTTGGCTTTTTTTAATTTTACATTTGCTTTAAAATTTCTTTTGGGAACCTAACATCGACTGCCGATACTGTCGACTTTCAGACCAGACCAGACACACTTACCTCCACTCTCATCCTCTGTCCTTTGATGTTGTAACCATCCAGGTTGGCAATGGCCGTGTTGGCTGCCTGCTTGTCATTCATATGCTGTCAGAAAAATGAAGCAAATGCTCATATATTCAAAAATCAGAAGATATAACTTCCCATTTTTTTCTCCAACTCTATAACTATGGATGTAAATAGGCCACGGTTACAAATAAAAAGGGCAAAACAGTCAAACACTTGCTGATTTTTTGGTCAAATGACAAACTGAGCAACATCTTCCAGTTTTAAATGTCTTAGTCTCATTCTTAAATAAGAGCAGCTGTGCTCATATGACTCCTATTAAAATACAAACCAGAAGGAAAGTGTTAATTATCTCCCTGGCACACATGTTGTACAAGTCAAAACCTGTAAAATGAAAATGAGACATGCAGACTTACCACAAAGCCATAGTTCTTCAGGACATCACACTCCACCACAGTCCCATATTTCTCGAACAGAACTCGCACATCATCAGCCTCAGTGTCCCCGCTAAGGTTGCCAATGAAAATTTTGATGGTCATGTTCCTGTACAAAAGACATGTACATGTGACGTAAATGTAGCCATGATGTTTTACAACAATGACATGACGGAGTTGGGAGGATGGCAAAAATGAGGAGAATTCACAACTGGATGGGTGTGTTTCAAAGATTTTGCCAACACTTGTTTGAAGGTACTGACCGATTTGTCTCTCATTATGTTTTAATGCTGTGACTCTGTGAGACAGTTTAGCAACATTACCTGTCAAACAAGACTGAATGAACAAAAACAACAACAACAAAACATGTACACAATGACACACACATACACAAAAAACTGACTATACTATTTTCTTTGGCAAAACTCTTGAGTCTTGTACACCTCCAATCCCCTCCATGCAAAATGATCGTCCCAGTATAACCGTACTGGTTGACTGGGCACAAAGCACCAGGTTACTTACTTACCATGCAAAAATGATTATGATTGTATGAATAGATTATGACCTAAACAGACCATTATTGGTGGGATGTTCCACTGAAAAGGTTGCGGAAACACTGGAGTCCCTACACTGTCATTGTGTGCTCTCACAGCAAACCACCTCACAACATAATCATGCAAGAATCTTCAGCATATCATAATATGAAGCTGGTCATTTAATCATTAGGCTAACGGAAGAAGAGTTCCGCGGATTACGACTGATGGCAAAGCTGAAGATCCATTACCTTAATCATAATTAATGCCACGTGTGTACGACTCTATGAGTGTTCACTACTGTCTGTTTACAAGAAACAAAGCAGGATGCACAGATTTTGACTACTAACAACTGACACTGAATTTGACAAAGGACCGACGCCACCAAGTTGACGGCCACGAGTCAACGAAGGACTACTCACTAGACTAGAACAGCGGAAGTCCTGAGCAAGTGCAATGTCGAGCAGTGCCGAACCTGATACAAATTTCCTAGTTTTGCATATATACGGACTGATGTTATCACTGTCATTTTTATTTTTGAAGGATCTTCAGAAATGCAATTTTACCGGGGCCAAGGTGATTAAAAACGGCTTCTTCGGGAACTGTAAGAGGCATGGCCAAGGTGGGCACACGTGCAGCACAACTACCCAACAAAAGCGCACCATGCATCATCCATAAAACAGTTTCAAAATCTAAGTGGGTTTAGAATCACCTTAACTATGGAAGACCACATAAAGTAAAAATACGTACTATTCTTACCTATATTTAGTCAAACTGACACCGGTTCGTCAAAAGAGCGGTCACACAAAAATGGCGACGCCAGAGAGGAATAATGCAGCAAAGACTGGATTTTCATTGGTCGGTCAGCTGCTGAAAGTTATGGACATGCGCACGCGCAATGAGATGGCGTATGTTTGTTTTGGCCGAATGGGTAGGAACACAGGAGCGTTATTGATCTATCGCGGAAAGAAATGTAGAGAGCACAAATTATCCTTAAAAAAATAATAATAAAAAAAAGAGTTAAAAAACAGTCTGTTCTCTCTTTCTTTTTTTCTTCCAGATCATCATTTGCCAGGAGGTCTTTAAATTCCTTGATGGACTTGATTTAAACACATAAAAGGTTCAAAAAAACGCTATTCAGTATTAGGACAAAACACAACATGTGCATTTTCGGGGTAATCCCCTTCATCAAGCTACAAAACGACAAGATCCAAACCCATAAAAGGTTCAAAATGACGCTGTTTATTAGGACAAAATACAACATGCAAATTTTTGGGGTATCCACTTTATCAAGCTACAAAACGACACTTAAACTGTAAAAAAACGCTTAAAAAATAAAAATAAAGTAAAATGGAGTAAATCCACTCATCTTTTTTTTTTGGGGGGGGGGGGGGGTTGAGCTATGTCCAACCAATAAATCAACATACAAGGGAGTTAATTAGCGCTCAAAATATGTAACACAAGTACAGCAACAAAGATCTGAGTTGCCTACAGTATTTCAACCAAAAAAAGATAAGTGGATTAGCTCTTGATCCATCTCATTTTTCATCATTTTCACTGTTTACTTGTTGATTAAGTGTCATTTTGTAGCTTGATAAAGGGGATTACCCCAAAAATTGCATGTTGTGATTTGTCCTAATAAATAGCATTACTATTTTGAACCTTTTATGTGTTTGGATCTTAGCAGTCATTCTTGTTTCAGACTGATCCCCCCCCCCCCCCCCCCCCCCACCCACCCACCGCCCAAAAAAGACACTTAAACAACAGTTAAACGGTGAAAAACGATGAAAAATGAGATGGAGAGCTAAACCATTTATCTGTTTTTACTACTACTGTACTACTACTACTACTGCTACTACTACTACTACTACTACTGCTACTACTGCTGCTACTACTATTACTACTATAGTAAAGTTCTTTCAGAGTTTGTATAACTGTATGGTCAGAATACACCAAATTATGAATAATGACCTCTAATGATTAATACATGGCTATGTCAGTTGGGGCGCTTAGCAACAATAGACTACGGGTGCGTGCGTGCATGCGTGCGTGCGTGCGTGCGTGCGTGCGTGCGTGCGTGCGTGCGTGCGTGCGTGCGTGCGTGCGTGCGTGCGTGCGTGCGTGCGTGCGTGGTGGTGCGTGGTGGTGCGTGCGTGCGTGCGTGCGTGCGTGCGTGCGTGCGTGCGTGTGTGTGTGTGTGTGTGTGTGTGCTGATTTGATCAAATTATATCATTGTTTGCATTGTGGTGGCAACTTCTTCTTGCACTCATTTCCAAGTGCTAGTGGCTGGTTGAGTATATGAATAAATAACGGTATAAGTTAACAACAGTAACAATAACAACAGATTTTATGCATCCCACCGGGAACTTAAGTTACAACTGTATGCCAGATTAGCGCTATAAATCGTTTACCTGTGTGTTTGTATTTACATCTATTGGCATTATTGTTGTTTACATTTTTTTATGAGCCCATCGGGTGCGTTGTTGAGTTGAATATATATTTATCCAAGAGAGAACTCTCTCTTCTCTATATCAATATCCAAACAGCGATTACTAGCTTCTGTTTTCTTATATGTTTCGGCCATAGTCGGTTCTAACTCCCCTTCCTTTTGTGCTTGCACCGACTGACATATGCTGTTTTTCAGGGCTGTGAGGGTGTGGGAAAGTCTTGTGGAAGATACAAAAAACAAATGTAACAACAGAATATGCGCCGAGAAAATGCCGCTCGAAGACGTCATTTCCGTTCCACAATACACATGTTGCGCCTTCCGGACCACGAGGTTGCTGTTTTGTTTGTTAGGCCACAGTTTCCGCAACCATGGGTAAAAGGCGATTTCGTGGCCGTGGTCACGGTCATGGTCCTGCTTCCAAACGAAAACGAAATGACGAACTGTCAACTGGGCAGAAGAGACATCTGAAGGAGTTCGGAGAGTTTCACCCAGCTGACTCCAGGTGAACAGAACCTCTCACAGTTTTAAATTTGCTTGTGTTCTTGAAAATATTGTCTCTTCCCCTGTGCTGATTTATTTGGTACAGTCGTTCGGATGGCAAATGGCTTACTTAGTTATATTACATTTAATCTGGAAAGCGACTTGAATGAGGGACGATTAGCTGGATCGGTTACAATCCAAATTATACAAAACATCGGTGTCAAGTGTCGCAACTGCTTTGATGCCTACCGCAGCATTGCATTCCTCTCGATCAGTCTCATAGAGCTTTAGTTCTTGGATTTTAACGTCCCCTTCCCAAATGAGATTGAAAAGCTTGATCACTGGTCCACCAGGCCTGCTAGTGCTACCCATTCTTCACATTGCAAAATGCTGTTAACTAACCTGAAAGAGTGGCCAACCTGACTCCGAACTTTCTAACACTGTCACAGTCTAACACTAACACTGTAACAGGCGGGTTTCAAACTCACGAATAGAATTAGAAGAGACTTGTGCAGGAACTGGATACAGCACTTTTCCCTTTGCTAGGTAATCTCTCTCTCTCTCTCTTATATATATATATATATATATATATATATATATATATATATATATATATATATATATATATATATATAATATTGGTTTGCCTCAATCCCCCAGCTTGTAGTACAGTATAAAACTATAATAGTACTACTTATCTGCTAGTAGTGGTACTACTGGTATTCACTCCTCACCATCAACAGACCAAGCTTTTCACTGTTATTATCATTATAAATATTAGTTATTACACATGTATGCCTTTCACAGGTAGATGGACTCATGGAGTTGGTTATAAATGGGGATTTTCTATAGCACTCAAATATATATATATATATATATATATATATATATATATATATATATATATGCATTCACCTGTTCTGCTAAAATTCTGTTTACTTGAATAGTTTGCATCAATGGAGCCTTGGAGGATCTAGCAAAAATTGCATGGTGATGGTCTCCATAGGCATGTCCTTAGTGGATCTCATTCTTACTGTTATGACTGTTAGTGTTACTCAGTATTACTGCTTTAGTTTTTGTTTTACATATAATATATTATTATATATATTGTTACTAATAATAGTAATAATACTAATATTGAGAATGAGAAGCAGACACATCTTTCTTTCTTTTTGTTTTTTGTTTCCTCATTTTGAATTGTGATTTTGGCTTAGTTTTATTTAGTGTGTTCAACTTCAAGCGCCATGCAAGTGCTAAGTATTATTTTGTTCTCTTTCAGTTTTCAAAGTCAAATGCAATGCTTGACAATAAGTTAATTACTTAATAACATGATTTGTTTTGTATATATTACAATTTTCAGTTTCATTGGCAATTGCACTGTTGATAATGATATGCAGAAGCATCAAAATGAGTGTATGATATAATATTATGTATGCACTGTTTTGTTCAAATAAAATGCCAAACAAAACAAGTTTGGGGTTGGGGAGTGCAGGTTGGGTCAAACTCAAAGGGGCTAGTTCAGAAATTTTGTCTCATTGTGCTTGAAACTAAACCTTATCTTATTATATTGCTATATTAAGATCATTTATCATTTTATGTGTTGCAATACAATTACAATTGTAGGACTGAATTATGATTTATGTAATATAATTATTTTGTGATGTAATCTGCTTTTATTTGCAGGGACACAGTCAAAAACTACACTAAAGTAGATGAAAAAGAAGCTGAACTCTTTGTGAGTATTAAAATTTTAAAGGAGAGTTGAACTTTAAGCCATTAAACTCATTTTGACGCAAAAAAGAAGAAGGGGGAAAAAAGAAAAAAAGTAGTTCCCTGTTTATTAATAGTAGAAGGTTACATCATTAACATTAATAACAATACAAAACTTTACAAGTCTAATTCAGACAATCAGTGCTACATGCATGGAACATGTTAAATAACTTAAAATCAAGAACATAGTTTATGGCCTTAAGATGTGTTCTTATTGGGCTTGGTGAACTTGTTCTTGACTTGTTTTCAAAGTTTTAGGAGAGTCTGAAAATAGAAGTATATCTATCTATCTCTCTGTCTATATCTATGTATATATGCTTTCACATTTCATTTGAATGTGAGTTATGTAATGTAGTTCCTCTTCAGGTTGTGGATGTGTGTGAAATCAAGAAATAATTCAGTTATTAGATAATCATTATATCACATGACAGTACCAGTGTTATTTTATTCATTTGGTGACATTGGAAACAATAACTGAACCTGTCAGGTGTCATGTTTTGCAAAAGGACAAAGGTGTGTTGGATGTGTGATTAAAAAAAAAAGTTTTTTAAATAACAAAAATACAAGAAGAATTGCACATTTGAATCTTCTTATAACTTAAATAACAACATTAAAAATATTATGAGAGTGATTTGGTGTTTGAACTTTGATATATAATTTGATCACTTTAAAAAATAATAATTGTGATGCTCAGCATTGATGAGAAAGGTAAAAAAATTTTTTTTTCTTAAACACAATGTGATGCTACTGTTGTTTTTATTTACTCTAGATTTCAATTAAATAGAGTGATCATTCTTGAATGGACTTGCTGACAGGAATCACCATCAAGCAGCTCAGAGAGTGAAGAGGATACCCCTTACAAACAGCTGCTTAAACTTGTGGGAGCTACAGAAGCAGCCGAGGAAGGTAATGACTAATACTAGTAATACTAATAGGTCCCACTATTTGCTGGCTTCCTAGTGGTTTTTGAAAGAACACCTAGTTACAGAAATCCTCTCCTTTTCTTAACCTTTGCAGCATTTAAGTGGCTTCAACTGGTGGTCTGTATGTCGTGGGTACCTGGGCTGCCTTTGTGGTTTTGTGACAAACTATATTGTGCATGGATGGTTATTTAAATTTTAATGTATCATTCAGGGGATAGTTCCAGGATGTTGCAGATGGCTGCAGGGTTTTTAAAATATTTTTTTAAAGTGATGGTCTAGGTGATTATTCTCCATGTGGCAGTGTGCAGGTTTGGGTGGTTTGAATTTTCAGGTGATTTCTGGGTTTATTGGGATAAATGAGGTGTGTTTGCAGTATTGCTGCTTGGGTGGGCAGGGTGGGGTGTGGGTGGAGGGTAGTTGGTCACAGTGGAGTTTTGGAAAACTTAATTGCGACCCTGTTTCAGTGCCCCTTTTTTTCTCAGGTAGCTCCATGGTCTAACAATCTGGACTCTCAGTCCAGCAAATACAGGTTCAGATCTTAGTGGTAAATTCTTTTCTCTTCTCTCCTTTATTCCTCCTCCCACCTTTAAATGGAAAAAGAAAGAAAAAAGAACCTGTTGCAACACTAACATTATAGAACATGTGCAACCTTTTTCTTTTCTTTTCTTTTTTCTCTCCCTGCATTAGTACATATCTGTGTGTCAGCACCAACATCATCAAAAATATTTTCAGCACTTGCATTCCTGTGAATGAACTGGCTGCAGCTGGTAATTTTTTGTTACCATTAAAAGACTATGTGCTGAATGAAAGCATTCCCCTGGTCTCAGTGGGGCATACATAGCATTGTATCTGTGGACTCAGTAGCATTGCCATTGGTCACATGTTAAAAGTGTGACCATATCAGTCAGTATATTTGTAGATCTCTCTCTGCCTGTTTCCATCTGTCTGTCTGTCTGTCTATCTGTGTGTGTGTGTCTCTCTCTGTGATAACTTGCATTGTGTTTGACCTTGTATACTGTGTTGTTTATGTAACTTTGCCGTGTAGCTGCTTTTGTTATTAATATGACATCAGTGTTATTTATGCCTTGACCAGACCTTTTCTGTATGTAATATAATTATGTTTTATAAACACCATAAGTGCCAAGCTTTGACCTATTCACCTTTAATTTTGAATCTCATTGCTGTGTATATCATATGTAATGTCTGCTTTCAGAGCTGCTCTGTGAAGTGTAAGTTTGTTTTGGTGTTTTATGGCCGCAGTTTATTGTTGTGGGGTACTGGGAACAAATCAATATTTAGAATTTTCACCACACAAAATTAATATCAGTTGATTGATTTATTATTATTCATAGCCTCAAGCATCACATTATTTATTTAGAAATTATAATAATTTTTAGTTATTGATCTGGGAATAGTGAAAATTTATTGCTTTTATCTACAGAAACCAGTGATGATGATGATGATGATGATGTCGAGGACAGTGTTGATCCAAAAAAGGACCCTGATGACAGTGGTGGAGAAGAAACTGGTAATAATATTCTGGAGGAGCATGTCACCAGTCAGTCGTTAACTGATGACAGCAGTGACAGGACTGATTTGGACACTGCTGGTACTGAGGATGACATTACTGACAGAAATGGTGCTAAAATGAAAAAGAAAAAGGAACCAGTGACACCAAAAAATGATGCCGGAGCAAAGGACATTGACAGTGACAGTGAAGAAGATGATGATGATGATGAAGATGAAAGAGAGAATGGAAATAACAGCAGGAGCACCAAAACAAGGAGCAGGTTGAAATCGGAAGAAGAAGAGGCAGAAGACAATGAAGTTCTATGTGATGGAGAGGAGGAAGCTGAACATCAGCTAAAGGAAGATGGTATGAAGCCTGCCTACAGTACTTTCTTACATCTCTGTGTGTCTCACTTGGGTGTGTGTGTGCGTGTACAAAAGAGAAACAGTGAGTGTGTGTGTTTTGTTGTTTGTGTTGATGGTAGATACATCATAGAATTTGTGCTCTGGGCAGTTTAGGCTTTACTGCAGCATCTACCAGTGGTACCAGGCTGAAAAGGCTAACACTAAGTATTAATTAATCCCTGTTGTGTCAGCTGTTTCTTAAAAAGTAGTGTTGGCACATAGCTGATCACTGGTGCTGTACAGTTCTGTTGTTGTAGTCCTTTTGCAGATTTCACTGAACACATCTGAGGTACTATGAGTATGACCATCTTCTTGTGAACAGACCCTTTCAGCATCCACTTCGAGAAAGACCTACCTGAAGAGCTGGTGGAGAGGCTGTCAGCCACCAACACCTGGCAAAATGAAGACATTAAGGTAATGACTCAATGTGTATGTATGCACCACACCACCCAGCCACCAGTCACCTTGATCTCTATGTCTGATGCATAAATGTGCATGCACCTAATGGCCATCCATCCACCAGTCTCCATCTCTACACCTGATGCGTGAATGTGTATACATGTACATATTGGCCATCCATCCACCAGTCTCCATCTCTACACCTGATGCGTGAATGTGTATACATGTACCTATTGGCCATCCATCCACCAGTCTCCATCTCTACACCTGATGCGTGAATGTGTATACATGTACCTATTGGCCATCCATCCACCAGTCTCCATCTCTACACCTGATGCATGAATGTGTATACATGTACCTATTGGCCATCCATCCACCAGTCTCCATCTCTACACCTGATGCGTGAATGTGTATACATGTACCTATTGGCCATCCATCCACCAGTCTCCATCTCTACACCTGATGCATGAATGTGTATGCACCTAATGTCCATGTATCCTCTAAGTCTAATCTGCATCTCTAAGAGTGAATGTGTACGCACCTGTGACCAGTGCCATCTACTGACAAGTCTCCGTCTGTATGCCTGATGTGATTTCCTTTCACAGTTTGATGGTCTCAGTGCAACCACTAGTACAGAAAGGTAAATGTACTGAGAAGTGACTGTAATTGTAAATAGCTGAAGATAGTGATGGATGGCACAGTACTAAGTTGTTTGTGGATGGTATGATAATTAATAGCGTATGTAGAACACACTTCCAGTGGCTGGGGGTGGGGTGGGCACACCTTCCCACGCCTACAGTGCCGGTCAGAATTCGGTTGCTGACCTTTTCCTGGCATCTGACCCAGCTCTGCTGGTCAGTGCGCCTGCACTAGCTCTGGTTGCCGGGGCAACGAATCTATCCAAGATGGCGGCGCAGTACCTTCTGTTTCATTCATTTGTACCATTCATGCCGCGTTCCAAGACACAAATTGACACTACTGACACATCCTCTCCCCCCAGTCTGTCAGTAGGATCATTAGCTTGCCTCTGGCATGCAGGGTTGTTTGACACCAGACTAATCACAGCCAGGGGACTGGTTATAAATCAGGGCCATGTGGAAAGGGACAGTAGAGGGCCTCCAGTTTTCCAAACAATACCCCCCTTATCTCCTATCTCCCACTTTAGATGGCTGGTCCTGGAGGTCCAGGGTTGGGCCAAAGGGTTCTCCTTCCTGATAAACTAAACAGTTCTGCAGAAGTTTGTCCTGGCTTTAGTGAATGGTGCCTTATATGTGAGGGGGGTGGGGCTCTGTGGGCTGCATGTCACAGGTGGTGTAGTTAGCAAAGAGAGGAACAGTGTTCCCCATTCTGTTTCAAGCTGTACGGCTTTGAGGTAGCATGAGTAGACCATTAATACTGTGTTCCAGGGGCCCTACGTTAGAGATGTTTTCTTTAGTTTTTGTGTTTATTCTTTTGAATTTCTTACGGTAAGTTCAAAGATGAGTTCTGACAGTTCAGGATTTCAGACAAATCACCAAGACTGTTTAACTGGACTTTGCAGAAATTGTGGGGAGAGGGCAAGGAGGAAATATGAAAAGACAATTCCAAACTGTGAGTTGATTACAAAAGAGACATTATTCAAGTGCATTGACTGAAGAGTAATGGAGATGACACTGATAAGCATCCCACAAGAATGTGTAACACATGTTACACAGTGATGAAAAAAATCACTCAGGACAAAAGATGTGAATATACTGGACAATGCTTCTCAGCGGGTGATGACAGACTCATTTTGGTCACTTCCTACTGAACAGAGCTGCAGTGTGTGCACTCACTATGTGGCACAGGACAAAGGCGGAAGGCCAGCCAAGGACAGGCGGTTAAAAAAGCAGCGCGAAGCCTCTGCATCTTTTGACCCACCTGGCTGTTCAACGCCTCAAAAAACAAACCGTGTTAGTTACAGATGCTCAAACATCTCCATTCCAATTAAAAACGTTACCACTTCTCCAGTATGCAGATGCTATGGACCTGACAGAAAGATCTGGTTTTGTTGATTGCCAAACATCTCCAGTCAAACAGTTGCAATCTGAAAGCGTCAGTGACACTCTTGGTAAAGGAAAGGAAGAATATTGTCTGACTTGGAAGAGAAGCTAATTGCCACCAGCCTCCTACGAAGCAAACATAATTCATCAGCAGACAAACATATTGTTTCTTATAAAACTGGAGGCCTACCACCAACATACATGCGAATTTCAAAGTCTCGTAAATCCATTTCAAAGTCAGTGCAACCCAAGAGAAGCATAGTAATGGACAGTGATAGAAGTGCAAGGGCAGGGACATCAAACCAGCAACTTCTTGCACAACATAAAGTGGAACTGAAAAGATTGAATTCTGAGCTGAAATCAGGCTTACGGGAGTCAGTGTTCAAAGAGCAGACTACTGTCAACAAGAAAGTCACGCTTGCATTAAAAACCCTAGGTGGATTATCTGTCACTCAGTTCAGAGTCCAAAAGAGATTGTTAAAGCAAGCTTGCAACATTACTTTGGCAAATGAAAAGTCTGAGAGAACAGAAGAAATGGAAATACAAGTGGAAACACATGTTGAAAATCAGGTACTTCATTTTAACTGTGAAGCAGTTGTCGGTGGGAAAGAGCTGAAGTCAACCCCTTTGTGTGTATGTCAGTGATCTAGCTAGGTTCATCACAGACACACTAGACTTGCTGACTTGGCATATCATTAACAATGCCATACCAGAGGATCAAATGTGGTTGAAAGTCGGTGGAAATCACGGTGGTGGCAGTTTCAAGATGCCATTACAGACAGCCAACATACAGTCACCAAACTCCAAACACAACGCATTCATGAATCGTATGGCTAATGCAAAAGACAGTGGGCATGCACCATTGAGCTAGAGGCGGCGAGCATGGGCAATCAAGAAAGAAGATAAACAATTACAGTTCATCATGCATCAACACCACACTCAGGCCTCTCCAGCATTCAGGCATAACATGACAGTCTGTTACGCGTAGTCAGTGACTGACTTGACCATGATTATGTAATATGTTGTGTATTTCTGTGTAGAAATTTACAGAGTATAGGATGCAGCCAACCCGTACTCTTCTTTGCCCTCCCCAATACACTAAAAACACTGAACATTTCAAGTCGCTTTCGGATGGATTCTTTATAACCACTGCAATGGAGTATTATGTTTGGGTTACCTCGGGGGCCATAAAATGGGACTACCAACCACCAGGTGTCTTTCATGCTTTCTGGGACAAAGGTAAGACTAGGTTATTCATTTCTGATGGCTGTAGTGCATGGAGAATGCTTTCAACTTTCAAATCATGACATTGTTGTGCATGAAAAAACTAGAGTGTATTACCTAATAACTCATTAAGTAACTGCTTGTGTAAATAAGTTCACTGCAGTTAGTCACTTATTCACAGGCTAGACATCTGTTAAACACTGGTAAGAACATGTCTTAATTTCCTGATAAAAATGTAGCTAACCTTGATGCCACAACCGATGATACAACAAAAACTTCACAACTAGCTGAGACAGTGTAATTAAGATAGTAAACAACACAGGCAACAGTGAAATGGACACTGCCTGACACTGTGACAGTGCTGCACCCCATCTGATGTCATTAAGATAGTGTAAACAACACAGGCCACAGTGAAATGGACACTGCCTGACACTGTGACATTGCTGCACCCCATCTGATGTCATTAAGATAGTGTAAACAACACAGGCCACAGTGAAATGGACACTGGCTGGCACTGTGGCAGTGCTGCACCCCACTTGACCTCTGCTGCAGCACTGTGAGGCCAGCTGTGCTATTTTTAAACTGCTGCTCTGGACAACCCAATTCTCGGGGCTGGGAAGGTGTGTGGGGTGGGGAGTTTACATTACACAGTGAATAATATAAGACTGTGTTGGTTGTGAATGGCATCACACCATGTTGGTCTTGAATGGTGTACTACCATGTTGGTCCTGAATGGTATAATGCCATGTTGGTTGTAAGTGGTCTTGAATGGTGTACTACCATGTTGGTCCTGAATGGTATAATGCCATGTTGGTTGTAAGTGATATAACATCATGTTGGTTGTGAATGGTATACTACCATGTTGTTTTTGAATGGTATGAATTATAATACCATGTTGGTTGTGAATGGTATAGTATCATGTTTTTGTGAATGGTATAATACCATGTTGCTAGTGAATGGTATAATAGCATACACCATATTGGTTGGGAATGGTATGATAGTATTAATACCATGCTGCTCATGAATGGTATAGTACCATGTTGCTAGTGAACAGTATAATAGCATACACCATATTGGTTGGGAATGGTATGATAGTATTAATAGCATATTGGTTGGGAATGGTATAATATTAATAGCATTAATGCCATATTAGTTGTGAATGGTATGATAGTACTAATACCATATTGGTTGTGAATGGTACAATAGTATTAATACCATATTAGTTGGGAATGGTATGATATTATTAATACCATGCTGGTTGTGAATGACATGATACCATATGGGTGTGATTGATATGCTAAAATCGTGTTGGTTGTTTCTGCAGGTGAAGTCAGTTGGAGCAGCTAGGTTACTGTGGAAGGAGTCCAGCCTGGTGCCCAAGACAAAGGCAACGGAGAAAGACCTCAAGAAGATCGGGGTGGGTACACTGCTTCAGCTGGGTATTTTTTAATCTGCACTCACATGTACATGCAAAAAGCTGAAAGGTTTAACAGTCATCGATGTTGATCATATAGGCATACAAGGTACATTTTCAATGTGCCGAAACATTTTTAGCCAGTCTTAATAGGTCCTTTTTTCTTCTTCACTGTGCTGAAGGGACGGAGGTCAAATTTTGAAAATGCAACAAGCAAAGCCATATATATCATAGTGGAAGAGTATTGCAAACCTGTCCATTTGTTCTGAATCCGAAAAGTGATAGTTTTTCTTTTTTTTCTTTTTCTTTTTTCTTTTTCAGTACATGATGATGTCTTTTCATTGAACAGGTGAAACACAAACTGGTTGACCAGGTTGCAGCCACCAACATCAAAGAGTGTGGTGTCAGTTTAGAGATGCACAGAGGTACATTTTTCACATTTTGTCAATTTAAAAAAAAACTTATTGTCAGTTTCTGAAGAAGGAAGTAACCGTGTTTTATGCCCAGTCCACCATTACAGTTGTATCAGGGTGAGAAGAAGGAACAACAGCAAAAACAACAAAAAATGATTAAAAACAACAGCAGACAAACCAAGCAGTCAAAAAAGAAAAGAAAAAAAGAGAAAAAAAAGAAAAGAAGATGCATGAAACGGAAAGCCAAAATTAATTAGATCAGTATTCTTTAATGTGCGTAACCTTCCTTTTGGCAACTGAGCAGTGGCAGTAATAAAAGCAATGCTGCGCTGTGTTGTGTGTATTGACATTTGTATTTCTTGCGAGCTTTTTCCAAAATGTTGCCATAGCAGTGATGTACCGTTTTGTCGGGGATTTTTAAGCACCGCCGGGCCTGTGAGAACTGCATGCACACAGGACTATGTGTGTGTTTCACCTTGTTTGAAAGGCTGGGTTCTGTAGGTCCTTAGGAGTATGCATTACCTAGCAAGAAACACAGATCTCTGCCTCCAATGGATGGCAAGCTTTGTAAAGCCCCCAGTTACCACTTTCCTGTAGGTTTATTAGCTTTACTCTTTTCCCCCCGTGGCTTACTCAGTTAGACTGGTTACAGTTTCACATAGGTTTTGCAAATAACTGTTTGTTTTCAGATGTTCTGACACCCCTTCAGCATGGATTGTTTGACATCATGAACAAATACCAGGTAACATATGACACTGTGTGTGTGTTTTATTAAGGACTGGAGCGGTAGTCTTTTGGAGGATCACTTGCAACACAGACACACATGCGTGCATGCACACACGCATGTACACATGCATGTACATACACATACACACACATGCATACACACACACACACACACACACACACACACACACACACACACACACACACACACACACACACACACACACACACACACACACACACACACACATGTACACACAGAGTACATGCGTACACTCACAATCACATGCGTACTTGCAAACCAGTGCACTGGTTGGGGCATAGAGACTAGAGCAGCTCTTAAGGAAGACAGACAAATAAGAAGTTTGATTCTGAGGCAGAGGCTTAGCAGCTTTGGTGGCTATGAAGTGTATATTTCCACGTAACACATTGTAAGTGAACCACTGAACAAAGACCCCTTTTACTTGATTTTTAGGGAGGTCTTGAAAGTGTTTTTTAGTTGCTTTTTAGTATTGAAAAGTCCGATATTGTTCTGCAGTCAATAGCATTTCTGAACAGATAAATCTGTTCAAACGTCAGAGCAGTGTGTGTGTGTGTGTGTGTGTGTGTGTGTGTGTGTGTGTGTGTGTGTGGTGTGTGTGTAAACTGGAAATTATTAGTTTGTTTATTATGTAACTTTTGTATTTTCAATAAAGTTTTTTTGAGTTTTAAAATATACAGTATGTGTTATTGTGTACTGTGATGTGGTTAATGTTCAGCCTTGTTTTAATTTCTCTGATGAGATAATAAAGTAATCTTGAATCTTGAATGGTTGACTGATTTGCTTTTTAGCCTCATGATCATTTTTCAGGACTTGCTGTACCCACGGGAGAGTCACAAAAACATGGAGGAGATTCGCCTCACATACTGTCTGCATGCGGTCAACCATGTCTTAAAGTGAGTGAGTCAGAAAGATGCTCTACTGTACAGTACAGGATGAAATACATAAAATGCAGTGGAATATCAACTGACTCTAGGAATATATATATATGGGGAGAGAGAGAGAGAGAGAGAGAGAGAGAGAGAGAGAGAGAGAGAGAGAGAGAGAGAGAGAGAGAGGAACTGCAGAAAGACAGCTGCATGTGTTAAATTCTCAGTGGTAGAGGAACTGCAAAAAGACTGCCTGCATAAAATTCTCAGTGGCAGAGGAACTGCAGAAAGACAGCTGCCTGCATACAGTTCTCAGTGGTAGAGGAACTGCAAAAAGACTGCCTGCATAAAATTCTCAGTGGCAGAGGAACTGCAAAAAGACTGCCTGCATAAAATTCTCAGTGACAGAGGAACTGCAAAAAGACTGCCTGCATAAAATTCTCAGTGGTAGAGGAACTGCAAAGACAGCTGCCTGCATACAGTTCTCAGGGGGGTAGAGGAACTTGCTGGAAAGACAGCTGCCTGCATACAGTTCTCAGTGGTAGAGGAACTGCGGAAAGACAGCTGCCTGCATACAGTTCTCAGTGGTAGAGGAACTGCGGAAAGACAGCTGCCTGCATACAGTTCTCAGTGGTAGAGGAACTGCGGAAAGACAGCTGCCTGCATACAGTTCTCAGTGGTAGAGGAACTGCGGAAAGACAGCTGCCTGCATACAGTTCTCAGTGGTAGAGGAACTGCGGAAAGACAGCTGCCTGCATACAGTTCTCAGTGGTAGAGGAACTGCGGAAAGACAGCTGCCTGCATACAGTTCTCAGTGGTAGAGGAACTGCGGAAAGACAGCTGCCTGCATACAGTTCTCAGTGGTAGAGGAACTGCGGAAAGACAGCTGCCTGCATACAGTTCTCAGTGGTAGAGGAACTGCGGAAATACAGCTGCCTGCATAAAATTCTCAGTGGTTTGTAGCTGAGAGGCTTTGTTGACCACTCACAGGCATCATTTGAGGCTTCTTTTGTCAAGGGTTATAAACTCACAAATGCAAGAAAGTATGCGAATGACCGCTGGTTGGAGTTGTGGAACTGAAACAAACTAGGAAAATGACCATTCACCAACAAAAATGGTGAAAAAAGAAGAAAAAGACTGAGGATACTTAACAGTTTTGATACAAAACATGTCTTCATTCAAGATGTACAGCAGTTTTGATAGAGTATAGTGTACCGTCTTTGACGATGCACAATAGTTTTGACAAAATGTGACTTCACCAGGTTCTGCAAAGTGCACAGCAGAAGAACAAAAATTCTTAATCACTAGCACTATAAAATATCTGTATCAGTCCTCTGCATTGTTCATATGGTACCATGACATAGAAGAAATCTGTTGTTACTGTTGCATGTCCTCATTCCTGGTTTATTGCTTTCATTGGTGAGTACATTTTCAAACAAAGAGAAAATTTCGATCATCTTACCTTGAGTTTCCAGAATCCACTGCCATCCTTTCTTTCATTGTCTGTTTGTAGAATAACTGTCTACTTGTTGCTTAGAAAGGGGTCTGTTCTGAAAATCTGCATGTTGTTTAGTGTCTAGTATTGTCCCACTAAAAAAGTGATCTTTTCAAACCTTTATGTGTTGTCATCTACTGTCTTTCCTGTCATCCCATGAGGTACCACCAAACACTGTTAAAGAATGTCTGCGAGGGCTCACGATACAGACTGCTGTTCCCAGGTCTGAATGACAAACTGTTAATAAATAAATAAATAATAAAAAAATGTATTTACAAAGTGCAAAATCTTGTCCAGAGAGACTATTCCAAGCACATGCATGCACACACACATACACACATAGGCACCCACACACATGAACATGCTGACTCTATAAAACTGTTCCACAAGACCTGCAGAGTAGGTTTGCTTTGGTTGCAGAACAAGGAGCAGAGTGGTGGCGCACAACACCAGACTGCGGGACAGGGCGCAGACTGCTGACAGTGCCGAGTAAGTGTGCATGCTTTGCCTTCAGTAAGGCTTCAGTACAAGGGAGCGTCACTTAAACTAGAGGGCCCATCAGCAAGTATCGCACAATTTGAAATAACAAAACAAAATGTGCACGGTAGTCATGTGTAAAAGAGAATAATCTGAAATAAAAGGGGGGGGGGGGGGGGGGGGTAGTGGAGACAAGGAACATGATTGGGGATGGTTGTGTCACTGTTGCTGTGGCAGTTCTTTTAGGGCAGATAATCCATTTTCCGCACAAGGTTATGATAGTGTACAAAATACCCGATTGGTATGATGTCTTATGTGGTCTAGTGTTCATTTTTTCCACCAGTAATTTTCTTCATCGTTTGCTGCTACCATGTGAGCATATATGTGTTGTATCACTATTATGTGCTTACTCAGGGCAGGCCAAGCACCTCCGTCTTCCACTTGTTTTTTCATCAGAGTGGTCTTCTCTTAGGTGGGCTGGCTGCCAAACATTATGAGCCCCCCTACGCAGGTTTTGACATGAGAGTTTCCATCTCCTAGGTTTTTGTGATATGAATAAATATCTTTAAGAAAATCGGAAAAATCAAATTTTTGAATTTACAAATAGAACTCTATAATTTAGGGCTTTATTTGTCATTTTTTTCTCCACAGTGTTGAGTACAGAGACCAAGGCTTGACGCGGCCTAAAGTTCTTGTGGTTGTTCCCACTCGTCACGGGGCATTCAGAGTGGTCTCCCTTATCATCAGTCTTCTCTCCGCCTCAGATCAGGTCAGGGCAAAAAATATGACCTCTGTGTGTTCCAAAGTGTATTAGAGGTCATGGTATTGCCATGAAGATTTCTTTTTCTCTCTGTCAGTCACTATGGGTGTTTGCCATATATGCATAGTTTTGTGTGAACATGCTTGTGTGTGTAGATGTGCAAATGTAATCTGTGTAGATGTGTACACACCATAATAATTTTGTCATCCAGTAATGTGTGTGATGTCAGTTTTTACTTTGTCATACACTGTGTGTGTGTGGATGCACATGTGTATGCATGTGTGTTCAGATGCCCATTTTATCCACTGGGATGCGTGTTGTGTAGGTATTTGCTCTAGTTGTCGTACTGTATTTACTCTGTGCAGGGGATGGTTAGCAAGAGAAAAAGATTCAAGTCTGAATACGGAGATGAGGGTCATGATGATGACAAGAAAGGTCTCAAACCAGGTATGTGGTTATACATTCAGCGTTTTCAGTCTGTCTTCTTCTTTTATGATCTCATGTTTTGTTGGTGTTCTAATTATGGCATGATTCAGAAAAGTATAAGCATTATAAGGTTATCCAGGAGACAGTTTCAATATGCAGTAGTGCATTCAGCATTGTATCAGTGATGCTCTAATTTGTTTGCAGTGTGGAGAACCGAGAACAAAAGAAAAAACAAACAAAAACAAACAACCTGGAAATGATGTTGGCATGTTACACAAAAGAAACTTTTATACTGCAGAGGACTTTGATGTAACTTTTGCTGGCAACACCGATGAACATTTCCGCATTGGCCTGAGTGTGTCCAAGAAAAGCATCCGCCTCTACAGCCCATTCTACATGGCGGACATCATCATTGCCTCACCTCTGGGTCTGCGTACCATCATCGGTGCTCCAGGGTGAGATGTTTCTATGGCTTGTGTAGTTTGCACTTTATTGTCTCAAGTGCCACAAAAAGATGAATGGGAATCTTGGACTGGTATGTGTCAGTCTTTGATATTCACCTTTGAGGACCCCCCCCTACCGGTATTGTCCTGGACATCCATAGTCAAGGGTAATTGTTCAGCAGCTAGACTTGAAGCCATCACAATGCATCTCAGAAGATCAGGAGTGTTGAGGAGCTTGAGACCCTGCTTGCAGGCACAAAGCCAAGGACATCACACTATCAGTTACTTTGAGGAGAGAGGCATAGGAAGGGGAAGTGCTTAACAATTTTCCTTGAAAGGACAAAAAAGGGCCATCATGAGTCAGATGAACATTGGAGCTGTTTGAAAGCCATCTGGGGAACTACTGAGGTTCAGGATGGAAAGCATACTGGCTTTCCTGAGTGCATTGATACCATCTTGCACTGAACTGAACAAGTAAAATAAAACATAACTTTATGAGTTTTTGAAGCGTTGATGGCAATGGCAGTGGACTGATAGGTATGCATTTTGCCATTTTGTATAGATCAGATTGCTAAGATTTTGTGTTAATTTTGCAGTGGCAGACTTGGTTATGAAAGGGCATTACCAGTAACTCAGTTTTGTTCTCATGGCAATGGCAAACCTGGTGATGAAAGGGCACTGAAACATTTTATGTTTACACTGCAGCGGCAGATGTAACTGCGATGAGGGGCACTGACATAATTTATGTTTACCTGGCAATGGCAGACTTGTTTGTGAGGGCCAGAGAGCATTGGCACACAGTTTATGTTTACCTGGCAATGGCAGACTTGGTTATATAGGCCAGGGTGCACTGACACAGTTTATGTTTACATGGCAATGGCAGATATGGTTATAACAAGGCACAAACTCCAAGCACTGGTTTACGACATCTTTCAACCACTGCCGTATTTAGTTACGCCAGAGGGTCCAGAAAACTGTCAGCTAATGAGCAGTTTTTTGTTGGTGCTCAAACAGTAGTAAGTTTGTTACAAACAACTCAAATAAAACAAGGCGTGTCATTTATAGCCGCCAACAAAGTTTACACCAGCACAAATAGAACCACAATCGTTTGAATCGAGACGGAACTCTTTTTTTTACCTTGGGGTGGATGCGCCTCATGTTTATGTCTGTGCTTGGGCGCTAGGTTGTTTCTACAGTCATATTAGTACCGGAACCTTTCGTAGGGCACTGACTGCGTCGGTGGACAGCTGCGCGGAGATAAAGAGTGCCCCTTCAGTGGTGTAACCAAATCTGGCAGAGTTTGGAGGAAGGTGCCGGAAAGCGATGCTCGGAGTGTGAACAAGGCACTGACACAATTTATGTTTATGTAGCAATGGCAGACTTGGTTATGATGAGGCACTGACAAATTATGTTTATGTGGCAGTGACAAAAACAGAGATTACGACTTCCTGTCATCCATTGAGGTCCTGATCCTTGATCAGACGGAGTTCTTCATCATGCAGAACTGGGACCACATTCTGGTGAGTCACACTTCCCTTTTATCTTTGCTGTTTTACTTTAACATGATGTTGAATAATTATTGCTGTGTTTTGATGACTGTTATTAATCCTTTTTGTTTGTGGGTTTTGCTTTATGATATTTTATGTTTATAAGCACTTCATTTTCTGCTTTTTTTCTTTGCTGTTGAATATTTAGTTGTGTGTTTTGTTCTGGGTTGTTCTGCTTTATGGTGCATTTTGATAGCATGCTATCACAGTAACTTGGTTATGTTTTTCTCTCTGCATTTGAACACTTAATGATGTGTTTAGTTTCTTTACTGGGTTCTGGGTTCTTTCTGCTTTATAGGTGTGTTTTGATAGCATGCTATCCCAGTAACTTGACACAGTAACTTGATTATGTTTTGCTCTCAGCATTTAAACACTTAATGATGTGTTTAGTTTCTTTACTGTAAATATTGTGGTTATATATTTAATTGTGTGTTTTGTTCTGTATTGTTACCACTTTATGGTGTGTTCTGTGTAGCATGTTTTAGTTTGTGTTATTAGTTGCTTCATCCTTTAATGGTGTGTTTTGTTCTGTGCTCTTAAACATTTAGGGATGTGTTTGTGTTCTTTGCTGTTAAACATGTGGCTAAATATTTAATGGTGTGTTTTGTTCTGTGTTGTTAAGTGCTTTGTGAAGTGTCTTGTTCCAAGTTGTTAATCACTTTATATGGCATTTTGATCTGTGCTCTAAATTACTAAATGATTTTCATTTTGCGCTCTTAGACACTGAATGGTGTATTTCTGTGCATTGCAGCACATCTTCGAGCACCTGCATCTTCAACCCCGAGAGTCGCATGGTGTGGACTTCTCTCGCACGAGGATGTGGATGCTCAACGGCTGGGCCAAGCACTACCGTCAGACTCTCATCTTCTCTTCACTCCTGATGCCAGAGATCACCGCCATCTTCAACAAACACTGCCACAGTATCCTTCCCTGGGTGTTAGATGCACATGTAGGCTTTGTGTGCTATGTACGCAGCCCCATGCTAGGTATTTAGCCAGTTGTTACCAGCAAAGTTTATACAGTTTTTGCTGCTCAATTAAATACATCCCAGATGTGCTATTTCTGCAGGTGGAACTTTAAAAAAAAATGGAAACAGACTTTTTCCTTTTAGTGTGATTATACTAGTTACGTGCTCTATGTGTAGCTGACATTTTGGATAAGTGAAACTCAGAAGGGGGGGGGGGGGGGGGTGCTGTACAGAATGGTTTAAACTGACTAAATATTCTTGAATCAGGGATCGTAGATCGCTCATCCATTGTAAATGTTGATGATGTCTCACCCAAAGATCACTCACAGAGTCATTAATCTGTAAATCCGTCATTCTTGAGTTATCCACAATATCGAATAGATGCACTGGTTCCAGGAACACTTTTTGTGGAGAGAACAATGTTGCTAAAAGGGTGTTGGGTGAGACAGGGGCAATGGCTGTTCTGAATGTGACCAGTTAAACAATTAAATGACATGTGATCATAGAAATGCCTTTCTGGTCCATTTTTATGATTGTTATGACTGTATTGCATGCAGCACAAACAGCTGGATAAGTACAATTTCCAGACCAGCAAACAGCTGGGTAAGTACAATTTCTGGATCAGCAACCAGCTGGGTAAGTACAATTTCCGGATCAGTGCAAGTTTTCTCAACACAGAGGGGTCACACTTTAAACCACAGCTGCTACAGTACCAACTCTGTAAAAATGCAGCGAATATGACACTGCACAGCTGTGTGGTTTTGTGTACATGTGTGTGAGAGCCTTACATGGAGCGTGAGCATGAGCGTGGCCTGTTTCCTTAACACTGCAACATATTTTGCTGGCAAGGTGCAAGTGCATCGCAAGGCAACTGCTGGGAGTGTGTGTCAGATTGCTGTTCAACTCCCGCAGGTATCAGTATTGTCCACCTTGTTTTAGTTTTTATTTTATTAATGAGTCATTTTTATGTAAATTCATAGTTTGTATTCCTTGTTTAAAGTGAGGCACTCTTAAAAATATGTTGCTGATTTACCCGCCCACTCCCCCCCCCCCCCCCCCCCCACCCCCAAATTGTATATTGGGGAATCGTTTTTCAGAGGCCAGCCTAATAATCAAAGAGGATGTACCTCTGGTGGAGTTTATGTACCTTGTATTTACTTGCATGCCAGGTGAGAGTTACCGTAGGCGATTCGGGTCTTTGTTGTCAGTTTGTGCGATGTCTTTTGAGTGGTAATTAACTCCCTTGTGTGTTGATTCAAATAGATGTGGTTTTCAAAGGGGGTAGGCCGTTGGTTAGTGGCTTGCTAACATAGAAACATCAACTGATCAAGGGAAATGTGTCAGAAAAAGTAGTCTTAACACTTTCTCTGCCAGGAGTTTGTACTGCAGGTTTTTTAATTCCTTCAGAGAATTGTCTCAAAAAGAAGTTTAGCGAACCAGAAGCGTTCATTCGGAGATGGTTGCTCCGCACAAGAATGTACAAAAAATGTCAATTCAAGCAAGATGTTTGTGCAGCATCAAGATCCAAACACATAGAAGGTTAAAAAGAATGCTGTTTATTAGGACAAAACACAGCATGCAAAATTTTGGGGTAATCCCCTTTATCAAGCTACAAAACGGCACCCCTTTATCAAGCTACAGAACGACACCCCTTTATCAAGCTACAGAACGAGACTTAAACAACAGTTAAACACCATTTAACAATGTTCAAGCTACAAAACGACACTGAAAGTGAAACAACAGTTAAACACCATTTAACTGTTGTTTAAGTGTTCTTTTATAGCTTGATACAGGGGGATTACCCCCAAAATTTGCATGTTATGTTCTGTCATAATAAATAGCGTTCTTTTAAAACTTTTTTGCCCATCCCTATAAGGCTCATGGTTTCTGTGGCTGTTAAGTGCCATGTTTACATATATTTAACCTTTTATGTGTTTGGATCTTGATTTAGAATGATAGCAGTCATGCTTGTTTCTGATTTTTTAAAGTTTTTTTTTGTGTGTGTAATGTCAGCTCATCAGTTGGGAAGCACTTTCCCTTGGATGTCCAATGATGCCCTGAGGGCCGCAAAAGGGTAAGAAGGGGGATGCTCTTTCATCAGAGGGTCACCTGTAGGAGCATTACCTGCAGCTGTGTTGACGCATGTCCTGAGCACGTGTCTGAATTAAGGCGCCCAACAACAGGTGTTGCTCAGAGTAGTTTTGCCACCAAACTCTTGCCGTTGGTCGTTTAGCCCTGATATAAGTTTATAACCCTATGTGGTTGACTAGGCTCAAAGCACCAACCAACCAACCAACCAACCAACTAACCAACCAACTAACTAACTAACTAACTAACTAACTAACTAACTAACTAACTAAACGCTGGACTTTATTGCAGATGTTCCACAGAATAGAGTGTACCAACTTCGCTGATTTACAGGAAACCAGATTTCAGTTCTTTCTGAAAGAGGTATTGTACACCATTCTCTTTATTTGTACCTGTGTATTTTAAATGTAACAGGCAGAAGAAATCACTTCATTCTTCATACAGATTAAAGTAATGATCACAACATAATTTTTGTTCTTCTCAGGACCTGTGGAGGGGGTGGGGGTGCGGCAGGAATGAAGGTGATGGGGGGGGGGGGGATGATTACATGAAACCTGTTCACAATGCTGTCATGGGATCAGCAGGAATTGAAGCCTTTCACCCTGAAAGTGCTAATCTTGTCAGGAACATATAGACCTAAGCAATGAATGAATGTTCCTAATTAAAGGTAATGACATTTACTGATTCTGTCTTGGGGTTTGTGCACTGATGTCAAAATTAACGGTGCAGAAATTAGATCTTTGTTATGATTGTTGTTATTCTGTTTGGTGTTAGATGACCCCAGATGCACTAAGCAGACGCTGACTCACATTGCTAGCTGCTTTTATGTGATACTGTATTAGCATGAACCATTCTTAAGAATATTCATGAGGGAGGTGATGCTGGGTCACAAAATGGAAAGAGAAATTGGGATTAGCATTGACTGAGCTAGATATTGTTATGTTGTTATTGCCCCATGGCAGGTCTCGAGATCGACTCTGTTCCCTACTCACTTTGAATTGTGGTCCTTTGTCATGCTGAATCTTATTACCCACTACTTTTTGCTCTCGCTCAACAACGGATATCTGTGAAAGAGTATTTTGCTGTTATGCTCCGAATTCAAAAATTGAAGCGGTACGCAGCAGTACTGGTATGCATGTGATTTACACCTTTTCATCAGCCTTCTTGGTTGCTTGGTCATTTGCACACAGACCTACAAATCCAGCCTCGCTTTTATCTCAGGCACTGCCATTGTCTTGCTCACTAGAATGACACCAGGTACATACCGTCCCAATCTTGCTTTCAATTTTCAATCAAACGAGAGCCTCATGTGTACCGGGTCGCTGACAGAGTCTCTCCCCTGGAGCATTTTGTGGCCTGCTGTGATGCAGCTGTCATTTGCACACACAGAGACCTACAAATCCAGCCTTGCTTTTGATCTTTTGAGCTGCCACGATCTAGCTCACTAGAATGACCCAGGTATATATACCGTTCCAGCCTTGCTTTCGATTTTGTGACCCATCTCATTCAGAATGGCTCATTGTCAATAACGTGAACTGTAGTTTATTGGCGTCATTAGTTTTTGGACATGATTTTCAGCTGCTTCTGATCTTGTTGCATTTAGAATGGTCCATTGTCAATAATAATAATGGATACTTAGAATGCCTAACCCGCACAGGCCCTAAGCGCTTACACATTCTTTGAATGCACATATTTTCAAAATTCAGCACATACAATATGAACACACACACACACAACACACACACTCACACACACACACACACACACACACACACACACACACACACACACACACACACACACACACAGAGTCATATATTGGGGCAATGGGACTGAAGAAAAGGTTTCTAAGAAGAAAAAGGTTTTCAAGAAAGATTTGAAAGAACTGACAGCGGTAGAACGGCGGACAGAAACGGGCAGCTGGTTCCAGATAACTGGAGCCTGGTAAGAGAAAGAGCACTGACCACTAGACTTTGTTCGGAATGGTGGTATTCTGAACACTTGGGTGTCTGCAGAAGTGCAGAGCTGCCGGGAAGGAGTGTAGAGGTGAAGAAGTTCTAAAAGGTAGATGGGAGCCTGGTGAGAAATGATCTTGAAGCAAAGCAAAGACAACTTGTATTCGATCTTCTGCTCAATAGGTAGCCAGTGAAGAGAATGAAGCATAGGAGTGACATGGGCGGATCTGGTTGTTCTGAAAATGTCAACTTGAACTGTGGTTTGTTGGCATCATTAGTTTTGGGACATGATTTTCAGGTGCTGCCCCTGCACAAAGAGAGGGACATGAAGCAGACACTGATCTTCATCCCCAGCTACTTTGACTTCATCCGCATCCGCAACTACTTCAAGAAGGAGGCCATCAGCTTCACGCACATCAACGAGTGAGTCACAGCCACACCCACTGAGCTTTCAGCTGTTTTCTGCTCATTTGCAGTAGTATGTGGAGGGAAAGCTGCCACAACATGGGGTGTATAATAATTTAATACAAAGGAAATTGTCAAGCAGGCAATCATCCACAGAGCACATCATCTACCATGCGCATGATGCACTTCACAAGTCAACACCCTAGGGAGTTAATTAGTGCTTGAAAGACATCACACAAACACAACAACAAAGACTGGACTGAGACACTGTGTCTCTGTCTAATTTAGTGTGACTGTGTTTGTCTTTGTGTGCACATCTCTGAATTGGACTCTTCCCACTGCTGCGGGCAATATGTATCAACAACTTTGCTCCCCTTTGCACAGTGCTCGCATAATGGACAGATTGATCTCCATTTACTGGCTGCTGCAAAGCAGCAGAGGGAGTGAGTTGTTGACAGTGGTGGGCTCTGGCATTACTGAAGAAATCAAATGCCAGATGAAACACAAACAACCTGCATCAAAAGCCTGCGTTGTAAATGTATGCATGTCCTTCAGGTATACTTTGTGCATCATCCACATCGTCTTCTCATTGATAGTGAACCAGTTGTTATTTTACAGGTATGCAAGTTCCAAAGGCATTCGCCGGGCTCGCATCGAGTTCAAGAGGAGGAAGGCCCAGTTCATGCTGTACACGGAAAGAATCCATTTCTATCGCAGGTTGGCTGCTGCTTGAACTGCTCATAAATCTGAATTTGGGTTGAAAACTGTACTATATGCTACATATAACTATGTAGTCATTTAGCAGCATTCCATCTTTAAAGATCAGTGCCATGCTATGTTACCTTAATTAACGGGTCTGTCATAGGCTGAACTTTTATTTTGCTTCTTTTCTGTCCTAGGATGTGAATTCAGCAAACTTACCCACTAGAGCTTTTTATTGTGTGATGTAGGATGAGCGTGCTTGGCACAAAAGGTTCCAAATGTGATTGTATTGACACTTGGCAATGAAGTTGTATTGTATTATATTTTAGAGCTTTTTGTTGGACTGTAGTACAAAACATTGCACCACAGAAAGTAAATTGAATATTTGACACAGTTAAATAGGGTTATTGTTGTTTTTAAGAGTGTTAGTTTTAGTTATTAACGTTTGTTAGAAAACAAAATTAAATCACTAGTAGGCCGAGATAAAAACCATGATACTGGAGTTTTCCTGGTTTCTATAACAACAAGCTCTTAGAAACGTGACATGCTTGTAACATCTGTGTGATTGTTACATACGTTAACATGATCATTTCCATGCATAATACCTATTATTGATAGGAGCCTGCGTGTAAGGGAGATAATTCACACTTTTTTTTTTTAGACTACACAAAAAAATGGTTCTTGGATTTTAACGTCCTGTCAGCCGCACAGGGTCACGTCAGAACACTTCTTACTTTGACACATACACTAACTCTGGTAAGCTGCACTCATTTTTGCTCATTGCTGTGCCCTTGTTATGTTTTAAAGATGGAGGCAAAAAGCAGCTTTGCGTTTTCTGCTTTTGAAGGCTATAGTCTATTGAGACTTTGCCCTGGTGATTTCTTTATTACCATTTTTCTCTCCTTCAGGTTCAAGCTGCGAGGCCCCAAGCACATCATTTTCTATGATCTTCCTCAATACCCTCACTTCTACTCCGAGATGTGTAACATGCTGGAGGACCCTGGACGCATCACCGCCGTCTCCACGGACATGCTCACTTGCGCTGTCATCTACTCGCGCTTTGACGCGCTGAAGCTGGGAGAGGTGGTTGGGACCAGTCGCGCAGAGCGCATGATCAACACAGAGAAGACAGTGCACATGTTGGTGTCCGGGGACACTAGCTGAGGAATGAACCATGAACATTATTGGATGTCCGGTGATATCTGGTGAAATTTACTTTCTGGTGACAGAAGTTCAATGTGGAATGTCTGAATGAATATATGTATGGGGATGGAAAAAATGGAAAATATGGCAGTCAAGTGTGGAATGTGAATGAATTACGTATGGGGATGGAAAAAATGTAGTTGCAGTGTTTTGTATTTTGTGAGAGAATGCTGCCAATCCAGTGGGCAAGTTTCTGCTTAGAGCCCTAGCAAGAAGTGTAGCTTCAAACGTTGGGGATGTCCTGCCGGCCCACAGTGTCGCCTCAGGTGGGGGGAGGGGTGAAACCACTGATAAAAATGTTGACAGCAAAGGCCTGTGATTGTTTTCAGGAATCTCCAGTTGAAGTTGCTGCCATACAGTGATTTGAAACCATCTTCAAGTTTCATTTATTACCCTTAATGCCAGTCACAGAGTTAGGATATAGTATATACTATAGGTGTTCATGTATGATCTAGGAGAGATCTAGGAAAGAGTATCGATTATTAATTTTTGTATGAATGGATGAGTGGAGATTGGTGTGCGCATGTGTGTGTGTGTGTGTGTTTAACATGGTTATTGTTTGATAGGCGATAATGGTAGCTAGACTACAATATTTAAGATTATGTTTGTATGAAATGTATGTTAATGTGGTTTTCTTTATAAGATGTTTGTACAGTGCAGTGAGTTTAACTCTGGTTAAAGAACAGCGCTTTATAAGAACTATTCATTATTATATATATTAGTAGACCACTGTGTTCTGTTCTAGCTCTGTGGCTGCCTTACAAACTGATACTAATGGACATTGCATAACTATAGCGTGAATCACCCTCACATCAACCTGGATTCTTATCAGTAATACAGTGTAATAATAATGTATGTGTCACTGATATAATGTGAATATGTACAGACATGTCTGATAAAAACTCTCACAAATATACATTCATGTGTGTTTATTTTAAGGTGGCACAAACATGTCAAAATACACCCAGCAAAAGTCAGCTCTGCTGTTTGGTGATTTTATATAATGAAACCATTTACCACACAACACTGCAGTGGTCAGTTCTATCACATGCCATTCACAACTCTTGTTACTGATATCAACACCTTGTGTCAAATCAAAATTTGTTGTTTCACACAGTTCATGCACCCTTTCAACTTCCAAACTACTATACAGTCTGTCATGGATTCACATTGATTTAGCAAGTGAAACTATGGCAAGGTGAGAAGAAAATGTATGACGGATATAAATATATGAGTTTGCTGAGCTCCAAAAACCAAAAAGACCAGGGACATAGTCTTGGAATTTTGTTTAACCTTTTGCTAATGATGCACAGACATTTGTTCACTGAGCAAATCTGTTATGGATGATGTGGTCATAGCTGGCCGCTGCCTCTACTAAAACATTATAGTGCTGGGATGACATCCTTCCTCCAATTATTGGTTACATCATGGGTCTTGGTTGACAATTTTTTGTTGGTGCTGAAATGGCAGTTTGTTTATAACCACACAGACAACTCATATAAAGCTGTAGTTCTCTTATAACTACTTATAAATGCCAACTGGAAAAAAACTCAAATCATTCAAATTGAGACAAAAAATTTTTTTACCCAGGGTGCATGTTGATGTACTTGGTGTTTAATACATGCTTTGATGCTACGTTGCCTCTGCAGTTACTCTTAGTACTCAAACATTTCGCAACTGTTAATTGGGGTGATTGTGGTAGACAGATGTGGGAGATGAAAAGTGCCCAATGAATATTGTGACCAGTTACAACAGAGTTTGGAGGAAGGGTGCAGGAAAGTGAGACTTTGAGTGTGTGCAGTGCTATGTGCTTCCACTTCCAGTGCATGAAACAAATAGTCCGACAAAGCCCATGACCATGTGTGCTGGTGCTGAAGCTAAGTGTGCAGTCTGTGCGAGTGGGACAACTCACTGTGGTGGAATGCAAGCACTGGTTGACAACATTGTTCCTCCAACCACTGCCGTAATTGGTTAAGCCATAGGTCTTGAAAAACTGCAAGCTAATGGACAGTTTTTCATTGGTGCTCAATTGACCGCAAGTTTGTAACAGTCGATTCAGATTATATTAGGCGTTTCATTTATAACCACCCATGTTGCTTATGCCAGCACAAGCAGAAGCAAAATTGTTTTATTCGAGACACAACTCAGTTTTCTACCCAGGGTGGATACGCTTAATATTTATGTACGTGCTTGGATGCTATGTTGCTTCCACGGTCCTATTCGTACCAAAACCTTTAGGAGTGTGCTGACAGCATCAGTGGACAGTTGCGTGGAGATAAAGAGTGCCCCATAAATGGCATAACCAGTTTTGGCAGAGCTTGGAGCAAGGTGCTTGAGAGTGATGCATGGAGTGTGTTACAGCCCTAGGCACTTCACTCCAGCATGAATTTATAACGTAAAACACAAGCGTGCTGTCTTGAAAAAAGAAACAACCACTAGCACCCTGATACACAAGAGTAGCAATTCCAATTTTTGTTAGTGCGGAGTCTGACTGCTTTGAACATTTCAAACAGTAACGCTGAACTAAATTCATGCCATTGTTATTATATTTCATACAATTCAATTTCTTATTTGTGATTTTGTCCCAAATGTTTTTAAGTTTATTTTTATTTTGGTGCTTGATTAACTGGTCTTAACAAAGAGAGAGGAATATCATATGATCAAAATGATGGCATAAAAGGTACCAATGTGTACTGCCACAGAATGGTACTAGGAACTGAAACAATAGTTCTTGTTCTTGGTTCTCATGTCACATACCCACATGAAAATGCCCCCCCTCCCCCCCCTTTCCTATATCTGCACAAACACGCACACACAACTGTACACATGCACATACATGTGCACTCTCTCTTCCTCACATTAACATAGATACAAATAAAAATGAATTCTGGAACTCCACTGAAAGCAGTCTGTGGGAACACAAAACACATACCATTTCATTTTCAATCATAAATTTGTATAAAATAAAAAGGTACTGATTACACAATACAAAGACAATATCTCTACAATAGATTAATAAAAAGACAAATGTTTATTTGGATTTTTTGTTTTGTTTAGTATCTGTCCCCTATTTTATCTGAAAGTAGCTTGTGTTTTTGTAGATGTCAGTAAATCCATTTTAAAAAAACAACAACATTTTTTTATAAAGAAGCAAGATGGCAATATCATCACAATCAGTCATTTAGTAATTTACTATTCCATAAAGTAATGTTTGGTCAATAGCCAAACATTATAACAAAAGTATTTATATCTGCAAATATATTTTGCCTCCCTGTGGAAAAAAAAGAGAGAGAGAAAAAAGGACCTGACGCTAGTGACATTGACAGCAACAAAATCTACATTCCTGTGACAATAACTAGGTGACAAAGATAACCTAAACACAAGTTACAGGAAAAAGGTAGTGGCTGCCATTCACGACTGCTTGACCTGCCCAGCCTTCATTACTTCATAGTTAAACCTTTCAACGAAAGCAGGGTCTCTGGCTGCTAACCATGTCATGAGGTCATTTCTCTCCTTGTCTGTCCAGTCAGCGAACCACTCGCCTAACAGTTTCAACTGGCACTGGAAGATACTGGGTGGACCATCGCGCACCTTGAGGGAGTTCATAGCATCAAAGAGTGTGTCCACATTTTGAGGCACAGCACGATCCAACAGGAATTTGAAAAAGTCTTCTCTCTGGTAGCTGCTCCATCCCTGGAACCAGTGTAAGACACACTGCTGCTCTTTCTCCACATGGTTGTGTGATGCACCCAGGAGAGTCTGGTTGGTACCCAGACTGGCACCTGCTGCAGAGCTCAGTGATGGCACACCCTGGTATGCCATCAATGTGCTGGAGGTCTCCGAATGTCTGCTAACCCTTGTGATGATGCTGTAAATGTAAAAACAAAATAAACAACAACAAAAAAGTGTAAAATCACCATGTGCCCAATAAAATAATCAACAGTGAGAATATTTTACCTTTCTTGCAATGCAGGGCCAAAATGATGACCAGCTAAAACCAAATTAGACAACTGTATTTACAGCCCACACAAGGGGGAAAAGAAAAAAAAAGGTGATGGGTGTACCATAAATATAAATTTTATAAATAAAAATGGCATAAAACCATTGCTTTGTAACCAAAAATATAATCTTCAAAACACAATACTTTAAGTACGTTAAGTCTGACATAGTTAACCTGTAATAAACAGTTCTAATTTTCACCTCTCTCTCTCTCTCTCTCTCTCTCTCTCTCTCTCTCTCTCTCTAATGTCCCACATTTGTGTACCACCTTTTAGCACAGGCTGAAATAATAAAATAAAATAAAATAAAAATAAAAATCGGAATCTTTGGTGTGATAATTATATGATCATGACAATATTATCTGTTCATTTGTTACTTTTTTGCTCTCCAGTTAAGTACTCATTACTGAATACAAAACAAAAACACTTTTAAACAGCATCACAAGGTGGAACATAAAACAGCGGACTATTTCTGTAGGAAGGCCGCGGCAGCACATTTCTAAGTGTAAAGTCTGTCTACATGGTATCCACTCATCACTTACTGACGTTACTCTTCGTCATCATCACTTACTGACGTTACTCTTCGTCATCTTGGCAACTCCCCCTAAGGAAAACGGGAACAGAAAAATGATAACAGTGATAGATCTATCGGTATCTACCGTGACAGAACTTTACCTCTACTTTTTTTGGTCCTGTTTTTCTGACCAGTATAAACACCACGTGATCAGATATAGGGTTTGGGACGGTCTCATTCAACCTTACCTATCAGTTATACCAGTATGCACAAGTTTTCGGACCGAATCTTGCCCAGGCAAGACTGGCAAAATACCCACTGCTTGAAGCTCTTATTTGTAAGGAGGTAGCTAATGTACACTGAATTATCTTCCCCTAAGGGATCTATTATTGTCTACTTTTCCCTCTTTTTTTACGCTTAAACACGAACTGGGTGTTTACAGAATAACATTGTCCATAAATTATGTACTCAATATTTTAATACGATCACATCAAAGATAGTGATTATCGCTGATGGTTTGACGATCTGTCGTTGCTTTGAGGCTCTCATACAGAAAAATCTCCCTTTTCTGTTCATTAGATTGATTTCCCCTGAGGTTTCCTAGCATGTGCCTCCGGCCGAAAGAAAAGGGAAGGTATAACTAGCTAACTAGGTCCAGGACATTAGTGCGAGGAAAATGTCCCAGATTTACAAAGGCGTAATTTGGACAGGTGTTATTATCGGAGCTGGATATGCTCTGATGAAAATGGTTTCACCATCAGAAAGCGAAATTAGAGAAGTATGCATTTTGTTTTTTGAAAGCCACATTTTTCAGTTCATGCAATTGATATCCATGACCTTTGAAGCAGAGCTTTATGTAACATTTTGCCTACCCCCTGCGCCCCCCACCTACATACACTCCTCGCCCATGTGCCCCCGCCAAGTGTGCCTTTAAGTTTTCAGCCATAGAATGCAAAAGAACAAAACAAATGAAAGGCGGAAATTGTGCGCTCAAGGTGGCTGATGCTGATGTAAACGGTGGTACTTCGTGTCAGCATGTGAAATTGAAACAAAAACAGTTTTTCTGATAGATTTCAAGTTCAAAGTAACGAAACGTTTCGCCCACCACAAGCAGGTGTAATGTTATGATGTGGTGATTTGTATAGCAAACACAGATAACATAAACTGTTACAGCTATATGCTACTTTTATTTTGATACACGGCTAGAGCACAGAGCACACATCTAGACTAGAGGCTAGCTGATGCAGAAGTCCAGAGGGATAGGGGTGAATGGGGCCGGGCCCTATAAGCATAACCAAAATTTCAAGTCATACTTCAACAGCAGGTGGAAAAGATAAAACTATTAGTTTAGAAATGAATCTATTAGTATTAGATCAATACTTAAATTTAGGATTTTGTTTAAAGACACCCAGCCGATCATGCATTAATTTAAATATATTTTTATTTTAAAGAGTTTTTTTGGGAGGTGATATAAGTGAAACTGGAAGTTTGTGTGTGTTACAGAGGCTAGGTAATGCAAATCATTGACAAGCAAACACCTACATGAAGTGCACAGTACACTCTGCAAATAACTATTTTTCATCTGTAAAATTGCTAATATTGTAATAACGTAATTTACAGATTTTCATGATTTATGATGTTGCCATCAAGTAACTTTGTATTTGTTTTATACTAATACAGTAATGGTAATAGTCTAATACTGTTGTTATTCTTTGATTTATGAATCTTTTGTTTCAGCTGTCTTGCTGAAGTGTAATCACAATTCACATAGTTCAAATATTTGGGGTTTATCTTTCCCGTTTTGCATATTCTTTGGTGTTTATTTCCTTGGTTTGTTTATTTGTTGCCTGTTTGCTTTGTCTGTTGGTTGGCATGTTGGAAAGAATGCGTGCGTTGCAATCAGGTTTGATGCAGCTCAGATCTTCATGCAGATCTATACACGAACTAGACAATTTACTTACATAATTTACAATGATGAAAAGAAAAATAACCACATTTTTAGGAATTTTATTTCTGTATTTTACTGATTAAAAACACAAAAACAAAAAAGAACAGGGGTGTAAATGCAATGTACAAATTTGTCCATTAAATTTCAAATTAACACTTGTCAAGTGTGTCATTTTGAGATGAGTCCTAAGTGATTCATAATCGCAACTATATATATATATATATTATACAGTGCTAGTCTCTGCTTCCAAACAGACCCACTGTGCTCTTGTTGTGTGCAACACTGAATGAGTGATTGTAGCCTTATATAGTGTGTTTTTGATATCTGCTGAATTAGTCTTCTTATACTATGATATGTTAGTTGTTACAGCACTGTTTGGTTGTTATGTGGCTGGTACCATGTGAAACTGTGGTGCATGTACTGTGTACAAGTGGTTTGCAGCACTTGTCGCTTTATTTGAAGCTACATGTATAGTAATATTAGTTATATATATATATATATATATATATATATATATATATATATATATATGTATAATAATATGTGGGGTGAATGTGTTTAGCTGTAACCTGCCACTTGCACTTTTGGCAGAATGATTGGGATCCTTTAGTTTTTTATGCTACTGTGGAAACACAGGGGTGGAATAGATTTCAGAATAAGAGCCAGCAAATACAGAAAGTTGACCCTGGATAAGAAAATTATCTTGCTCAGGAACTGAACCTGTGACTTTTTTGATCACAAGTCTGGTGCTTTACCACTGAGCTATTGTCACTCCCCAAAATTCATGTTGGCTTTTGAGGCTGTCACGGTACAACTTACACTGATCAATTTACAAAGCTGTGGTCATACTATTATTAGTAAAATTAATTTTATTTGCTTAATTTTTATAACATCTCTATTTCTCCCTGTGTGTCTGAACCTTCCCTCCCATTGTTTGCTTTATTTTCCACAAATTTGTGTTTATTGGTACTATATTATACCATAGTGCTTTAGTGCTAGGAGTACTTAGTAGTACACAACAATTTCAAAGCTGTCAAATTTACAGATACTGAACCCTATGAGGTTTGAAATGTGCAGGCATAGGATGAGCTCACAGCTCAGCTTGAAATGAAACTAGTAATGTCTGAATGAATTTTAGTTATATACCCATTTCGGCATTTGTGGTACAAGACTCCAATGCTGGGAGTCTGTGTGTGTGTTGTTGCTTGTGTTGTTTGCCTTTGTTTGTTTATATATATATATATATATATATATATATATATATATATATATATATATATATATATATACATACTTTATCATTTTTTTTAAAAATTTACGTTTAATTATAAATATAATGTATGTGCTTGTTAATTTGTTAAAATAGTTAATACTTGATGTATGTGGTTTATCAGTGATGATCATAGATCAAGCTGAAATTGTAAGATGAAATTAGTTTGTTGATGACACAGGTTGAAATGGATCAGTATTAATTGCTTTTTCAGTTTTGTACACTTTATAAGTTATATATAATATATTGCTCTGTATTGTGTAACATTATTTGAAGCTTTGTGTAACAAGTGCATTTTTTGCTGTTTTTGCTGCACAATTTTCACAATGTATACATACATGTATACAAGTTACAACACTTGTTTTTCATTTTCAGAAACTCCGTTCCCAGAACCATTCCCGGGACCAGAAAGAGCTGAAACAAAAAAACAAGGAACTCATGGCAGCACTGAGGAAAAGTGCAGGAATAGAAGACAAAGACTCTGAACCTAAACAGAAATAATATCAGAAATCAAACTGTCTGCACATTTCTATGGTTTGTGTTGTAGACTCTCTACCAGTATTCCCTTTGGGATGCATTTGTGTGCAAGGATGTGCTGAAACTCAGGATTCTGCATCCTTAGAATAGTTGTTTGCTTGAACTTTAAGAGACGATGTGATTGACAGTAACACTAGCAGTAACCGGAACTTGATCTCTGTCACTACCTGTCTCCACTTCATAAAATTGCTCAGTCATCTTCATTGAAACTTTTGAAGTACACACTCAGTTCATACCTCACACCTGTGTGTGCCTCAGGCTTGTGTGTGTTGATTTTATAAAGGTGTTTTAGTAAAACTAAAAGACCACAGGAACAGCTGAAATGGCTGTAACTTACAGACAAGTACAAGCAGTAACGCAGTGTCCAGTTTTTCCCATGCTTCAGAGACGGTTCATGGGATCATTTCGACGAACAGGAGCAGCTGAGAGAGACAAAGCAGAGTATGTTCCCAACAAGAAGAAATCTTTTATTGATTCTCTGAGAATCTATGCCCGGGGTGGATCAGGTGGCCAGGGATTGCCCAAGTACGGCGGCGTGGGGGGACACGGTGGTAACGTTGTCATCGTTGCAAAAAAAGACCGCTCACTCGCCAATGTCCGCAGCAGATGTCCAACTCGGCGCTTTGTGGCTGGCAACGGTGGAAACAGCACCAAGTTCTGCCTGAGTGGCGACAGGGGGAAAGATATTGAGGTTGCTGTTCCACCAGGGGTGGAGGTTCTGACTGACGAAGGACTCGTCCTTGGAGACCTGAACGATGATGGAGACACAGCGATTGCAGCATCAGGAGGGGAAGGAGGTAACACAAACAACCAGTTCCTTGGTCGCCGAGGGGAGGCCAGACCTGTCCGCCTCAACCTGAAGCTGATAGCTGATGTGGGGCTGGTGGGATTTCCCAACGCTGGGAAGTCAACATTTCTGAAAGCAGTGTCCAGAGCGAAACCCAAGATTGCGAATTATCCCTTCACGACTGTCCGCCCACAAATTGGCATTGCAGAATTTCCAGACTTTAGAAAAATATCCGTTGCAGACTTGCCTGGGTTGATTGAGGGGGCTCATGCCAACTTTGGTATGGGCCACCGCTTCCTGAAGCACGTTGAGCGCACAAAGCTGCTGCTGTTTGTGGTTGATGTGAACGGCTTCCAGCTTGCCCAGGGTTATCCCTTGCGCTCAGCTTTCCAGACAATGCTGTTGCTGAACAGGGAGCTGGAGCTGTATCGGCCAGACTTGCTGGACAAACCGGCAATACTGGTCGCAAACAAGGTGGACACAGACCCCGAGGAGCACTTGACACGAGAGTTGATGTCACACCTGGAGAAACTGCCGGATTCCATGGACACCATCGAGGAAGATCTGCGGCCAGAGATCCTCATCAAGTTTGAGGACGTTTTGACAATGTCCGCCAAGAACTGTGTCAACACCAGCCAAGTAATGGAGAGGGTTCGCACTCTGCTGGATGACTATGCAGACAAGCAGCTAGCCGAGCAGCAGAAAGACCGAGCTGTTATGCTGTGCGATGATGATCAGCAGGGAGTGTTGCAGAAGCACAGAGAACATGCTCGAAGGAAGCTTGTTTGAATTGTGAAGTTGCAGATGGCTAAGGACAAATGAACTCACACACACACAAATTTATGTGATGTTGAGTGTCATGTATACAGTATAGTGAATTATACATGTTTCTGATGTATTTGTTAGCCTGCGTAAGACACGACATTCAGGCCAAGTCAACATTTGATTTGCTGTGACAGAGTACAGGTGCACTAACACTTAGAATATATATATATTGTTCACAGTCACAGTGTATCTATTTCACTCTGACCTACTCAGTGCCAACATCATGGATCCCTGAGGACCTACACTTTAGGCCTAATGCTGGTCACTGTGACTGTGTGAGTGTGAATGCTTTCTCTGTTTCTGTGTTCAGAGCTGGGTTCATAGGGAACGTTGTACTTTATGTCTGCCGACATCTACTAGTACTACTGCTAGTGACATGTTTGAGGAATAACTGGAGATTGATGGAAATAGTCCTGATACTCAAAGCATTATATTATATGCATTTGAAAGTAAAACATTCATTCACAGGACTTCACCCTGTAACTAGTGTAAGCTACAGTCCCTTCATTGTACATCTGGAGACTTGCACTTTTTATATAGATCTGTAGCCACCAGAAAAAGTATACATGTGCCTTCACAGACTCATGATGTAGTGATTGTGTGATTTAAATCCCATGTTTGTTTCTAAAAAATGTGTGGATTTGTTGTACTTGTGTTTAGTGTGCAAATGACATTGTTTTAATATGAACTTAATAAAGTAGCTCGTTTTATGTTGAGAGATTTTTTATTTTTTTAAACAATATTTACTTCCCATATCATCTCTGTCACTTCTGTAGACTCCTGGGTATGTTCTGATGAATGAACTGATGTGTGTGGGTGTGTCTGCATGCGAATAATCAACTGAAAATGTCATGATGATTTGCGTTTGGGAATAAAGTGAATTTTGTAATTTATACTTAGTACCTACTTTATTTTTTAATTCCTTGCACTTCCTGCATTTCTGACCTTTTACTGAAAATTCCTACAACTAACTCACGATTCCAGCGATACATGTTAAAGTATTATTAATTTAGTGGAGTCTCAACACACAAACATTTTGTGTGTGTAAGGGTGATGTGCCAGTACTGCCAGACACTTTAAAGGAGCAAGCTGCCTCAAAAAGTTGTGTCCTTTGGCAGATCACCATGAGATCTTGAAATTATGGATTCTGTTTAAATTGTTCAGTTGATATCAAACTGAAAAATGAGTTTCTACTCTCCACTGCATGACCCATCTTGCATGGTGCATACTCTGACCACAATAAGTTATTATAAGTATGCTGCAGGACATCAAAATCCAATTACTGGTACCAACAAACTTGCACCGCTTGTGGACAAACAACCTAACATGAAAGTGGATGCATACGTGACAGACCATCTATCACATTCAACAGTTTCGTACATCTGATCCCATTCATCATCCGTCACAAAATTTGGTACATTCTTGCCAGTTTTTTATGTAATAGAATAAGAAGCCAAGCATCCTATTTGCACACCCAATCCACCCTCTTGCACTATCAGGCAGCATGCAGACAAAATGATATTACACAGTGACATTTTCAAACGTACTGTATTTCGATCATGGTTACATTTAGTTACATTTACAGTGATTCACAGCAGATGCGGGCTAACATGTACACAGTACACATTCTTTGGTGAGCCCCAGTCTACATTGTCGAGTTCAGAAACTTCAGCACCTTCTTTCTGTTCTTGTCCCTCTGAAAATGTGAAACAAAAAAAACAAGAAATATAATAAGTAAGTAACTTGGTGTTTTATGCCCAATACGAAATATAATAAAGTAATATTCAAATTAATAAATAATAATACATATTTTTGGTTACTTTTATTGAGACTGAAAAGCTCTAAGCAATTCACAAAGAACAATATGAGGGCAGGAGGTGGGGACAGGGTAGACACAATTATATGAAAATCAAACAATATGAGTATACATGGATGCACTAATACACACCTGTTGCACACACACACACACACATGCATGCATGAACACATTGCTAAAACACACTGTTCAACGTGCACACATCAAAATGCAGGAAAAATGAGCTCGCTGGACCCTTAAGAATGAAACTAAATTTACAAAACAAATGCATCATTTTACTGGATGTTTGAGAAGGATGAGGCAACTGGATTGGACCTGATGCAGGTCAGCTTCATTACAGTGCACATTCTTGTCGTGCAGTGGTCACAATGGTGTTCCTGTATCCAAGCTCCTCTACTTGAAAACCTTTAATTCTGTGCTGATTTACCATCACTGTCAGATGCTGTATGTGTAATAATATTAATAAGGCTCTCACTGTTTGAGCCCAGCTGAGCCTTATAATGGCCATGACCTGTACTAGTGTAATGAGACCTGCATCGGTTTTCAAAGGCAGGCAGTTTCTGCCTATAAAAGCTACCAACATAGCAGATTACGTGGAATCCTAATCACTGATTTTGGTATCAAAACAACATATGTTTTGTTAATAGTAACTGTAAAAGAAGTTCTGACAGTTGTAAATTTACAGATACAGTCACACAGTCACACAATGGCTTAACATTCACCTCTTTGTCTGCTTTTGATTTTTTAATTCTGTGCTTGATTGTCTTCCCTGAGATGGCACTTCGACGTGGTTCACTGCTGTCGCTGTCCGTGCTTTGCCTGCCTGCTGTGTTCCAGAACTGAAAACAAACTCTGCATGTCAATCCTGGAAGACAGATTTGGTCCCCTGGGTACTCAAAATCTTGGTCTTTAAACTGGTTGGATGGGACAATCCTGTTTTTGACTGAGGACATCCTCTGCATCATTATAATTTAGTCATATGACAAAAAAAATTTTTTAGAATAAATGTTTGTATGCTGCCATTTGGCATAACTTTGTTACTGTGAAAAGCACCATGAAACATTTCTTCTATGGTCACAGAAATGAAAAATCTCTCACCAAAGACCATCCACATTCTGCACTTTTCATGGTGGCCTTTAATTAGGGATTCAGCTGTAATGCAATAATAATGTAAACCAATAGCACAGTGCCTGTAATGATGTATACACAGACTTTTAGTGCTTTCCACTTTGAATTTTAGTTTTAAATGGTCAGCCCTCTGCCCAATTACGGTACATACTGGTAATGTAATATGTGTATGGCACATGAACAATCACAACTGCAGCAGTCACAAAAATGAACATGCTAGCAAAAGAACGCATGCACCCACCCACCCACACACACCTTTGACAACTGGACAGGCTCGTCTTGCTTGCTGCTCTTCTTCTTGTGTGACTTGTGAGCCTTCTGTTCCCGGCAAGGGGGATGGTTGCAAGGTTTTGGTTATTACCCACCAGTCCGCGGAAACATGGCCATGGGGGATTTCATTGGCAGTAGGTCGTTCATGCGTTGCGACCACATTCAGTCAGCGCCATCAACCGGTAAAAAGAACCAAAACATCTCGATTAGCATCAGGCTCAGAAAACTTCAGCATCATTGACATAAAAAATATACAGTGTCAGTTAACATATAATTTTGTCCTGTTTAAATCTTCACATGGAAAACTAACATCTCCCCATAAATTTGTGAGAAAAAGGAAAGAAATGAGAAGCTATCTTACATTTCATTTCACCTGAGGGACATGCTTAAGAATAACATGCCGGAGACCGTAGCTAAGTGCTGTTCATTCATTAGACTTTTCCAACGAGGGGTTGTCTCGGGAGAGGTACTGGCACTGGCAGGGACTGAGATCACAGGAGGTAGGGTATACCAAATGATACACAGTCACAAAGTTGTCAACCCCTTTTGGGAGTAAACCTTAGTCCAGAGTTTGTGAACCTGCATTTCCCGTATGCAGGCCGGGGTCTTGTTTTTTCGCTGGTGGCAGCGGCATTTTGAATTACAACCAGCATGTGTGGCAGTGGAAGGAAGAAGCAAATTTGTGCGAAATACACGTGTGCGACTTCAAACCTCACTTCCAATGAGATTTCTTAGCCTATTGCACTAGGCCAGCCTGTGCCTTTGGCAATGGTATGTGTCGGCTGCTTGTTCAATGGTTTTTCAATGTTTTTGCTCAGTTTAAAGCAGTAACAAAATCTCATCTATGACTTTTGTAAAGAAAGGAGAGCCTCACTGTTACTATGTTAGTATTAGGCCAAAGCAGCTTATGGCTACATGCTTATACTGGTTAAAAAACATAAAACTAAAAACAACTATACAGGTCCTGAATGTGTCCAGTTTGAACAGTTATCTGTCACCATTGACCACAGTGATTTTTGCTGCTGTGAAGCTTCAAAACAAAGACGTTTAGCACTTTTGTAATGATACCTTGTGTTTTTTATGCTTCCTCTCCTTTTTGTGAGCTCGCTTCTGTTTTCTCTTCTTCTTCTTCCTGTAGTCTGCAAAGTACACACACACACACACACACACACACAAATTCACTTCATATTATTTTATATATAATACTGAACAGTAGTAAAAAAAAAAAAAGGGAACATCTAATACTTATACAAGTTACAACAATTTATTTTCCTTTTTAAATTAAACAAAAATGAAAAAGCAAAAAGCAATTGGTTATGAAAACTGACGGGCAAAAGTAATGTAAAACAATTTGCAAATCTTTTCACACCTGATGATGAACTGCTGCTGCTACTGCTGCTACTACTGTCATCACTTGAAGTGGATGTATCTCTGCTCCGACGCTGCCGCTTGGCTTTGTGGGAGCTGTGGCCATTGCTGCTGTGTTGCCATTTGTGGTCTACACCAGAATCAGAACTGGACTCGCTGGAATCCGATGACTCTGATGATGAAGAGGAGTCTCTGTGGCGAGACCGTTTTCTGCTTCCTGTCAAAAAAAGAAAAAAAAGAAGCTGAGTTGGATATCAACTTTACAGTTGAGATGAACTGTATGCAAATAAACGGTGGGAAACTAGTAATGTGGCTGGAAACTGACATAGGCAATGAACTACCACTGACCTTGTTTGATGTCACCCTGGCCTGGCAGCTGTCAAAGTTGATATATATATATATATATATATATATATATATATGTCTTCTACTTCTACTCAACCAACTTCATACCCTGACATCTGAGACTGAGACCGTGAGAGAGTCTAGGACAGCTCAAACACATTCTGTCATACTGATTTGGACTTTTTTGCATATCATAAATGCATGGGGTTTGAGCAATTGCATGGGAGGGATTTATTTTGCATTAAAAAAAAGGGGGGAAGGGGGGGGGGGTCTACGTATTTGTGACCCCTGCTACTAAATGAGGATTTTATTTTTAACCTGATTAGTATCTGAACAACCTTCACAGTTAGTAACTTTCTGGCCCACGCACATTGTGGTATATGATGCAATTTCCTCGACAAAAACAAAAACAAAAACAGAAACAGTCTCTGGTACTGTGGTAGTGGTACATAATCATGAATCCATGATGCAATTTCTTCGGAAAAAAAAGCAGTCTCCAAATATAAGACGTCCAAAAATCGCCACCCTGAACAGACCTTTCCTGCTGCTTGAACTATGTACTTCATCTCGGTCAGCTGGCATAGTTTGACTACTCCTTGTCTTGAACAACCTGCAACAAACACTTACATTGTAACAAAAATTAAGTACATACGTCACTACATGTAACAACCATCTATTATTATTACAAACCGCGACAGCATGAAACAGACTAAACCATCGAATTCCATTTGTGACGCTAAATGGCATTTGAAATGTCCAAGGAATTTCCGACCGCCTCCTCGGATATTACCCATTTCTGAGATATATACTGCAGACTTATACACACTTTCAAAATTGTGGGAGCTTGTGCGTGACGCGAATGAATCTCACACTCTCATTCTCAAGTTCGTCGTCCGGATTAATGGAAGGGAGGCAACATTCCGGTTCACTTCCGGTGAACAAGGTACATAACTTAAAAAAAGACATCTTCAAAACGATGGCCTGTAAAGAAGTTGGCTCCCTTGTGTCAATTTGCGTGCAGAGCCGCTCCTGTGTGAAAGTCGACTAGGTGGCAGTCCTGGGCTCCCCGTCCCTAATAGTCTCTGTGGACGTAAAGCAACATTGAACTTGTGTGAATACGCCTGGGAGCCGGTTTGGCGTAGCGGTAACAAAAGCCGCGGTATTATTACTCTTAGCTACACTGATTATCTGTACAATGTTAGTCATTATGATTGAGCCGGAGAGACGTCGCGGGTTTGATTCCGCTTCCTGCTCTGATGATGATGTAGAGCTTCATGTCCTGGGATGTCGGTTGACATATTAGGGACAAACTGTGACCAATGCCTAAGCATGGTTCAATGTTGCTTTACGGTCCACAGAAACCACAAGGCTCATTAGGACGGGGAGCCCAGGAGGTGGACGAGGATGACTTTCACACAGCCGTCCTGAACTCTGCTTCCAGCTCTTCTTTCGCTTCAAAACTTGTACTTCATGGGCATTGTTTAATCGGCTGTTGATTCATTGTTCCTCCGCCACAATCGGACTAGTGAAACATTAGCGGCTTATGGCCACAGACACTGATTAATGTATGAAGTTATTCAATGTCAGTCAGTCCTTGTCAGTGCCTCAGTACTGGCCTCGCAACGTTGTCCCGGCATCCGGGGGAACTTGCCACGCCATGGCCGAACAGAACTAGACAGAAGTTAGACTGAAAACGTAAAATATCTGCGTATATCTGCAAATATATTGTGCATGCGTTCCGTTAGCTTAACTTTACTTGTCAGTTACTGAATATTCATCGACTCCGGGACCAGTCAACGGCCGACTGACACGGCGGTGCCGGAAGGTCAGTTACTAATCAGCAAAACTGTGACACTCATTTCTACCTCCCTGGTTCCTTCAACTTCATTTTATTTCACGCCTCCTCAGTCCTAAAAGGTACAGCGGCGTGTCAGATGAACACTGAAACAGACCTTTAGCTGAGACTGGATGGCGATTTCATGGCTTGTCAGTGGTTCGCTCCGATGCGGCCGATGTTCGCGGTTGACTGGGCGGCATAACTTGAATTGTCTCTGAATCAACCAACTCAACCAGTGACTGACGTGACTAAGTTCTTCATTCTGTGTGTGTGTGTGTGTGTGTGTGTGTGTGTTGTTGTGTGTGTGTGTGTGTGTGTGTGTGTGTGTGTGTGTGTGTGTGTGTGTGTGTTTCTCTCTCTGTGTTTGGTGTGGTTTTGTGTGTTTGTGTGTTGTGTGTGTGTATGTGTGTGTGTGTGTGTGTGTGTGGTGTGTGTGTGTGTGGTTTGTGGTGTGTGTGTGTGTGTGTGTGTGTGTGTGTGTGTGTGCTCTCTCTCTCTCATGTGTGTGTGTTTGTGTTTTTGTGTGTGTGTGTGTGTGGTGGTTGGGTGTGTGTGTGTGTGTGTGTGTGTGTGTGTGTGTGTGTGTGTGTGTGTGTGTGTGTGTGTGTGTGTGTGTGTGTGTCAGTGTGCGTGAGTGCGTGTTTAATTCACTGATTGTGCTTTTTACGATGTGCGTGTCTGAAAGTATATGCTTCTTTCTCCCCAAACCCCTGCTCTGTGAACATGCATATTCTTGCGTGGTATATATATATATATATATTTTGCGCATTATCGTTTTATTGCACGAGATTTAACGGGGGGGGGGGGGGGGGGGGGGGGGGGGGGGGGGGGGGGGGGGGGGGAGGAGAAGAAAGAGATGAAAGAAGGGACTATGACTGACTGCTCCGCCAAATCAACAGGCTAAAATCTGCACGCCCTCCGCACAACAATGGTTTCACTGTCAGTCGACACCGGTGTTAACCGTCATGAACTCCATGTTGGTTTTTCTAATAAATCCGGTGTCAAAGTTTCTCCAATCCGGTCCGGTATGCCCAAATCTCCCGCGTTAGCCATGTAATATCCTCATGAAAATTTAATCCGTGCGCCCGACAATGCAGCAGTAAATTGCTACAAGATGGACTTATTTAACTTTCTCGCATCGTCAGCGTCTTACGCTGTGTTATGGCCAGAGTTTCATTTCAGCCAGGCTCCGTCAGCCCCCAGCGCCACACCCAAGGCGAGAGGACGGCCAGGCGGCTTTTGTCCGATCTGTTTGCTCCTAACACAGACGGCCTGTTTGCTCCTAACACAGACGGCCTGTTTGTTTGAACAAGGGCCGCTGATAGACGAAGCAAGACATAGCGAAGATATATGTGCAAGTTCTATTGACAAATACACCTTTTTATTCTGCTCTGTCTCTGCCTCTGCGAGTGTATGTCTTTCGCTCTGTCGCTCTCCGTCACTGACTGAATCTTCCTCTCTGTCTCTGTTTCTGTGTGTGTCTGTGTGCGTGCGTGCGTGTGCGTGCGTGCGTGCGTGCGTGCGCGCGTGCGTGCGTGCGTGCGTGTGTGTGTGTGTGTGTGTGTGTGTGTGTGTGTGCTAGAGAGAGAGAGAGAGAGAGAGAGAGAGAGAGAGAGAGAGAGAGAGAGAGAGAGAGAGAGAGAGAGAGAGAGAGAGAGAGAGAGAGAGAGAGAGAGTAAGTAAGTAAGTTGGTGTTTTACGCCCAGTCAACCGGTACGGTATTATCAGAGAGAGAGAGAGAGAGAGAGAGAGAGAGAGAGAGAGAGAGAGAGAGAGAGAGAGAGAGAGAGAGAGAGAGAGAGAGAGAGAGAGAGAGCGGCTATCTTCTAAGTCTGTCGTAACAGCGACATTTTGTTTGCTTTGTTTTTAAAACTGCCAGTGTTGCGATGGTGAATGAGTTTGGGGAACGTGGAATCATTAAAACAGTGTTACTGTTTGCGTGACCTACGATAGATTGCTACCAGTAGCTACTGAAAACAATTATAAAGGGCAAGGAGGGAGAAAACAGCAGTTCACCAGAACACGGGCATGCTGTGACTGTAGTCATTTCTAGATTTATTCCTGTTGCTGCTTTGTCTAACCCTTGATTTTTGCGTATGGTGGTCTAAAAAAAAGAAAAAAAAAAGAAAAAAAAGAAAGGCGTATGGGATTAAGAACTGTGTAAAATACGCATAAAACATCCGTTAACGCCATCCCTGATTTTGACTTTTGGAATGACTTCCTGGGATGGGAACGCATCCAAACAAAACAGAAGCAGACTCGACAAGAACAGCAATAAGGGCTTGTAAGGACAACACGGAGACAAAACGGTACGGGGGCGGTACGGGCAAAACGGTACGGGGGCGGTACGGACAAAACGGTACGGGGGCGGTACGGACAAAACGGTACGGGGGCGGTACGGGCAAAACGGTACGGGGGCGGTACCGGGGTGGTACGGGTTGGTAATGGCTTGTAATGACAACACGGGGGCAAAACTGTACGGGGCCGGTACGGGCAAAACGGTATGGGGCCGGCACGGGCAAAACGGTGTGGGGCCGGTACGGGAAAAACGGTACGGGGTCGGTACGGGGCACGGTGTGGGCGCGGTGCGGGGCCCGCACGTTTCCCCGTGTGCAGCCCGTACGGTAAATATACGGGGCCCCTTAGGGTGCCCGTACCGCCTATTGTGGGCCGGGCAGTGTTGGTACTGCCTGTACCATGCCAGTACCAGCCCCGCACGGGCATGTTTACTGGGAAGAAGGCGGCCGGGTGGTGTGGTAGGGAGAGTGAAAGAAAGTACACACAGCTTATCCTTGATTAGTGACAGAGGATGGCTGACGAGACGCACCCACTGAGACCTGAATTTCACAGAGAGAGAGAGAGAGAGAGAGAGAGAGAGAGAGAGAGAGAGAGAGAGAGAGAGAGAGAGAGAGAGAGAGAGAGGACAGCTTGAACAGGTGAGATTTCAAAGATGGTTTTAAAGATGTGAGCGTGTTTGGTTCAACTTTGCAAGGGAAACTCTTCCAGACAGACGGTGCATCATAAGAAAAAGATCTCTGACCGAGCGAGTGTGTGCACACAGAGGGAAGACAAAGAATGGAAGCCTCAGAAGAAGAGCGAACTCAGTGAACAGGCTGCTGGTGGAAGAAAAAGACAAGAGAAATAAGGGGTGGACGAGGATGGCTGAGGACTGGGACAGGGCGGTTTGTAGCTCAGCGTTCAGCAGTAAACATTTTGCTTTACGTCCACAGAAGCGAGGTTCAGCTTGATCGTTTGGTGTTTTATCAGTTGCTGTGGCTGCAAGCCGCCAGAACCGTT
>JABMCL010003238.1:202500-242500 GCA_018857735.1 Alviniconcha marisindica
GGTTCGATTTTGTTCTTCTATCACAATTTACGCAAAAGACAGTATTTTGCTTCGAATTTGTTCTTCTATCACTATAGTTACGCAAAAGTAGTAGCATTTCAGTTCGAATTTGTCCTTCTATCACTATTTATGCAAAAGACGTAGTATTTTGGTCCAGATTTGTTCTTCTATCACTATTTATGCAAAAGACATAATATTTTGGTTACAATTTGTTCTTCTATCACTATTTATGCAAAACACATAGTATTTTGGTTCAAATTTGTTCTTCTATCACCTGTTACACAAAAGTAGTAGCATTTTGGTTCGAATTTGTTCTTGTCACTATTTACGCAAAAGACGTAGGCCTAATATTTAGAAAAGCTTGTGGTCTTGATCACATACATGCAGAGACGCTGAAAGCGGGTGGAAAAGATGTGATACTGTTCATGACCAAACTATCTAATACAATTTAAAAAAAAAAGGCAATTTTCGAAGTGACTGGGCCAAAGCTATCACCGTTCCTATACACAAAAAGGGAGACACACACTTAGTAGACATTTATAGAGGACTTTCACTCCTTAGCATCGTTATACATCAATTTAGAATACTAGACTGTATAACTGGTTAGAAGAAAATGACAAAATTGTAGAAATGCCAGCTGGGTTCCGCAGGAACTATTCGACTACAGATCAGATTTTTTAATTTACATGCAATTTCTCAGAAGTGTTTGAACAAGAAAGGCCAGAAGTTATATGTTGCTTTCGTGGACTTCAAAAAGGCTTTCGACTCCGTGCACCACGATAAACTGTTACAAGCTATATAAAAAGAAGGAGTTCAAGGGAAATTGTTTGCCTCTATAAAATCTATGTATGATTCTTTGCTGTCTTGTGTCAGGGCAAACAATGAATACTCTGATTTTTTTTTAATTGTCCCATTGGTGTCCGCTAGGGGTGTGTATTAAGTCCTAACATTTTCTCCCTGTTCATTAATCAGCTTACCAATTATATTACTGGGACAGGTAGACATGGTATACAACTCTTATAGAGACTAGCTGAATTGTTCATACTCCTTTTTGCAGATGATGTAGCTCTGTTGGCAACCACTCCTTATAGTTTACAAAACCATCTAATTTCTCTGAAATCTTTGATTTAGCAGAATCGGCATTTAATGGTTTTAGATTGTGTGATTCTGTCTGGAATTCTATTTGATAATAACTCACTCCATTTATATTTGTCAAATCGGCACACAAATATAATTGTTTATGTGTTTTCCTGTTGTAGAAAATCTCGCTGTTACCCGACATACACGCAATGCATTCAAGTCATGGCAAAAAAAGACCACCCCAACAACAACAACAACAAAATAAAAAATAAAAAGAAGAAGAAGAAGAAAAGAAGAAAAGAAAAAAGAAGAAAAAAGACGCGCGCGCGCACATACCCACACACCCACTCTCACTCTCTGTCACACACACGCACGCACGCACGCACGCACGCACGCACCACACACACACACACACACACACACACACACACACACACACACACACACACACACACGCGCGCGCGTGCACACACACACACACACACACACACACACACACACACACACACACACACACACACACACACACACACACACACACACACACACACACACAAACAAACAAACAAACAAACACCTACACCCTTAGACTCCAGGATTATTATACGTTTTATATTAGTTTCTAAACTTGTGTCACTTCGTTCTCTGGAACACGGATCAGTAAGCTTGATAGCGCTAGATAATACTTCTCCCCTGTCCCCCGTAAGAGCAGAGAATGAGCTGTTATCCCGAAGCCCATAAAAAAACAAAGAAGAAGAAGAAGAAGATGATGATGAAAAAGCTGCGTGCAAAACCGATCTCCCCAGCCCCCACACCTCCGTACTGCAGTCCTATTCACCCTGTTCATTAAATGAAGGGGAAGAACAAGTTGCGAAGTCCTAAGAGAGACCAAATCGTCCCTAACACCTTACAGGGGTAATTCCCTGATAGGGACCGAATCGTCCCTAACACCTTACAGGGGTAATTCCCTGACAGGGACCGAATCGTCCCTAACACCTTACAGGGGTAATTCCCTGACAGGGACCGAATCGTCCCTAACACCGTACAGGGGTAATTCCCTGACAGGGACCGAATCGTCCCTAACACCGTACAGGGGTAATTCCCTGACAGGGACCGAATCGTCCCTAACACCGTACAGGGGTAATTCCCTGACAGGGACCGAATCGTCTCTAGCACCTTACAGGGGTAATTCCCTGACAGGGACCGAATCGTCCCTAGCACCTTACACTAGGGGTAATTCCCTGACAGGGACCGAATCGTCCCTAACACCTTACACTAGGGGTAATTCCCTGACAGGGACCGAATCGTCCCTAACACCTTACACTAGGGGTAATTCCCTGACAGGGACCGAATCGTCCCTAACACCTTACACTAGGGGTAATTCCCTGACAGGGACCGAATCGTCCCTAACACCTTACACTAGGGGTAATTCCCTGACAGGGACCGAATCGTCCCTAACACCTTACACTAGGGGTAATTCCCTGACAGGGACCGAATCGTCCCTAACACCTTACAGGGGTAATTCCCTGACAGGGACCGAATCGTCCCTAACACCTTACACTAGGGGTAATTCCCTGACAGGGACCGAATCGTCCCTAACACCTTACACTAGGGGTAATTCCCTGACAGGGACCGAATCGTCCCTAACACCGTACACTAGGGGTAATTCCCTGACAGGGACCGAATCGTCCCTAACACCTTACACTAGGGGTAATTCCCTGACAGGGACCGAATCGTCCCTAACACCTTACAGGGGTAATTCCCTGACAGGGACCGAATCGTCCCTAACACCTTACAGGGGTAATTCCCTGACAGGGACCAAATCGTCCCTAACACCGTACAGGGGTAATTCCCTGACAGGGACCAAATCGTCCCTAACACCTTACAGGGGTAATTCCCTGACAGGGACCAAATCGTCCCTAACACCTTACAGGGGTAATTCCCTGATACAGTGATAGGGACCGAAGCGTATTTGCAGAGGGTTGCGGACTGCATTGTGGTCGCAGCCCCGGTTTCTGTGTCAACACTGATGGTCTGTGGAACGTGTGCACGCTCACGCTTCATCCTCCTTCCACACTGACCCTCTTTTTCCCTCTCGGGTCCAGTCGTAGGGAACTGCGGACGCAGAAATTAAGGTCCCCCTCAGCCAAAAAAGAAGAAGAAAAAGCAAAGAAGAAAAAAGCACTTTTCTCGTTACATGTTCAACGCCGTATTTTCTCCAGAGCGGTACTAGCTGGGACCAAGATCCCGGTAGATGGGAGTGGGGGGAGGGGGGGGGGGGGGCGGATATATACCTAACGCTAAGAGAGCTGAAGCGGGGAATTTAAACGCCGTTATCCGCTTACCTGCTGAACGCTTGTCTTTCCTTCTCTGCCCGTCTCTCTCTGTCTCGCCTTATTCACCAGTCTATCCTCTCTTTCCGTCTCTCTCTGTCTCGCCTTATTTACCAGTCTGTCCTCTCTTCCCGTCTCTCTCTGTCTCGCCTTATTCACCAGTTTGTCCTCTCTTCCCGTCTCTCTCTGTCTCGCCTCATTCGCCAGTCTGTCCTCTCTTTCTGTCTCTCTTGTCTCGCTTTATTCACTAGTATGTCCTCTCTTTCCGTCTCTCTCTGTCTCGCCTTATTCACCAGTTTGTCCTCTCTTTCCGTCTCTCTCTGTCTCGCCTTATCCACCAGTCTGTCCTCTCTTCCCGTCTGTCTCTGTCTCGTCTTATTCACGAGTCTGTCCTCTGTTTTCGTCTCTCTCTGTCTCGCCTTACTCGCCAGTCTGTCCTCTCTTCTCGTCTCTTTCTGTCTCGCCTTATTCAAGAGTCTGTCCTCTCTTTCCGTCTCTTTCTGTCTCGCCTTATTCACCAATCTGTCCTCTCTTCCCGTCTCTCTCTGTCTCGCCTTATCCACCAGTCTGTCCTCTCTTCCTGTCTCTCTCTGTCTCGCCTTATTCACCAGTCTGTTCTTCTCTGCCCGTCTCTCTCTGTCTCGCCTTATTCACGAGTCTGTCCTCTGTTCCCGTCTCTCTCTGTCTCGCCTTATTCACGAGTCTGTCCTCTGTTCCCGTCTCTCTCTGTCTCGCCTTATTCACCAGTCTGTCCTCTGTTCCCGTCTCTCTCTGTCTCGCCTTATTCACCAGTCTGTCCTCTCTTCCTGTCTCTCTCTGTCTCACCTTATTCACCAGTCTGTTCTTCTCTGCCCGTCTCTCTCTGTCTCGCCTTATTCACCAATCTGTCCTTTGTTCCCGTCTCTCTCTGTCTCGTCTTATTCACCAGTCTGTCCTCTGTTCCCGTCTCTCTCTGTCTCACCTTATTCCCGAGTCTGTCCTCTCTTTCCGTCTCTTTCTGTCTCGCCTTATTCACCAGTCTGTCCTCTGTTCCCGTCTCTCTCTGTCTCGCCTTATTCACCAGTCTGTCCTCTCTTCCCGTCTCTCTCTGTCTCGCCTTATTCACCAGTTTGTCCTCTCTTTCCGTCTCTCTCTGTCTCGCCTTATCCACCAGTCTGTCCTCTCTTCCCGTTTCTCTGTCTCGCCTTATCCGCCAGTCTGTCCTCTGTTCCCGTCTCTCTCTGTCTCGCCTTATTCACGAGTCTATCCTCTCTTCCCGTTTCTCTGTCTCGCCTTATCCACCAGTCTGTCCTCTGTTCCCGTCTCTCTCTGTCTCGCCCTATTCACGAGTCTGTCCTCTCTTCCCGTTTCTCTGTCTCGCCTTATCCACCAGTATGTCCTCTCTTCCCGTTTCTCTGTCTCGCCTTATCCACCAGTCTGTCTTCTCTGCCCGTCTGTTTGTTTGTTTTGGCTTAACGCCCACAGAGACCACATACGGTGTAGTGGGGTGGGAAGGGATGGTGGGTGCGGGGGGAGGAGGAGCGGGGGTGGGGGGGTGGGGGTGGGGGTAGGTGTGGGGGCTGTCGGATACATATGAACAGCTCGTCCAAAGCGCTCCGACCCGCACAAATCAGGACTGCCACCACCAGTACAGTAGATGTTAAGGTGTCAGGGACCTCGCCAGCCAGTGCGAAGCAGCTTGCTCTTTGAACAGTTGCACGCGGAACGCTCACAAAGACAGTGCCCAGAGAACCAACTGTTGAAACCTGATGCAAAGGATTGTCCAACTCACCATGAGGGCCCAGCTCCACCTGCTTGTTCAGACCGCCCCTGGGCTCTGACTGCCCGTCTGATTGATCATAGGGCTTAACGTCCGCAGAGACCACATGCGGTCTGTTAGAGACAGGGCGGATCAGGTACCTATGAGTAGCTCGTCCCAAGCGGTCCGACCCAGTGAGCCGGTTTGGCCTAGCGGTAAGGCGGTAGGCTGGTAAACAGGAACCTCGGTTCGAATCTACTTCGGCTCTCCTTTCACTTCAAAGGTTGTGGTCTGTGGACACTGTCTTGTGACTTTGTCGCTCACAATTATGAAACATTAAAATGGCTCTCATCGCTGCCCACCTTACTGCAGAAGTCATTCTGGTGGTGACAGTGTAGCGATAGGTATATAATCTCCCTCTGATCTCCCCCACCTCCATATCCCCTTTCCCCCCTTCTCCCGTCTCTAATAAGCCTTGTGGTTTTTGCGGACGTTAAGCACCACGTTTACTTACTTTGGTCCGACCCGCAAAGACCGAAGAGATCGTCAACCACCATCAGAACAATAGATGTTAAGGTGGTGGAGATCGCGAGCCAGCCAGTGCGAATTTAGCAACTTTTGTATTTCGCGACATGCTCTTTCAACAGCTGTGCGGAACACAAGGTCAGAAGGACAGTGTCCAGAGAACCAACTCAGCAGCATGACAATCCATCCAGCTATGAGAGCCCAGCTCCGTCTCCCTCTTCAGACCTCTCCTAGGCTCTGACTGCCCTTCTTCGTTTAATGCTGCTTTATGAACACTGACAGCACGGACTATTAGGGTGATGATGATGATGAAGTGATGCTTAATGTCCTCAGATGTCAGTTGAATATTAGGGACAAGCTGTGACCAATGCCGAAGCTTTACGTCCACGGAAACCAGAAGGCTCGTTAGGAGGGACAGCCCAGGATGGCCATCTCGACTCTCACACAGCTCCTGAACTATGAACTGGACTATAAGGGACGTCCATCTCGACTTTTCTACAGCTCCCGAGCTCTCTCTGCCCGTCTTCTTCTTTAAATGGTGCTTTACGTCCATAGAGACCATAAGGACTATTAGGGACGGGGAGCCCAGGACGGCCACCTCGACTTTCACACATTTCCTGAGCTCTGTGCCCGTCTCTCTGTCTCACTTTACCTGTCTCTCCTTCTCTCTGCCTGTCTCTGTCACACCTTATCCATCCGTTTCTCCTTCTCTCTGCCCGCCTCTCCATCTCACCGTTATCTGCCTATCTCGTCTTCTCTCTGTCTGTCTCTATGTCTCACCTTATCTACCTGTCTCATTTTCTCTCTGCCTGTATCTCTGTCTCACCTTATGTACTTGTGTCTAGAACTCTTTGCCTGTATCTCTGTGTCACTTGATCTACCTGTCTCTCCTTCTCTCTGCTTGCCCGTCTGTCTCACCTCATAGATACTCTGTACCTCATTCTCTCTGCCTGCCTCTCCGTTTCACCAGATCCACCTGTCTCTCCTTCTCTCTGCTTGTCTGTCTGTCTCACCTTATGTACCTGTCTTATGGTCTCTCCGCCTATCTCTGTCTTTTTTGGGGTCTTTCCTTCTCTCTGCTTTTTGTTTTGCTCTCCTTCTAGGCTCCGCCTCTCTCTGTCTGGCTCTCGTTATGTCTGCATCTCTCTCTCTCTCTCTCTCTTTGCTTGTTTCTGGATGTCTTTCTCTCTCATTCATTGTGCCATTGAGCTATTGACTCGAGAGACATACGCACGACACGTTACCTCACATTCCACAAGCGCTGTGACGTAAACCGATTGAAAAGAAGAAGAAAAGGAACCTGCCCAATTCTGCGCGAGCCAGAACAGGTTCGAAGAGGTGCACAACCGGAGAATGCATAATTTACCTGAGATTGTGACACACGAGGAGGAGGGAGTAGCCCAAAGGGACCGAGGGGGGTGGGGGTGGGGGTGGGGGTGAGGGGGGGGGGGGAACGAAGGGGGTGGGGGGAAGGGGAGAAAAGTCATCCCTGTAGTCTTTTGAAATACTAGTCTTTTAAGACCGAGAAAACAAACTCCTCCACAAAACACACATTGACACAAGAGACAATTGACTGCCTTTCCGACGACCCCTGACCCCGCACGTGACACGCACACAGCATGCGCAGAAATCACCGATGGAGATTAAGCACGCGCGCCAATCAAAAGTCTGTGACAGATTGGACGCTGCAAAGCGTTACGACGATATCGCAACTCCACGTCTCGTTTTACACGACGGGTGGTCCAGCCAGGCGGACCTCTTTGATCACTTGTTTGACGAGGATTTGGGTCTAACCGGGAAGAACCCTTGAGCAAACGCACGATTTTTAATTATTTTTTTTTTATCGCAAATTGTCTGGCAATTTCATAAAGTATTAGTTACATGCGTCTCTGGTAACAGTCAACCGCATTCTTTGGCTTGGCTCAGTCCAAAGTTATTTGCTTTTTAAGCAAAAGCATCGTGCACGTAAGGTAAGGCTACATGTCAGACGATTTACAGAAAACGGGTCACACCGTTGGCCAAGGCCAGCCTCCTTGCATTATAATAATATTTAACTTCTTTTCAGGGACATCTCTTTGATGTTTTGTCGTGTTTTTTGGTTGTTACCCCCCCCCCCCCCTCTCTCTCGCTCCACTGTCCCAAAGAGAAATAAAAATCGTTTAGGTGCGAGTTTGATATTTTTGTTTTCATTTGCAGTTCATGCCCAGCGTGTTAAAGAAGAACAATTAATTATTTACCGATATTCTTTCGATGTGATGATTATGAATACAGACAATTGAATTCCGTTATAATACACACACACACAAACACCACGACTCGGGAGCGATGATTAGCGGCCAAAAGCGATCCCCAACACACACCACACACACACACATATCGCCGCCACACACACACACACACACACACAACACAACACACACACACACACACACACACACACACACACACACACAAGCACTCACGCACGCACACACACACACACACACACACACACACAAGCACGCACACACGCACACACAAACACGCACGCACGCGCACGCACACACGCACACGCACACACACACACACCATCTCTCTCTCGCTCCCTTTTCATATTCGTCCCTCGACCCCACCCGCAAAAAAATGTCGCTTTCACTTGAATCGTGTTTGGCTGAAAAATACTCGGCGTCTCGGAAAAGGGTTCTTCCCACTTTCAGCTGTAGTGTTTCTCTGTGATTCCCCCTCCTTAGCTTCACACAGCGCTGGGGTTTGGCGAGTCCAAGGAGAGAGAGGGCAAGCACTTTACCACGTTACCACTTATCCTTTAAGTGAGCTGACAAGTTTTTAACAAGTCTAATAACCTGCCTATATTTGCCGTGGCTGGCGGCAAAGAAGCCGCTGTGTTTGCGTTTCGGGGCTGAGCATCATGGGCTGATCCCGTCGACCGGATGACGACGACGGGAATGTCGTGTCTGAGAGGGCTGCTGGCTGCTCACTCGCAGGACCCGACCCACCTTGGCTTGGGCTGTGTGCCAGCACACCGACACCAGCAAGACTATACGCCAAAGCCACATTAACATATGTGCAGTGTTACGCACTTGGCTTGGGCTGTGTCCCAGCACACCGACACCAGTAAGACTACGCCAAAGCCACATTAACAAAATTATGTGCAGTGTTACGCACTTAGCTTGGGCTGTGTACCAACACATCGACACCAGCAAGACCACAACACCAATTAAATGTTGTCACAACACGTTGACACCAACAAGACAAGAAAACCAAGGCCATATTAAAATGTTGTAACGCCTTGGCATAGACTGTGTCCCAACACATCGACACCAACAAGACCACAACACCAAGGCCACATTGAAATGTTGTTACGCCTTGGCTTGGGCTGTGTCACGACACATCGACACCAGTAAGACCACAACATCAAGGCCACATTGAAGTGTTGTCCCAACACATCGGCATCAACAAGACAAAAACACCGAAGCCACATTAAAAAGTTCATTGTTACGGCTTGGCTTGAGCTGTGTCCCAACACATCGACACCAGCAAGACCACAACACCAATGCCACATTGAAATGTTGTCACAACACGTTGACATCACCAAGACAAGAACACCAAGGCCATATTAAAATGTAACCCCTTGGCATAGACTGTGTCCCAACACATCGACACCAGTAAGACCACAACATCAAGGCCACATTGAAGTGTTGTCCCAACACATCGACACCAGCAAGACAAAAACACTGAGGCCACATTAAAATGTTCATTGTTACGGCTTGGCTTGAGCTGTGTCCCAACACATCGACACCAGCAAGACCACAACACCAATGCCACATTGAAATGTTGTCACAACACGTTGACATCACCAAGACAAGAACACCAAGGCCATATTAAAATGTAACCCCTTGGCATAGACTGTGTCCCAACACATCGACACCAGTAAGACCACAACATCAAGGCCACATTGAAGTGTTGTCCCAACACATCGACACCAGCAAGACAAAAACACTGAGGCCACATTAAAATGTTCATTGTTACGGCTTGGCTTGAGCTGTGTCCCAACACATCGACACCAGCAAGACCACAACACCAATGCCACATTGAAATGTTGTCACAACACGTTGACATCACCAAGACAAGAACACCAAGGCCATATTAAAATGTAACCCCTTGGCATAGACTGTGTCCCAACACATCGACACCAGTAAGACCACAACATCAAGGCCACATTGAAGTGTTGTCCCAACACATCGACACCAGCAAGACAAAAACACTGAGGCCACATTAAAATGTTCATTGTTACGCCTTGGCTTGAGCTGTGTCCCAACACATCGACACCAGCAAGACCACAACAACAAAGCCACATTGAAATGTTGTCACAACACGTCGACACCAGCAAGACAACAGAACCGATCTAAATGTCAACTTCTACAGTCAATGTAAAACCAACAGTATCGGTCAAAATATCAATATCTACATTCAACATAAGACCAACCACAAGGGCTAAACATTCTATAGTCAAAGTAATATCAACGGTACTGGTCTAACGTAACGACATACACGTTCTACAGTCAATACATTGAAAAATCAACCGGAACTTGCACCTGCTTAGTTTTGGTCACTATGAATCAGCTTTTTGCTCACGCGTTTTGAACATTGCTGGTTTGTTTGACCCGCGAACTCCTTGCCCTGGGGAAAGAGTGAGCCTTTAAAATCAAGTGTAATTTCAAACAACATTTGGCCAACACGTCATGTTTGACAGATCCCGTGACACTCAGACACACGCCTTTAACTACAACCAGTTCGGATCATGCTGTATGGCTCCTCTCGATCTCATCCCCCCCCCCCCCCCCCCCCACTGCCCAAGACGGTATTAAAAAGACATAAACAGGAATCGCGGCGTTGACGGTGATTAAAGAAATAAAGCACAGGTGACACGGTGTTATCACACCACGAGGGGTCTGTATCATCCCGGATCACGTGACCTCCACAGCCGGGCCTCACGCGAACCTAGCAACGATCGGGCGAAACGCCGGGTTCAAATCGCCAAAGCGACTTAACGAAACCTGATTTGCTGTGACTTTTCTGGAAATAGAATTGAACCCTAACCTGCTTATCAAGATCGCCCCGGACAGCTCCAGTCGGAAAAATAAATCAAGGGTGTTTGTTGAGAGGATGTTTGAAGGCGGTTCGGATCGCCATTCTATTGAGCTGTGAAGGGAACGGTGTGACTGCATTGATCCGGGAGATTTGGCAAATCTTGCACTTGCGTGGCAACAGTCCAAAGGCTGTATCTCAGGCTGTAACCTTGAAAAAACGTCTGGGCAATGTGACTGGAATTTGAAATAAAGAAGGAATTAAATAAAGAACTGGAGAGAGAGAGAGGAGAGAGAGAGAGAGAGAGAGAGAGAGAGAGAGAGAGAGAGAGAGAGAGAGAGAGAGAGAGAGAGAGAGAGAGAGACACACACACACACACACATACAACACACACACATACAAACACACACACACAACACACACACACGCACGCACGCACCCCCCCCCCCCCAGAAACAAATACAGAAAGATGGAAAAGAAACACACTTGGTTGAAACATTTTACGGACTTGACGCTCATCTTAAAGGGACGTTGTTTCCACCGATGTTGTATGAAAGCAGTGACGTTTATGACGATTTTGTTTTCTCACTTTAAGTTAGCAACCAACATCACGTGTTAGCAACCAGTATCATGTAATACAGATTAGTTGACAATATTGGCACAGCAGTTATTTTAAGGTCCCAAGAAAGCTGCCAAAAGAAACATTAGAAGTACAACAAAATTTTGTATGGCATACAAGCGAGCATCCTGGAGGGCTTGTCGTAAAATTCTGATTAGCTGAGAAGCGAGAAACTGAAGAAAAAAAGCAAAAAAGGAGGGAAAGATAATAATTAGACATCAGAAAATATACCGGTAATCCTTGGTACAAAATTTTCGGTAGGGCGACAGAATTCCGGTACCCTGTATAAAGAGTGTCGAATCAATAAAAGGATTTGTTTTGGGTGGTCGAATTAATGGGGTTATGTCGGAATGGTTTGATGCTAGTAGGCTTTGGAAGGTAAATCTGACCTTTGGTGGCATGAATTTGGCCTTAAGCAGAGGAAGATGGTGTGTGTTTGTGGGGTGGGGTGTGTGTGTTTTGTGTGTGCGTGCGGCGTGCGTGCGTGCGTGCGTGGGCGTCGTGCGGGGTGCGTTTTTTTGTGGTTTTGTTTTTTGTTCCCCCTTTTGTTTGTGGGTGTTTGTGGTTTTGTGTGTTTTGTGGGGTTTTTTGTGGGGTTGTGTGGCCCGGTGGTGGTTTTGGGGGCGATTTTTAATGGTGGTGGGCCCGTTTGTTTTGTGGCAATTTTTAAGGGGGGTTGTGTTTGTGTGGCCCTTAAAAGGTGCGTGTGTGTGTGTGTGAACGTGTACCAGTATGAGGGCACATGCGTGTGTGTATTTGCTAGTATTCATGCGCACGCGCGTGCGTGTATGTATTTGTCAAAATCGATGCTTGAAAGTCCCGAAAACACAATCGTGAATGCATGTTGCCATTTTGTGTGGAGCTGTCTGTATCAGTGACATAATAAAAGCCGGCATGTGTACAAAATGATCAAATCCGTCACGAGCCAAACCTTTGCTGCTCATAAGAAGCTGAAATTCAAACCAAAATACTGCGTATTTTGCGTAAACAGTGATAGAAAAACAAGTTTGAACCAAAAAATACTACGTCTTTTGCGTATACAGTGATAGAAGAACAAATTCGAATCAAAATACTACGTCTTTTGCGTATACAGTGATAGAAGAACAAATTCGAACAAAAATACTACATCTTTTGCGTAAACCGTGATAGAAGAACAAATTCGAACGAAAATACTGCGTCTTTTGCGTATACAGTGATAGAAGAACAAATTCGAACCAAAATACTACGTCTTTTGCGTAAATAGTGATAGAAGAACTAAATCTAACCAAAATATTAGGCCTACGTCTTTTGCGTATACACAAAAGGAGTAGCATTTTGGTTCCTCTCACTATATTATAGTGAGTCAAAATGCTACTACTTTTGTGTAACTGGTGATAGAAGAAGAAATTGGAACCAAAATACTACGTGTTTTGCATAAATAGTGATAGAAGAACAAATTCAAACCAAAATATTACGCCTTTTTGCGTAAATAGGGATAGCAGAACTTATTCGAAGCAAAATAGTACGTCTTTTGCGTAATAGTGATAGAAGAACAAATTCGAAGAAAAATACTGTCTTTTGCGTAAATAGTGATAGCAGAACAAATTCGAAGCAAAATACCATGTCTTTTGCGTCAATAGTGATATAAGAACAAATTCGAACCAAAATGCTACGCCTTTTGTGTAAACAGTCATAGAACAAGGACACGAAGCCTGCAGATGAAAATAGTTGCAAGTTTTTTTCCGTTTTCAGGACAAATGACTCGGGTCGGTTTCCCTTGGAGCAAAACTGTACACACCTCTCTGCTCGTGAATCCAGTATCTATGCCCCCACCAGCAAAATGTAATGTAAAAGTTGTTTAAAACAATTAATTTAAGCGCTTACACCTAACATGAGCCTGAACCGCACGGAATCGGTTGGCACGCGAGCCGTTTACTTCACACAAACAGCCACACAAAAATGCTATCAACGGGAACAGAAGCCCGCTCGTTTCATACCACCCCCACTCTTGAAATCAGTCGTTTCAATGGCTATATAGATAAATCTCTCGTCCTAATGAAAAAAAAAAATCCGCTTTAAATCGGTGAAACAGAATTAGTTCCAGCCAAACGAAGGCCGCGTTGTGTGCGGCAACCTTACTCCTCTTATTGTGAGGAGGAGACGGCCTGTGATTGACGATTACCTCTTCAACACACGCTTCTACTTCTAAATTTCGCTTGTCGGTGAAAAGAGCTCATCTTTCTAAACGGCACACACAAGGAAAATGTTGCCAAGGAAAATGAATCTTTCCCGAAATGGACTGTATGAAGCGGCTATGAAAATGATATTACAGATGGTGACGTTCCCTTTATAATGAAAAATTTGAGACCTTGTATCGTTTTCTGTGGACGTTAAGCACCATGTTTACTTACTTACTTACTTACCTTGTATCGTGTTCGAGGATTAGGCGTCCTTGCATTTTACCGCTTCTGTTTGTTATTTACTCTCCTGTCTTGACTGTTACTTAAATGTGCTTTACTCTGTGTGTGTGTGTGTGTGTGTGTGTGTGTGTGTGTGTGTGTGTGTGTGTGTGTGTGGGGTGTTGTGTGTTGTGTGTGGTGGTGTGGGGCGTGTTGGTTGTGGGTGGCGTGCGTGTGTGCGTGCACCGGCCGAACTGAAACACGAATGGCCGACAACACCACACACAAAAACCCACACCACACCCAACCCCAAACACACACCCCCAAACCCACACACCAAAAAAAAAAACCCCCCCCAAAACATACATCCAGGCTTAAAGGTACTTAAAATCACTAAATATCCACACACAAATACAAATACAATTGTTATCATTGTCGTTGCTGCTGCTGTTATTTTTCTTACGTCATTCAGCCTCAGACTGAGAGATGGGATGGAGCGCATATGGACTTTTGCAAGCACATAGATACCATCTTGAACTGAACTGAACTGTACTGGGACTGAAAACATTATTTTTATCATTACAAGATCACTCATCTCAGACTCAGGATATTTGATTCTTTTCTGGAATATTTTCGTTGACACACCTTTACAACCGCCATTGTTACTTTACTGCGTTCGTGAAGTACATGTGTAATTTAAGACGTCATTCCACAACCCACCCGAGATCCCCTTGTTCACGTTAAATCCCTTTTCACTGTACAAAAATAGTCAAGAATGCTGTCAACGTGAATATCCACGTTGAAATACTATCTGGCATTTAGTGTCTGCGGTAAACGTTTTAAACAACACACGAACGTACACACGCACGAGCAGACACAGACACACAAACACATATACAACACAAAAAAACGAAACCACACACACACACACACACACACACACACACACACACACACACACACACACACCACCCCACCCCATCCAACACACACATCACATGCTGATAGTGCAATCGGACTACCATCCCAAGGGGTCCCAGAAAAGAGAGAGAGAGAGAGAGAGAGAGAGAGAGAGAGAGAGAGAGAGAGAGAGAGAGAAAAGGGGGGGTTACAGTGGGGATGGAGAAGTAAAAAGTTGTTACAATAAATGTTTCAGACATCAGACACAAGAACGTTTCACATGTCAGATAAAGGTCGTCACAGATCTAGATAGAAATAATGATTTGACCTGATTTGATTTCTGTCTCTCTCTCTCTCTCTCTTTTACACACACACACACACACACACACACACACACACACACACACACACACACACACACACACACACACACACCACCACACACACACCCCCCACACACACTACACAACAAAAACACACACACACACACACACACACACACACACACCACACACCACACGCACGACCACGCACGCACGCACGCACGCACGCACGCACCACCACACACACACACCCCACACACACACAAACACACTAACACGAGGGGTTTTTTTTTGGCTTTTTAATTTGCTGAAAATTATCATTAACAATCCTTGCGGTCCATGCATAAGAACGCTTATTCATCTGGCAATCATCTCTCGTATGGTGGAAATGGACATAATTATTGGCATATGATGTACAATGACTTTTGAGTACTGTCGTGCGAGCATACGTCTTTTAAACTGTACAAATGTGTTCGTATATGTAATATATGCTCATGGAAATTTTGTGTGAGATACAGATCAGGTGACTATAAGTAAGTAAACATGGTGCTTAACGTCCACAGAAACCACAAGGCTTATTAGGGACGGGTAGAAGGGGGTATGGAAGTGGGGGAGGGGATTATATACCTATCGCTACCGTCACCACCAGAATGACTCTGCATTAAGGTGGGCAGCAATGAAAGCCATTTTAATGTTTCATAATTGTGAGGGACAAAATCACAAGACAGTGTCCACAGACCACAACTTTTGAAGTAAAGGAGAGCCGAAGCAGATTCGAACCGAGGTCCCTCTGCTTACCAGCCTAACGCCTTACGCTAGGCTAAACCGGCTCACCGGTTGACAGTAACTATATGCAAGGATACATAGGCGTTTGCTTTTGTGAATGCAAGCAAGTGCATATTCAAATACAATTGAATTTTGTTTAATGTTTGTTGTTTTTGTCTAATCTATTGACATATGTTGTTATCTTGATAAGCTGATAATCGTAAGAGCAGTCTAACATCACTTTTACGTAAACGTTTAAATGAAAAGGAAGCAGAATAATAATAATAATAATAATAATAATAATAATAATAATAATAATAATAAAAATAAAGAGGATTTCTAGAGCGCCCATCTACCACACAAGGTGGCAGCACAGGGCGCTTTACAATAACACTTTACCACAACACCCCAACACACACACACACACACACACACAGAGCGTCGGACGAGGGATGGCAGGGCTGTGAAAACAGTTTAGAAAAATAAACAGGGCCTCTTGAGGGCGGCTTTGAAAGAGGGGGTGAATCAAGTGGCGGAGGTTTGAGGCAAAATTGTTCCAGACAGATGGGCCAGCATAAGAAAAAGATCTTTCAAAATTTTTGTGTTACAGGGGTGACAAAGGTTCGTGTCAGATGAGATCGTAAGGCTTTTGTGTATACTCAACAAAGGGCCAGTCACTGGTAACCAGACTTCGGGAGTCAGCTGTTGAGTCAGGCTTTAGGGTCAGACTTCGGGAGTCAGCCTTTGGGTTGGGAGTCAGGGGCCTTTAGGGTCAGACTTCGGGAGTCAGCTGCTGAGTCAGGCTTTAGGGTCAGACTTCGGGAGTCAGCTGTTGAGTCAGGCTTTAGGGTCAGACTTCGGGAATCAGCTGTTGATTTAGGCTTTAGGGTCAGACTTGGGGAAATCAGCTGTTGAGTTAGGCTTTAGGGTCAGACTTCGGGAGTCAGCTGTTGATTTAGGCTTTAGGGTCAGACTGGGGGAGTCAGCTGTTGAGTCAGTCTTTAGGGTCAGACTTCGGGAGTCAGCCGTTGAGTTAGGCTTCGGGGTCAGACTTCGGGAGTCAGCTGTTGAGTTAGGCTTTGGGGTCATACTTAGGGAGTCAGGGTTAGAGTTCAGTCACTTCGGCAATCAGCTATTGAGAGTCAAACTTTGGGGTCAGACTTAGGGGGTCAAGGTTAGATCGAGGTCAGTGATTGGGAGTCAGGCTTCGGGAATCAGTTGATGAATCTGGCTTTAGGGTCAGACTTAGGAGGTCAGGGTTAGAGGTCAATCACTTCGGGAATCAGCTACTGAGTCAGGCTTTAGGGTCAGACTTGGGGATTCCGAATATGGAAGTCTTTGTTGGGGTTTGAGCCACCGAGAGTGTGGACCATGGAGTCCTGTTAGGAAGTCGAGTCAAACGTTTAGTACCAGAAGAGAGAAAGGGGCAGGGGGTGGGGGTGGATGGGTGGGTGGGTGGAGCTCAGCCTTGGAATATAAATGGAGAAAACAGGAGTCCGACCTTGGAAAAGGAAAAGCTTCCAGTTCCAAACATCCCAGGGGATGAATGGGAAAACCGGAGTCCCCGGGGGAAAAAACCCCCATTAGTCCGGAAAAGAGAGAGAGAGAGAGAGAGAGAGAGAGAGAGAGAGAGGGGGAGGGGAGAGGCCCTCCCCACTAATCTAAAGGGAAAAAAATTAATGTGAAAAATTCAAAAAAGGGGAACCCTTAACTATGAAGAAAGGCGATAGAAAACAGAGAGCCAGCTTCAAAAACGCCAGTGGCGTGAGCGACGACTTTCAGCGTGTCGCCTGCCTTCAGAACCAAGGGGATGGTCTGTCCAGAAGAAACACCGTCCTCCGAGCTGGAACTCCACTTGACGTTGCCGTTGACGACCAGATCAAATATCATGGAAACATCTTTTCTCGGCTCGGCTCGGAGAGAGATCATATAGGAACCGGATGTGCGGATTGTGATGTGCCCGCTTGTGCCGTTTAAGTTCCATAGTTTGTAATGTGATTTGGGAAGGTAAATTTTCTGGTCGTATCTGCGCCACTGAACCCCTGCTTAGGGTTCCCGTGAAGGCGATGTGCTCATCAGAGCCGGTGTGCGGTCGCCTGTTGCCTTTAAGGTAAACGAAAGACAGCCCACGTTCCGGCCGAGCGCGCTTGAGGCAATTCTTCGTTTTTACAACGCTACCAGCTCTCAGACGAAAAGCACCAGAGCACGAGACGGCTGTTTTTCTTGGCTGGTGACCGTGAACAGATGACTGGTGAATGCGCCCTGTTTGTTCGTCACCTCAACGACGCAGTGTTTTAACCCGGGACGACTTTAGCGGTTACCCAGTAATCCCGATGTAGGAACGGAGAAGCTGGACGCCTGCTTACCCCGTAACTTTTTTAAAAAGAAACCCCCGAACTGCCTATTAAATTTCGGGACAGCAGAGGATGAGGGTTTGGGGAATTTCCGTGGTGTAGCTGCCATCCAGACCCGACACGTAGGCAATGGAAAACGAGCTGGGTCCTTGCGTCGACCCATGCACAGATAAAGTCAGCAAGTCGTTGTGCTTCAGGGCCAGGGCCATTTCACAGTGACTAACGATGGTGACGCCGACAACGGTAAATATACTTCTTAAAACTTTTTGTGACAAGAGGTTCAGCGTAGCATACATATCATCCCCACAATGGTAACAGGGGTAAGCAGAAACGCTGACGATGTAGATTCCGTCAGTAGGTACGGTCAGTTGCTTCCAGCCCAGTTGGTCAGAGGTCTTGAAGCTCGTGAAGCCCGAGTCCCCCATCTGGAACCAAGACAACTGCAACAGCAACAACAGCCAGCGCCAGGACGCCATAAGGTGGGACTTTTCTTCCAGTAGATTCAGGTGCTCGATTTTTCGCTGTCAGCAAGTGTCCTGTCGGTGATTCTGCCCTCAGTAACGCTGGTGCAACCTTAACTGTTCCGATTTCACAAAGTAATTTGGTTGGGCAAGGACTTGGGGGGAGATTTTACAGAGGCCCCCTGGGAAGCTTTAAAAGGGGGGAAGGCCCCCCCCGCCCACGAGTGACGCTAGTTCAAATCTGACAGACTGACTTTTTATCAAGACACCGACGTGGCAGCTGCACGTTAAACTGGAAGTGATAGCCCAGAACGAGGCCGGATGTTGACGTGTCTCTCACCACTTCCTCTTTCAATTTCAGCCTGCCAGCGAGGCCGTGAAATCAGTTACGATTTGAATGGCTACAATGTTCCACAACTGAGAACAACTGTGACAGCAAATTAATCATCGTAGGCAAAGTAACGAGCCATGGAGATGATAAAGTGCCTTTATCACTGATTGTGGTATTAGCTGATAATGCCTGCTTGTCTCCAACTCGCTCTCAGATCATATGTAAAAGCACCCAAGAAATCCAGAAGTACAACGGTTCTGGCGGCTTGCAGCCACAGCAATAAAACACCAAACGATCAAGCTGAACCTCGCTTCTGTGGACGTAAAGCAAAATGTTTACTGCTGAACGCTGAGCTACAAACCGGCCTGTCCCAGTCCTCAGCCATCCTCGTCCACCCCTTTCTCTTGTCTTTTTCTTCCACCAATTCAATTCAATAAAAAAAAAAAAAAAAATTTAGTCATCCAAGAAGGGGCAATTTGTTGTGGTCATGATGGGCTCGTAAAATAATAATACATAAAGTTAAGAGAACAATACAACAAACACAACACCACCAACAAAAGGGTCTTACTTTAACCATACTTATAGTTATAAATATAGAACAACTCTGACGTCATCATAAAATCCTGCAGGGATTCGAACCCACAACCTTTAATTTGATCACGAGCCCGGCGCTCTAACCACTGAGCTATCCCCTCTCGGTACAATAAGGGATCACTTGGTAAGTGACAAGTATGAATGATACACAACTGGCTGAGGTACAAGATCCAGCAAATAGGATACTAACAATCACAAACGATTAAGCCAGCCATACCTATGCTTTGGGTGGTATTGTGAACTCCATTCGATGCCAATTTAGGCTTTCCATTTTGCCTTAGTGTTGTTGTTTTTTAACAAATAAATCTTTTATCACACAAGGAATGTTTTTTTCTTCTTCACCAAATAAGAGTTTGAATGGGAACTATATTCAGTTTGACACATACTGTCCAGGTGTTAGAACAAAACATTCAGTCGTTATTTTATATGATTTTTCGCAGTTTCTGCTCGACATTTTAGGTAGAACTGCCGCCGTCTTTGAAATCTCACCTGTTCGAGCTGTCCTATTAGTGACTATGTGTGTGTGTGTGTGTGTGTGTGTGTGTGTGTGTGTGTGTGTGTGTGTGTGTGTGTGTGTGTGTAAAATTCAGTCTAGTGGGTGCGTCTCATCAGCCAAAATTGTCCTCTGTTTGTCACTAATCAACGATAAACTAGCTGTGTGTATGCTTTCTTTCCTCCTCCATACCACTATCTTCTCCCTACCACTCGCCTTCTTCCGAGTAAACATGCCCGTACCGGGCCAGTACAGGCATGGTACGAGCCCGGCCCACAATAGGCAGTACGGGACCCTAAGGGGCCCCGTATATTTACCATACGGGCTGCACACGGGAAAACGTGCGGGCCCCGTCCCGCGCCCGCACCGTGCCCCGTACCGCCCCCATACCGTTTTGCCCGTACCGGCCCCATACCGTTTTGCCCGTACCGGCCCCATACCGTTTTGCCCTACCGGCCCCGTACCATTTGCCCCTGTGTTGTCATTACAAGCCCTTAAAAAGGGAAAAAAAAAAGAAAAAAAAAGCCCCCTACCGTTTTGCCCGTACCGCCGCCGTACCGTTTTGCCCCCGTGTTGTCATTACAAGCCATTACCAACCCGTACCGCCCCGGTACCGCCGCCGTACCGTTTTGCCCGTAACCCCCCCCTGTACCTTTTGCCCGTACCGCCCCCGTACCGTTTTGCCCCCACCGCCCCGTACCGTTTTGCCCCTACCGCCCCCGTACCGTTTTGTCCGTACCGCCCCCGTACCGTTTTGCCCGTACCGCCCCCGTACCGTTTTGCCGTACCGCCCCCGTACCGTTTTTTCCGTACCGCCCCCGTACCGTTTTGTCCGTACCGCCCCCGTACCGTTTTGTCCGTACCGCCCCTGTACCGTTTTGCCCGTACCGCCCCGTACGTTTTGCCCGTACCACCCCCGTAACCCTTTTGTCCCCGTTTGTCCTTACAAGCCCTTATTGCTGTTCTTGTCGGGTCTGGTTCTGCTTTGTTTGGATGAGTTCCCATCCCAGCAAGTCATTCCAAAAGTCAAAATCAAGGATGGCGTTAACGGATGTTTTATGCGTATTGTACGCAATTCTTAATCCCGTACGCATTTATTTTCAAATTTTTTTTTTTAGACCATCATTTGCACAAATCAAGGGTTACACAAACCAGCAACAAAGGAATAAATCTAGAAATGACAGCAGCCACAGCATGCCCGTGCCTGAGGTGAACTGCTTTTTCCTCCCTCCTTGACCTAGTTTTCAGTAGCTACAATTAGCAATAGATTCTATCATAGATCACGCAAACAGCAACACTGTTTTACGGATTTCATGTTTCCCAAGCTCATACACCTTTTTTTAAAACGGAGGAAACAAAAGTCGCTGTTATGTCAGACTTACAAGATAGCCGGCGTTTCCTCTCTCTCTCTCTCTCTCTCTCTCTCTCTCTAGCACAACAACACACACACACACACACACACACACACACACACACACACACACACACACATGCACACACAGGCACGCACGCACTCACATACATTTGCTTGAAGTTGAATTCCGTGCTGTGCGAAAGGGGCTTCAGTTGAGAGAATTTAATCAAGATCTGTAGATCAACTTAGATCTAAACTGAGGCCGGACAAAACCACTGATGGCAGACCTTCACTGGAGTGGAGGGACCTCGTGTAGGTTGACAGCAGCAGGTCATCTGGAGGGTACGGAGGAGGGGCAGTGTTTGTGTGTGTGTGTGTGTGTGTGTGTGAGAGAGAGAGAGAGAGAGAGAGAGAGAGAGAGAGAGAGAGAGAGAGAGAGAGAGAGACACACACACACACACACAACAAACACACACACACAAACACACACACACACACACGCACCCCCCCCACAGAAACAAATACAGAAAGAAAGAAAAGAAACACACTTGGTTGAAACATTTTACGGACTTGACGCTCATCTTAAAGGGACGTTGTTTCCACCGATGTTGTATGAAAGCAGTGACGTTTATGACGATTTTGTTTTCTCACTTTAAGTTAGCAACCAACATCACGTGTTAGCAACCAGTATCATGTAATACAGATTAGTTGACAATATTGGCACAGCAGTTATTTTAAGGTCCCAAGAAAGCTGCCAAAAGAAACATTAGAAGTACAACAAAATTTTGTATGGCATACAAGCGAGCATCCTGGAGGGCTTGTCGTAAAATTCTGATTAGCTGAGAAGCGAGAAACTGAAGAAAAAAAGCAAAAAAGGAGGGAAAGATAATAATTAGACATCAGAAAATATACCGGTAATCCTTGGTACAAAATTTTCGGTAGGGCGACAGAATTCCGGTACCCTGTATAAAGAGTGTCGAATCAATAAAAGGATTTGTTTTGGGTGGTCGAATTAATGGGGTTATGTCGGAATGGTTTGATGCTAGTAGGCTTTGGAAGGTAAATCTGACCTTTGGTGGCATGAATTTGGCCTTAAGCAGAGGAAGATGGTGTGTGTGTTGTGTGTGTGTGTGTGTGTGTGTGTGTGTGTGCGTGCGTGCGTGCGTGCGTGCGTGCGTGCGTGCGGGTGCGTGCGTGTGTGCGTGTGTGTGTGTGTGTTGTGTGTGTGTGTGTGTGTGTGTGTGTGTGTGTGTGTGTGTTTGTGTGCGTGCGTGCGTGCGTGCCTGCGTATGTGTGTATACGTGAGTACATGCGTGCGCGCGCGCGTTTGTGTGTGTGCATGAACGATGCTTGTGTCTGTGTGTGCTTAAACGGTGCGTGTGTGTGTGTGTGAACGTGTACCAGTATGAGGGCACATGCGTGTGTGTATTTGCTAGTATTCATGCGCACGCGCGTGCGTGTATGTATTTGTCAAAATCGATGCTTGAAAGTCCCGAAAACACAATCGTGAATGCATGTTGCCATTTTGTGTGGAGCTGTCTGTATCAGTGACATAATAAAAGCCGGCATGTGTACAAAATGATCAAATCCGTCACGAGCCAAACCTTTGCTGCTCATAAGAAGCTGAAATTCAAACCAAAATACTGCGTATTTTGCGTAAACAGTGATAGAAAAACAAGTTTGAACCAAAAAATACTACGTCTTTTGCGTATACAGTGATAGAAGAACAAATTCGAATCAAAATACTACGTCTTTTGCGTATACAGTGATAGAAGAACAAATTCGAACAAAAATACTACATCTTTTGCGTAAACCGTGATAGAAGAACAAATTCGAACGAAAATACTGCGTCTTTTGCGTATACAGTGATAGAAGAACAAATTCGAACCAAAATACTACGTCTTTTGCGTAAATAGTGATAGAAGAACTAAATCTAACCAAAATATTAGGCCTACGTCTTTTGCGTATACACAAAAGGAGTAGCATTTTGGTTCCTCTCACTATATTATAGTGAGTCAAAATGCTACTACTTTTGTGTAACTGGTGATAGAAGAAGAAATTGGAACCAAAATACTACGTGTTTTGCATAAATAGTGATAGAAGAACAAATTCAAACCAAAATATTACGCCTTTTTGCGTAAATAGGGATAGCAGAACTTATTCGAAGCAAAATAGTACGTCTTTTGCGTAATAGTGATAGAAGAACAAATTCGAAGAAAAATACTGTCTTTTGCGTAAATAGTGATAGCAGAACAAATTCGAAGCAAAATACCATGTCTTTTGCGTCAATAGTGATATAAGAACAAATTCGAACCAAAATGCTACGCCTTTTGTGTAAACAGTCATAGAACAAGGACACGAAGCCTGCAGATGAAAATAGTTGCAAGTTTTTTTCCGTTTTCAGGACAAATGACTCGGGTCGGTTTCCCTTGGAGCAAAACTGTACACACCTCTCTGCTCGTGAATCCAGTATCTATGCCCCCACCAGCAAAATGTAATGTAAAAGTTGTTTAAAACAATTAATTTAAGCGCTTACACCTAACATGAGCCTGAACCGCACGGAATCGGTTGGCACGCGAGCCGTTTACTTCACACAAACAGCCACACAAAAATGCTATCAACGGGAACAGAAGCCCGCTCGTTTCATACCACCCCCACTCTTGAAATCAGTCGTTTCAATGGCTATATAGATAAATCTCTCGTCCTAATGCAAAAAAAAAATCCGCGTTAGTCGGTGAAACAGAATTAGTTCCAGCCAAACGAAGGCCGCGTTGTGTGCGGCAACCTTACTCCTCTTATTGTGAGGAGGAGACGGCCTGTGATTGACGATTACCTCTTCAACACACGCTTCTACTTCTAAATTTCGCTTGTCGGTGAAAAGAGCTCATCTTTCTAAACGGCACACACAAGGAAAATGTTGCCAAGGAAAATGAATCTTTCCCGAAATGGACTGTATGAAGCGGCTATGAAAATGATATTACAGATGGTGACGTTCCCTTTATAATGAAAAATTTGAGACCTTGTATCGTTTTCTGTGGACGTTAAGCACCATGTTTACTTACTTACTTACTTACCTTGTATCGTGTTCGAGGATTAGGCGTCCTTGCATTTTACCGCTTCTGTTTGTTATTTACTCTCCTGTCTTGACTGTTACTTAAATGTGCTTTACTGTTGTGTGTGTGTGTGTGTGTGTGTGTGTGTGTGTGTGTGTGTGTGTGTGTGTGTGTGTGTGTGTGTGTGTGTGTGTGTGTGTGTGGTGGTGTCTGTGTGTGTGCGTGCGTGGATGCGTGCGTGCGTGTGCGTGTGTGTGTGTGCGCGTGCGTGTGTGCGTGCACCGGCCGAACTGAAACACGAATGCGCGCGCACACACACGCACACACACACACACACACACACACACACACACACACACACACACACACACACACACACACACACACACACACACACACACACACCTCAATCGCATCTTCTCAAAAACATACATCCAGGCTTAAAGGTACTTAAAATCACTAAATATCCACACACAAATACAAATACAATTGTTATCATTGTCGTTGCTGCTGCTGTTATTTTTCTTACGTCATTCAGCCTCAGACTGAGAGATGGGATGGAGCGCATATGGACTTTTGCAAGCACATAGATACCATCTTGAACTGAACTGAACTGTACTGGGACTGAAAACATTATTTTTATCATTACAAGATCACTCATCTCAGACTCAGGATATTTGATTCTTTTCTGGAATATTTTCGTTGACACACCTTTACAACCGCCATTGTTACTTTACTGCGTTCGTGAAGTACATGTGTAATTTAAGACGTCATTCCACAACCCACCCGAGATCCCCTTGTTCACGTTAAATCCCTTTTCACTGTACAAAAATAGTCAAGAATGCTGTCAACGTGAATATCCACGTTGAAATACTATCTGGCATTTAGTGTCTGCGGTAAACGTTTTAAACAACACACGAACGTACACACGCACGAGCAGACACAGACACACAAACACATATACAGACACACAAACGCACGCACACACACACACACACACACACACACACACACACACACACACACACACACACACACACACACACACCCCTCCCCCCATCCAACACACACATCACATGCTGATAGTGCAATCGGACTACCATCCCAACGGGCATCGTCCCTAGAGAGAGAGAGAGAGAGAGAGAGAGAGAGAGAGAGAGAGAGAGAGAGAGAGAGAGAGAGAGAGAGAGAGAGAGAGAGAGAGAGAGAGAGAGAGAGAGAGAATTACAGTGGGGATGGAGAAGTAAAAAGTTGTTACAATAAATGTTTCAGACATCAGACACAAGAACGTTTCACATGTCAGATAAAGGTCGTCACAGATCTAGATAGAAATAATGATTTGACCTGATTTGATCTCTCTCTCTCTCTCTCTCTCTCTTTTACACACACACACACACACACACACACACACCCCACACACACACACACACACACACACACACACCACACACACACACCACCACACACACACCACACACACACCACACACACACACACACACACACACACAGACAGACACACACACACACACACACACACACACACGCACGCACGCACGCACGCACGCACGCACGCACGCACGCACGCACGCACACACACACACACACACACACACTAACACGAGCGGGCGTTTTTTTTGGGTTTTTTTTTGGCTTTTTAATTTGCTGAAAATTATCATTAACAATCCTTGCGGTCCATGCATAAGAACGCTTATTCATCTGGCAATCATCTCTCGTATGGTGGAAATGGACATAATTATTGGCATATGATGTACAATGACTTTTGAGTACTGTCGTGCGAGCATACGTCATTTAAACTGTACAAATGTGTTCGTATATGTAATATATGCTCATGGAAATTTTGTGTGAGATACAGATCAGGTGACTATAAGTAAGTAAACATGGTGCTTAACGTCCACAGAAACCACAAGGCTTATTAGGGACGGGTAGAAGGGGGGGAGGGGGGTATGGAAGTGGGGGGAGAGGGAGATTATATACCTATCGCTACACTGTCACCACCAGAATGACTTCTGCATTAAGGTGGGCAGCAATGAAAGCCATTTTAATGTTTCATAATTGTGAGGGACAAAATCACAAGACAGTGTCCACAGACCACAACTTTTGAAGTAAAAGGAGAGCCGAAGCAGATTCGAACCGAGGTCCCTCTGCTTACCAGCCTAACGCCTTACCGCTAGGCTAAACCGGCTCACCGGTTGACAGTAACTATATGCAAGGATACATAGGCGTTTGCTTTTGTGAATGCAAGCAAGTGCATATTCAAATACAATTGAATTTTGTTTAATGTTTGTTGTTTTTGTCTAATCTATTGACATATGTTGTTATCTTGATAAGCTGATAATCGTAAGAGCAGTCTAACATCACTTTTACGTAAACGTTTAAATGAAAAGGAAGCAGAATAATAATAATAATAATAATAATAATAATAATAATAATAATAATAATAATAATAATAATAATAATAAAAATAAAGAGGATTTCTAGAGCGCCCATCTACCACACAAGGTGGCAGCACAGGGCGCTTTACAATAACACTTACCACATACACACACACACACACACACACACACACACACACACAAAACCAGAGCGTCGGACGAGGGGATGGGCAGGGCTGTGAAAAACAGTTTAGAAGTAATTATTAAACAGGTGCCTCTTGAGGGCGGCTTTGAAAGAGGGGGTAGAATCAGAGTGGCGGAGTGTTTGAGGCAAATTGTTCCAGACAGATGGGCCAGCATAAGAAAAAGATCTTTCACCAAATGTTTTTGTGTTTACACGGGGGGTGACAAAGGTTCGTGTGTCAGATGCAGATCGTAAGGCTTTTGTGTATACTCAACAAAGGGCCAGTCACTGGTAACCAGACTTCGGGAGTCAGCTGTTGAGTCAGGCTTTAGGGTCAGACTTCGGGAGTCAGCTGTTGAGTCAGGCTTTAGGGTCAGACTTCGGGAGTCAGCTGCTGAGTCAGGCTTTAGGGTCAGACTTCGGGAGTCAGCTGTTGAGTCAGGCTTTAGGGTCAGACTTCGGGAATCAGCTGTTGAGTCAGGCTTTAGGGTCAGACTTCGGGAATCAGCTGTTGAGTTAGGCTTTAGGGTCAGACTTCGGGAGTCAGCTGTTGAGTTAGGCTTTAGGGTCAGACTGGGGGAGTCAGCTGTTGAGTCAGTCTTTAGGGTCAGACTTCGGGAGTCAGCCGTTGAGTTAGGCTTCGGGGTCAGACTTCGGGAGTCAGCTGTTGAGTTAGGCTTTGGGGTCATACTTAGGGAGTCAGGGTTAGAGTTCAGTCACTTCGGCAATCAGCTATTGAGAGTCAAACTTTGGGGTCAGACTTAGGGGGTCAAGGTTAGATCGAGGTCAGTGATTGGGAGTCAGGCTTCGGGAATCAGTTGATGAATCTGGCTTTAGGGTCAGACTTAGGAGGTCAGGGTTAGAGGTCAATCACTTCGGGAATCAGCTACTGAGTCAGGCTTTAGGGTCAGACTTGGGGATTCCGAATATGGAAGTCATTGTTGGGGTTTGAGCCACCGAGAGTGTGGACCATGGAGTCCTGTTAGGAAGTCGAGTCAAACGTTTAGTACCAGAAGAGAGAAAGGGGCAGGGGGTGGGGGTGGATGGGTGGGTGGGTGGAGCTCAGCCTTGGAATATAAATGGAGAAAACAGGAGTCCGACCTTGGAAAAGGAAAAGCTTCCAGTTCCAAACATCCCAGGGGATGAATGGGAAAACCGGAGTACCCGGGGAAAAAACCCATTAGTCGGACGCAGAGAGAGAGAGAGAGAGAGAGAGAGAGAGAGAGAGAGAGAGAGAGAGAGAGAGAGAGAGAGAGAGAGAGAGCCCTACTGATACTAATCTAAAGGGAAAAAAATTAATGTGAAAAATTCATAAAAGTGGCTAACAAAAGACCTTAACTATGAAGAAAGGCGATAGAAAACAGAGAGCCAGCTTCAAAAACGCCAGTGGCGTGAGCGACGACTTTCAGCGTGTCGCCTGCCTTCAGAACCAAGGGGATGGTCTGTCCAGAAGAAACACCGTCCTCCGAGCTGGAACTCCACTTGACGTTGCCGTTGACGACCAGATCAAATATCATGGAAACATCTTTTCTCGGCTCGGCTCGGAGAGAGATCATATAGGAACCGGATGTGCGGATTGTGATGTGCCCGCTTGTGCCGTTTAAGTATCCATAGTTTGTAATGTGATTTGGGAAGGTCATTATCTGGTCGTATCTGCGCCACTGACCGCTGCTTAGGGTTCCTGTGAAGGCGATGTGCTCATCAGAGCCGGTGTGCGGTCGCCTGTTGCCTTTAAGGTAAACGAAAGACAGCACCACGTTCCGGCCGAGCGCGCTTGAGAGCAGATTCTTCGTTTTGACAACGCTACCAGCTCTCAGACGAAAAGCACCAGAGCACGAGACGGACTGTTTTTCTTGGCTGGTGACCGTGAACAGATGACTGGTGAATGCGCTCTGTTTGTTCGTCACTCTCAACGACGCAGTGAGGTTAAGCGGCACGACTTTAGCGGTTACCCAGTATATACCCGATGTAGGAACGGAGAAGCTGGACGCCTGCTTACCCCGTAACGTTTTCCAAGAGTAGCCCACGAACTGCCTATTAAATTTCGGGACAGCAGAGGATGAGGTGGTGAATACCGTGGTGTAGCTGCCATCCAGACCCGACACGTAGGCAATGGAAAACGAGCTGGGTCCTTGCGTCGACCCACGCACAGATAAAGTCAGCAAGTCGTTGTGCTTCAGGGCCATGGCAATTTCAGTGTGACTAACGATGGTGTAGCCGACAACGGTGAAAATAGCACTAGAACCGTTTTGTGACAAGAGGTTCAGCGTAGCATACATATCATCCCCACAATGGTAACAGGGGTAAGCAGAAACGCTGACGATGTAGATTCCGTCAGTAGGTACGGTCAGTTGCTTCCAGCCCAGTTGGTCAGAGGTCTTGAAGCTCGTGAAGCCCGAGTCCCCCATCTGGAACCAAGACAACTGCAACAGCAACAACAGCCAGCGCCAGGACGCCATAAGGTGGGACTTTTCTTCCAGTAGATTCAGGTGCTCGATTTTTCGCTGTCAGCAAGTGTCCTGTCGGTGATTCTGCCCTCAGTAACGCTGGTGCAACCTTAACTGTTCCGATTTCACAAAGTAATTGTGCAGACTTGAGAGATTTTACAGAGGCACTGCAAGCTAGAAGCAGCCCACGAGTGACGCTAGTTCAAATCTGACAGACTGACTTTTTATCAAGACACCGACGTGGCAGCTGCACGTTAAACTGGAAGTGATAGCCCAGAACGAGGCCGGATGTTGACGTGTCTCTCACCACTTCCTCTGTCAATTTCAGCCCACGAGTGACGCTAGTTCAAATCTGACAGACTGACTTTTTATCAAGACACCGACGTGGCAGCTGCACGTTAAACTGGAAGTGATAGCCCAGAACGAGGCCGGATGTTGACGTGTCTCTCACCACTTCCTCTTTCAATTTCAGCCTGCCAGCGAGGCCGTGAAATCAGTTACGATTTGAATGGCTACAATGTTCCACAACTGAGAACAACTGTGACAGCAAATTAATCATCGTAGGCAAAGTAACGAGCCATGGAGATGATAAAGTGCCTTTATCACTGATTGTGGTATTAGCTGATAATGCCTGCTTGTCTCCAACTCGCTCTCAGATCATATGTAAAAGCACCCAAGAAATCCAGAAGTACAACGGTTCTGGCGGCTTGCAGCCACAGCAATAAAACACCAAACGATCAAGCTGAACCTCGCTTCTGTGGACGTAAAGCAAAATGTTTACTGCTGAACGCTGAGCTACAAACCGGCCTCTCCCAGTCCTCAGCCATCCTCGTCCACCCCTTTCTCTTGTCTTTTTCTTCCACCAATTCAATTCAATAAAATAAAAAAAACTTTAGTCATCCAAGAAGGGGCAATTTTGTTGTGGTCATGATGGGCTCGTAAAATAATAATCATAAAGTTAAGAGAACAATACAACAAACACAACACCACCAACAAAAGGGTCTTACTTTAACCATACTTATAGTTATAAATATAGAACAACTCTGACGTCATCATAAAATCCTGCAGGGATTCGAACCCACAACCTTTAATTTGATCACGAGCCCGGCGCTCTAACCACTGAGCTATCCCCTCTCGGTACAATAAGGGATCACTTGGTAAGTGACAAGTATGAATGATACACAACTGGCTGAGGTACAAGATCCAGCAAATAGGATACTAACAATCACAAACGATTAAGCCAGCCATACCTATGCTTTGGGTGGTATTGTGAACTCCATTCGATGCCAATTTAGGCTTTCCATTTTGCCTTAGTGTTGTTGTTTTTTAACAAATAAATCTTTTATCACACAAGGAATGTTTTTTTCTTCTTCACCAAATAAGAGTTTGAATGGGAACTATATTCAGTTTGACACATACTGTCCAGGTGTTAGAACAAAACATTCAGTCGTTATTTTATATGATTTTTCGCAGTTTCTGCTCGACATTTTAGGTAGAACTGCCGCCGTCTTTGAAATCTCACCTGTTCGAGCTGTCCTATTAGTGACTATGTGTGTGTGTGTGTGTGTGTGTGTGTGTGTGTGTGTGTGTGTGTGTGTGTGTGTGTGTGTGTGTGTGTGTGTGTGTGTGTGTGTGTGAAATTCAGGTCTCAGTGGGTGCGTCTCATCAGCCAAAATTGTCCTCTGTTTGTCACTAATCAACGATAAACTAGCTGTGTGTATGCTTTCTTTCCTCCTCCATACCACTATCTTCTCCCTACCACTCGCCTTCTTCCGAGTAAACATGCCCGTACCGGGCCAGTACAGGCATGGTACGAGCCCGGCCCACAATAGGCAGTACGGGCACCCTAAGGGGCCCCGTATATTTACCATACGGGCTGCACACGGGAAAACGTGCGGGCCCCGTCCCGCGCCCACACCGTGCCCCGTACCGGCCCCATACCGTTTTGCCCGTACCGGCCCCATACCGTTTTGCCCGTACCGGCCCCATAACGTTTTGCCCGTACCAGCCCCGTACCATTCTGCCCCTGTGTTGTCATTACAAGCCCTGGTAAAAAGAAAAGAAAAGAAAAAAAGCCGTACCATTTTGCCCCGTACCGTTTTGCCCGTACCGCCGCCGTACCGTTTTGCCCCCGTGTTGTCATTACAAGCCATTACCAACCCGTACCGCCCCGGTACCGCCGCCGTACCGTTTTGCCCGTACCGCCCCCGTACCATTTTGCCCGTACCGCCCCCGTACCGTTTTGCCCGTACCGCCCCCGTACCGTTTTGTCCGTACCGCCCCTGTACCGTTTTGCCCGTACCGCCCCCGTACCGTTTTGTCCGTACCGCCCCTGTACCGTTTTGCCCGTACCGCCCCCGTACCGTTTTGCCCGTACCACCCCCGTACCGTTTTGTCCGTACCGCCCCCGTACCGTTTTGTCCGTACCGCCCCTGTACCGTTTTGCCCGTACCGCCCCCGTACCGTTTTGTCCGTACCGCCCCTGTACCGTTTTGCCCGTACCGCCTCCGTACCGTTTTGCCCGTACCACCCCCGTACCGTTTTGTCCCCGTGTTGTCCTTACAAGCCCTTATTGCTGTTCTTGTCGGGTCTGGTTCTGCTTTGTTTGGATGAGTTCCCATCCCAGCAAGTCATTCCAAAAGTCAAAATCAAGGATGGCGTTAACGGATGTTTTATGCGTATTGTACGCAATTCTTAATCCCGTACGCATTTATTTTCATTTTTATTTTTATTTTTAGACCATCATATGCACAAATCAAGGGTTACACAAACCAGCAACAAAGGAATAAATCTAGAAATGACAGCAGCCACAGCATGCCTGTGCCTGAGGTGAACTGCTTTTTCCTCCCTCCTTGACCTAGTTTTCAGTAGCTACAATTAGCAATAGATTCTATCATAGGTCACGCAAACAGCAACACTGTTTTACGGATTCCACGTTTCCCAAGCTCATACACCTTTTTTAAAAACGGAGGAAACAAAAAGTCGCTGTTATGTCAGACTTACAAGATAGCCGGCGTTTCTCTCTCTCTCTCTCTCTAGCACAACACACACACACACACACACACACACATGCACACAGGCACGCACGCACTCACATACATTTGCTTGAAGTTGAATTCCGTGCTGTGCGAAAGGGGCTTCAGTTGAGAGAATTTAATCAAGATCTGTAGATCAACTTAGATCTAAACTGAGGCCGGACAAAACCACTGATGGCAGACCTTCACTGGAGTGGAGGGACCTCGTGTAGGTTGACAGCAGCAGGTCATCTGGAGGGTACGGAGGAGGGGCAGTGTTTGTGTGTGTGTGTGTGTGTGTGGAGAGAGAGAGAGAGAGAGAGAGAGAGAGAGAGAGAGAGAGAGAGAGAGAGAGAGAGAGAGAGAGAGAATTAAGGCGGGGAGCAGGAAAATGTCGTTACAATAAATGTTTCAGACGTCAGATACAAGAACGTTCCACATGTCAGATAAAAGTCGTCACAGGCCTAGATACAAATAATGATTTGATCTGATCTCTCTCTCTCTCTTTTACACGCACCCACCCACCCACACCCACCCACAATAAATTCGATAACACACGCACGCACACATGCGCGCGCACACAGACAGACATACAGACACACACACACACACGCATGCACACAGGCACTCTCTCTCTCTCTCTCTCTCTCTCTCTCTCTCTCTCTCACACACACACACACCCAACCGCGTACACAGATACCCCCCCAAAAAACACACAAAAAACACACAAAAACACACACACAAAAACAAACAAAAAACCACATACACACAGACACACACACATCTCAAAACACAGATCTCAGTGCCGAATGTGGGTGGTACGTCGGTACCACACGAGTGAAATCGACATTAAATCAGGTAGAAGAAGAAGCAGAAGAGTGGTATATGTAACGAAGAGATCAGGTTTCTTATTTCACTGGCTGCTCATTGAAGCGTGGTGTTAAGTGTTAATAGGTGAGTATAGTTATAATAGTGTCAGGAAATAATGCTAGTTAAACAAACACCTACCCTGCTGGATGTCTTCCCCCTTCTCCCCCCCCCCCCCCTTTTTTATTTTTTTTTTTAGTGAGGTGTAGGATAAGTGCAGGATAGTTCTTAAAAAAAAAAAAAAAAAAAGGGGGGGGGGGGGTGGGTGGCGCGGGGGGGGGACGGGGAGGGGGGGAGGGAGGGAGGGGGAAAGGGATAATTAATGGTGGTGGTGGTGGGGGGGGGGGGGGGGGGGGGGCAATAAAGGGCTAGTACCCGAAGTCCCGCGTAATCTGTAGTATGAAATCGAAACACACAAGAGGTTAAAAAGCGCTTTATATATATATATATATATATATATATATATATATATATATATATATATATATATATATTATTTATAATTTTTAATCGGACAGTACAAAACCAGCGCACGTTTTCTGTGCAAACACCTTTCTCAAGCAAGCAACAGGTAATTATACACTAACAAACGATGACATGAATGAAGTCTGACCACTATCTTGCAGCAACTGGAGACGTTTGTTGTAGAATGACTTAATCTCTCTCTGTTTAGTCAGTCCATCCCAGTGCGCTCCACCCAGTCTCTCACAGGTTTCCCTAACGTCGTCTTTGAAACAGTTCCAATGTCCGACTGACTGACGATGGCCCTCTCTCGTCCTTTCGAGGAAGATCGTCTAGCGCTTCCTCTTTCTACGCCTCTCTCCTCCAGGCGATCAATGGTGTGGTATCCTTGGCCATGTGCCCGCAGGTAGTGTCTCAAGCTCCTCAACACTTCGGCTCTTCTGAGACGCAAACCACTTGTTACAGTAGCTTTTTTTGCCCGCTAGTCTATCGCTCGTTTATTTCCCCTTGAGTCCGGCATGGTCAGGGCAGTACACCCAAAGGAGTTTTTGAAGGTGGACGTCAAATATTGACGCATATGCCAGTCCGGGCTTCCTATTCTCATCCCCCCCCCCCCCCCCCCCACACACACACTTTTTGGTAGCAAGCTCATTGAATCTGGGTGGATGATGGCATGTGTGGTCTGACTGTCACCTCTTTAGGCAATCCAGATGAGGGCATGAGTGGCTGCTTCCACAGCCATTGTCAAACTGGAGGTTGAAACCATTTTTTACATTTTTTGTTTTTGTTTTGTAGGCGGCACTGTCTTTACGGATGGTGGTCGTACTTTCCTCGACTGTGAAGCCCTACTCTGACCGGTCTTTGGTGACTGAGCCATAAGTGTACACCATGAGATCCTGAGATTTGTTGTTTTCTTGATCGAGAAGCTTGATCTCTGACTCTTTCTTACTTTGATATAATCAAATGTTTGTCTGTACCGTCTAATTAAAATAGCGTTCTTTTTAACCAGTTGTGTTTTGATCTTGTTTTAGAACGCTAGCAGTCAACTTTGTTTCAGATTTTTTTTTTTAAATGGGAATAAACTAGTCTACTTTAGACATTTAATGAAACATAATACAGTGCAATCCTTGCTGATGACCGCTTTGGTTAGGGACCACCATTCTTGTCAGACCATTTAATTATTGTTATTAAAAACAATTAAAAAAACCTTTACCATTATATTTCCACCTAACGTAGCACCTTACCAAGGGATACCCTGCTTTTAAGACCACTTGGCTTGATTTGTTTATTAATTATGTTTAGAGTGGTCTCGAAAGAGAGGCTCCACTGCTTTGCGGGGTTAAAGAGTGATCTTTTCTGCTTCACAAACCGACTGACTAGATATCAAATAGAATCATTAACATCCGGTCAAGGACATCTTAAGAAAGAAGAGAGAGAGAGAGAGAAGAAAAAAAAGAAAAGAAAAGAAAAAAAGAAAAAAAAAGAGAAGAAATAATAAGGGTAGGGTGAGGGTGAGGGTGAGTGTCGTATTAAGAGAGAGAGAGAGAGAGAGAGAGAGAGAGAGAGAGAGAGAGAGAGAGAGAGAGAGGAGGGGTGGGGGAGAAGAAGAAGAAGAAGAAGAAAAGAAGAAGAAGAAAGAAAAAGAAAAAAAGAAGAAAGAAAGAAAGAAAAAAGAAGAAGAAAGAAAAGCATGAATGAAAAGAAAGAAAGAAAGAAAGAAAGAAAGAAAGACGAACTGCTAGAAGCAGCTTGTGACACTCCGGCAGCTCAGATCCAGGACATACGCTCCTGAAGAGCTTGTTTCCATTTTTTAAATTCACTGTTCCGGCCCTGCAGACGACGACGAGCGATCTCCAAAACATTTCATGACTGACACAAGAAGCTTTCAAAGGATATGTTTTCTCACAACAGGCAGGTCGAGAACGCGAGTCTTACCCGTGTTTGTTCCTTTCGACTGTCAAGCACCCGTACTTCACGCTCCACGCCGCGGCGCACAAATATAAGGCGGTTCGTGACCTTATCTAGCCGCTTTTGGGAGCTAGCTATGTGTGACGTAATCAACTGTAGCAGAGACGAGAGGAAGAGAGGTCGGTAGAAGCCACTTCGAGTGCAGCGCTGCTTTTGACGGATTTGTGACACCATAAAGAATCCTTAAAGAGTGACCCGAGAAAGTGTTTGTCGCGTCCTGCTTTTATGGTTTATTACCTAAAGTATAATTATTGCGATTTCCGACTCTGGGGATGGGCGTGGTTTACAACTAGAGTAAATTATAGCTTCTAGTAAAGACAAGGGTGTTCAAACTGACGTATTTTAGATGCGAACAAGTCTTTCGTGGACGTAGAATACATTTCCCGAAAACAGGTCCACGTTTTATGCTTTGTTAGCATAAACCGAGCTGATGGGGAGTACGAGTATGCATCAAGAGTGATCGATTTATCCGGCGGACCGTTCACACCAAGACAAGATCCTCAAGTTGAGATTAAAGGAGACGTGACCTTGGGGCATTCTATCTACACTGTATTTACTGGCGTGCTAGGCGATGTCTATCGTAGTAGATTCAGGTCTCTGTTGTAGTGTACCTTCTTCTACGCGTGACGTCAGAGGAGAGCTGTTAACTCCCTTCGTTTACTCGTTGCTTGTGCAAACAAAATGATGAAAACAACAACAACAAAACAACAACAACAACAACAAAACAGAAGAGAACCAACGACCATCACCCTCATTGTATTCTTATCCTTTTGTTCACACTTCCAGCTGGCCAGGGTATGTTTTCCATTGTGCAACAACAAATGCATGCACATACAAAAAAATAAAATAAAATATATATATATATATATATACACACACAAATCACATAGATACGAGCTCCCCCCCCCCTACATTTATATCTATGTATATTTATTTATCTATCGATTAGCTATACCTATCTGTCTATATACAGAAGAGAGAGGAGAGAGAGAGAGAGAGAGAGAGAGAGAGAGGAGAGAGAGAGAGAGAGAGAGAGAGAGAGAGAGAGAGAGAGAGAGAGAGAGACACACACAACACACACACAACACACACACACACACACACACACACACACACACACACACAAGAAAGACAGATCAGTGACGTGTTTGTGTGTGGTTGTGTGTGGTGTGTCGTCGTGCGTGCTGTCGGTGCTGTGTGTGTGTGTGTGTGTGTGTGTGTGTGTGTGTGTGGAGTGAGAGAGAGAGAGAGAGAGAGAGAGAGAGAGGAGAGAGGAGAGAGGAGGAGGAGAGAGAGAGAGAGAGAGAGGGGTTTGCACCACACGCATCGCGGTTACATACACACTCCTCCTGCGTGGGTAACAAAGCAAGATTTTGCATGACAAGAACAAATCTCCTAGCACCTGGAAACATGACAGTCAAACGAACGAGCCAGCAAGACTACCACTCGCTACACTGAATTAAAGGGGAACCCGACTGAAGAAATATCTCTGACCATATCAGTAGCAATGGAGAAATTTAACAACAAACAAAACAAAACAACACAGACAGACCGACAGACCGACCGACCGACCGACCGACCGACCGACAGACAGACAGACAGACAGACAGACAGACAGACAGACAGACAGACAGACAGACAGACAGACAGACAGACAGACACACAACAACACACACACACACACACACACACACACACACACACACACACACACACACACACACACACACACACACACACACACACACACACACACACACACACATGTTTCTCTCATAGCGCTGTTGAGACTATTAAATTATTTTGACTCTCAGTAGAGATATCCTGACGCCAGTTCCAAGGCCTCGTCTCTTCCACACACCCAGACCCACACACACCCACCCACCCACCCAACCACACAAGACACACAGACACACACACTCCCTGCACAAACACACACACACACACACACACACACACACACACACACACACACACACACACACACACACACACACACACTCGCACACACACACACACACACACACACGACACAGCACAACACACACACACACACACACACACACACACACACACACACACACACACACACACACACACACACACACACACACACCCTCACCCCCACACACACACTCACACACTCTCTCACACACTCTCTCACGCCATCTCACTCTCTCACACTCTCTCTCACACACTCTCTCTCACCCACTCTCTCTCACACCCTCACACCCTCACACTCACATGATTATCATAATACTAACAGGCACAACATTGTTCTTCAATTCAAAGAGAGAAAGAAAAGAAAAAAAGAAAAAAAACACGAGGCATGCATACAAATTAAGGTCGAGACATGATGATGGGAGGCATTAATTTAAGCAGCAGTTTCATTCTGGACCTGAATCCGCCACGTGTTCCGGGTCTAAAACCATTCAGGCTGCTCCTCGTACCTTGGAAGAATATAGCATATGCTTCTCCGACTCGGTACGTCATGAAATGTCTACATAAAATGGGGGGCCTGGGGAGGGTGGCATGGCGCGAGTGTTGGGGGGGGGGGGGGGGGGAGAAGCCGGGGAGGGCAGATGAAGGCCATAAGACAAAAACAAAAGGTATAATTATGTGAGGTGGTTTGGCTTAGCGGTAAAGCGTTAGGCTGGTGTTAAGCGGACGACGTTGGTTCAATTCACCGCTTCGGCTTTCCTGACTCTGCAAAAGTTGTGGTTTGTGGACACTGTCTTGTGGCTTTTGCCCCCCACGATTAATGAAACACTGCAATGGCTCTCATAGCTGCCCATCGTAAACTAATGCAGAAATCATTCTGGCGGTGTGTGTAGCGTAGAAAAGGTATAGATTCCTCTCACCACCCCCACCCCCACCGACCCACCCTCCATCGCGGTCTCAGCTAGTACCTCTCCGGAGACAGGTTGGAGTTAAACAAGTGTAATGAACGAACGAACGAACAAAAAGAGTGTACCGATCTCTTGCGAGAAGTGGAACGGCTGCTTCATCCTTGATTATTACCTACGGCAACACTCCAGGGCAGATTCTGTCACTCAATCCCGCTTCTTGGAAACGACTAGCGGATCAGACCGTTGAAACCATGCATGCACAAGTGGCTATACCACTGCGTTGTGGAGGCCTCGCCACTGGCTGTCTATTAACAGCGGAATCGAGAGCAAGTTCTCCGCAATCATTTCGCAAAGATTTACCGATACTGTCATGTCATGTGAGGAGAGAGAGAGAGAGAGAGAGAGAGAGAGAGAGAGAGAGAGAGAGAGAGAGAGAGAGAGAGAGAGAGAGAGGGAAACTAACTCTTTCGAGCCATTCAGTGCAATTTACGACAAGAACGTCAGCAAGAGCTGCAAGTAACTCTCCATAAATCAACAGGTCACTCAAGACAGTCGACTGCTTCTTCCTTCGTGCCCAGTCGTGGACGACCTACAAACAATTTGGGCATTGTCAAACATGGCGCCCGGACGCCTCGCAGTGAAAATGTCGTGTTGAGACGTGGACAAAAACCAGTCTTTGTTGCGAATCGCACCGATATCGTATTGCAATATTGACCCTGGACCGCGCAACGCGATAGCACGCAAATCGCTTCGCCGGACACAATAAATATCCATGATTGACAGATCTTCATATCTGCACCCGTTTTTCTAGGGTAACAGCCGTGGGATTCGCTACGACTGCAATCTCTTTTTCAACTAGGGTACAGCGTTGACTTGGGGGCAAAGAGGGGGTGGAGGAGGGAAGAGGGGGGTGGAGGGGGGGGGGGTGTGTGTGTGTGTGTGTGTGGAGAAAAGAGGCACTAAGGTGTTTCTACACCCTGCTGAGCCGCAAGAAAGTGATTTATGTGTCTGGAGCGAATGACCGCCACAGGTAGTCTTGGAATGTATAGTTGTGGAGTGAACTGGAAGTCACTCGTTTTCCATACAGTGTGAAAAATAACCAACTTAGCATAGTTATAGCTGGTCAGTGCATTTGCTGACGGAATGAAATCACTTGGTTGAGCGGGGTTGGGCGGAAAATTGTGGGATTATTGGTCATTTAAATTTCTAAACGATGAGAGAGAGAGAGAGAGAGAGAGAGAGAGAGAGGAGAGAGGAGAGGAGAGAGAGAGAGAGAGAGAGAGAGAGAGAGAGAGAGAGAGAGAGAGAGAGAGAGCACCTATACACACTCGCATGCAAACACACACACCATCACACTACCACCAACACAACACACACACACACACACAACACACACACACACACACACACACACACACACACACACAC
>JABMCL010003238.1:245000-250000 GCA_018857735.1 Alviniconcha marisindica
CACACACACACACACACACACTATCCAACAACAAACAAAACAACAACAAAACAAAAACAAAAAACAAAAAAAACAAAGACCCACCCCCCCCCCAAAAAAAAAAAAAAGGAAAAAAAAGAAGAAAAAAGAAGAAGGCATAAAGCCTTCTTATTTAATGAACGTCCAGACAGCTCAGATCAGGACTACTACAATTATACACCTGCATCCAGAGTAAACACTACACTGCCACCCTACACCACCCCGCCCTTACCCCACCTCTTCCCTACCCCACCCCACTTCGCCCCAACCCCTCATCGCCCCTACCCCACCCCTACCTACCCCTTCCCTACCCCACCCCACCACTTCCCTACCCCACCCACTCCGCCCCAACCCCTCGTTGCCCCTACCCTCCCTACCCTACCTCTTCCTACCCCCCCACTCTTCCCTACCCCCCCACTCCCCCAAACCTCATCGCCCTACCCCACCCCACCCTAACCTCTTCCCTACCCCACCCCACCTCTTCCCTACCCACCCCACTCCGCCCCAACCCATCATCGCCCCTACCCCACCCCTACCCTACCTCTACCCTACCCCACCACACCTCTTCCCTACCCCACCTCACTCCGCCCCAACCCCTCATCGCCCCTACCCCACCCTACCCTACCTCTTCCCTACCCCACCCCATCTCTTCCCTACCCCACCCCACTCCACCCCAACCCCTCATCGCCCCTACCCCCCCCTACCCTACCTCTTCCATACCCCACCCCACCCCGCTCCTACCCCATCCCACTCCGCCCCAACCCTCATCGCCCCTACCCCACCCCTACCTACCTCTTCCCTATCCCCCCCACCCCGCCCCTACCCCACTCTGCACCTACCCTCCGCCCTCGCCCCTCCCCTCACCTCCCTCTTCCTTACCCCCCCCGCCCCCCCTCCCCCCCCCGCCCATGTACTGGTGAAGCAGAGCGATGAAACTATTGCTAATCACTTTTGTGCGGCTCAGAACACTGGTGTTAAAAACATTCTGGCAGTGGCCCTTTCAGCCCCGCCCATCGTTGACAAATCAGTACTGTCCTTCCCCTGAAAGGCAACATTACACAGAACATTGCCGCTGTACACAAGACTTCACTGCTTCGCTAAACTCTGTTAAAGCAACACAGGCACGTGAAAGCAACAGCTTTCATCTCCCCTTAACGTTTATTACTTAACTACGTTCGAACAAGACAGAGAAGGACTAAAAGCAGCGAGCAAACAAATAAGCTCCGAGTCAGGCGTAACGTGTATCAAATGATCGCACGGTAACTGTCCTTTTTGTTATCTCACTCTGTGTGTGTCTTGTCTCTGTCTGTGTCTGTCTGTGTCTGTCTGTGTCTGTCTGTCTGTCTGTCTCCCCGAACCCTCCTCACTTTCGTCTGTGATATTCCCCCCCCCCCCCCCCCCCCCCCCCCCCCCCAAGTACTTCCTGGTCCCTTGCGGGAAGTTCGGGTCGCTTTACGCAAGGCAAAGCAGCCGCAAGAGCAGCGCTGTACCGCTCCTACCAGTGAGTCGGTGCTGTATTTTTGTGTGACCGAACAATGGTATATGGCTGCCAGTGTTTGGGAGTTTTAACGTGCGCACAGACGGTGATGAATGCGACTGCACACGGGAGCTGTACGGACTTTCTGGACTGAAAGTTGACTTTAGGAGAAACATCCGTTGCCCCACCGGGAATATTTGTCATAAGGTGATGCTTATTTTCCATCCATTGTGTTGTCTTTACAGCAAAGTACACCCCATCTAGCACCCTTCCCCTCACACACACACACACACACACACACACACACACACACACACACACACACACACACACACGCACGCACGCACGCACGCACGCACGCACGCACGCACGCATGCACACGCACGCACGCACGCACGCACACAACACACACGCACACACATACACACACGCACACACGCACGCACGCACGCACGCACGCACACGCATGCACACACGCACGCTCGCACGCACACACACGCACACCACGCACGCACGCACCGCACGCACGCACGCACGCACGCACACACACACCACATACACACACACACACACACACACACACACACACACACACACACACACACACACACACACACACACACACACACACACACACACACACACACACACACACACACACACACACACACACACACACACACACAAACGTACACTCGTACGCACAGTTACTATAGGAAGGGGGTTGGGAGGGGATAATTAAACGCACGATAATGAAAATCCGTGTTCAGACTATTCTTAAAAACACTCTGGGTCCACTCCTACAGGCTGTGATGCAGAGTACTGTGACCAACAGAGGGCTAACCAATGCCGTACAACTCTCATGTGCTGACACGATTCATTTATTATAGATGGCCACCACGCTTGACCAGTTCTGGCCTGACCAAGGGAGAGATAGTGAGCGTGTTGTGTCAGTGTTTGTGTGTCGACATTGACCTCTCGCCCCCCTCTGACAGACGAACTTCAGCCAATCAGTGCCTGCATGTGCAGACACACCTCCTTAGACGAGCATGTCAGCTGTCCAAGTACCAATGTGTGTATACAAAGCAAATGCCCCTGTTGTTGTTTTCAAAAAAAAATTCAAGCAGTGCATCAAGCAAGAGAATTGACCTTCCACCACCCTCTGAGTGACAGAAAAACTTCAGCCAATCAGTGCTTGCATTTGCAGACACACCTCCTTAGACAAGCCTGTCAGCTGTCCAAGTACCAGTGTATGTATATAAAGCAAGTGCCACTGTTGTTGTTGTTTTTTAAATTACAAGCAATCCACCAAGCAAGAGAACTGACTTTCCACCACCCTCTGGGTGACAGATGAGTGTTAGCCAATCAGCACCTGCGTACAGACACACCTCCCTAGGCAAGCCTATCGGCTGTCCATGTACCAGTGTAATATAAACAAAGGATGTGCCCGTGCTGTTTTTCAAAACATTACCTCAAGCAATACCTCAAACAAGAGAATTGACCTTCCACCACCCTCTGAGTGACAGATGAGTGCTAGCCAATCAGCGCCTGCGTACAGACACACCTCCATAGACAAGCCTGCCTGCTATCCAAGTACCAGTGAAATACAATAAATACAACATTATTGCCAAGTGTCAATACAACTGCAATAGGAATGTTTTGTGGTGTCAAGTACACTCATCACACATTCACGCCAATCATAAAATTTCATTAAATTACAACAACAGCAAACAAACATCCAGGTAAAAAGTAATTCATAAATATATACATACATACAGTTTACATACAGTGTGAGTGTAATGTTAACAAAGCACGGGTCCGTGCTGTTTACAAAAAACAGCTATCGAGCACCTTGGGTCCGTGTACGTAGTAGCGTGAGTTCGAACATTCTTTACGTTGTTGACTCCGCTTGTCTAAGTGGGCGGAGCTGTCTGTCTGTCTAAAGCGAGAGGTTCATTTCTGAGTGTACACGCAGACTCTACGTCCCTCGTTAACACCCGGTGGTGGACTGCCGCGGACACATAAATTAGAATCCTCTTCTGCGGACACAGAAATTAGAATCCTCTTCCGCTGAGAATGCAAAGCTGTTGAGGATTCTGTGTCTGTACCTAAGTAGGTCATAACATACAGATTTACTTAGCAAGGAATCGTGGCTTTTGATTTTTTACCTTTCACAGTTGATTCCGCTTTTCTGTTCTGATTAGTCCTCGTGAAATATTATGTAACGTGTCTCAGAAACAACGTATCAGGGTTTTTTATGTGTGATTTGTTTGAAACATCGGGGAAATCGAAGATGTATAGTCATATTTGTAAACATCCTCGTCAGCCTATGTATGTGTGTATGTATAGATGGATGTATGGACAGATGTATTTGTGTGTGTACACAATGTGTGTGTGGTGTGTGTGTGTGTGTGTGTGTGTGTGTGTGTGTGTGTGTGTGTGTGTGTGTGGAGGGGGGGGGGGGAGGAGTGTAGGTGGAAGGAGAAGGGTTAACTGTGTTTGATTGTGTGGTATGATTTTAGAACCGCACGCGTGTGTATGCACGTGTGTGAAAACCACATTTTTAGTCTGAAAAATGGACAGGATTTACGAAGTTGAGATTCGTGTGATGAGTTGCACCAGAATATACTGTTTTCGTAAAATGTCACTCGTAAAGCGTGTGTCTCTGTATGCGTAGTATAATGCAATGTTTACTCAGAGAATAAAGTTCGTTGATATGTATATATCAATGTATGTATGTATCCATCCAGCCATGCAGCCCTACCCCACTCACATTATTCCTCAATCGTTGACATAATTATAATTCTGTTCATTCTCAGTTCTGTGGTCATGACTGCAAATCCCAGAGCAAGGCTAAAACGTAATGGGGAACTGCTGGAAGAAGAAGAAGACAGTCCCTCTCTTTTCTCTCCCTTCTTCCAGTACCTGTGGATGTATGTCAAATACACAAGGTTCCTTGCAGACGGGCATGTGAGGTCAGAAGTTACGCGTAAACTGATAACAAAAAGAGTTCTGTCATGGGAGATAACCTAGCGTCACCAGCTTCTCGCTGGGCCCATCACTCAAACTGAACGTTTGCACTTCGAGGGTGACGCCCCTTTTCTAACTCGCTCTACTTCTGTACAGCCGAGAAAGTCTGAATCGCAGTTGGTAGGCCCTGGTGTAAACGTTATTGTTTTTCTTCTAGGCTTTTCACTTGTTGACAAAGTCAAGGGGCATCAGTGGTGGAGGGACGTTGCTGCACGAACCGAACTTTTTTGTTCGTTGTCGTGGTTTTAAAGGAAGTAGTCTTCTCAACAACAACAAAAAAGAAGAAGAAAAAAGACACGAACTTATTTTGATTTTGTTGTTATTTTCGTTATTATTTGTCTGTTGCATTAAAAAAAATTTGCTCCATCTGCCGGCTAATCTTACTAAAAGATTACCAATCAGTATGAGTTAAAAATAGATCGGGGTTAACACCCAATAGACCACAGTGTGAGAGACTTACATTTTTTTCTAGGAC
>JABMCL010003238.1:255000-265000 GCA_018857735.1 Alviniconcha marisindica
GTGTGCGTGTGTGCGTGTGTGTGTGTGTGCGTATGTGTGTGTGTGCGTGTGTGCGTGTGTGCGTGTGTGTGTGTGTGTGTGCCCGCGCGCGCCGAGGGAGTCTATGGCGTCCTTTCTCTCCCTCCCTGCGGGAGACACGACGATAGTGGATATTGTTGTTGTTGCCTGTTGCAGAACCTTCGCCCACGCCCCCCCCCCCCCCCCCCCCCCCCACTTCCCCTTATCCCCTTCATAGGCTACTCGCACTGACAGCGGGGTTCTGCGGGCCCCAGAAAGGAAAGTCCCCTCTTGAAAAGAAGCCAGAGAGTTATGTCAGTAGTTCACTCTTTAAAGCATATAGTAGGTCAGGTTATACCTTTTTTCATGCTTCGCCTACTGCCAGGAATTTTACCTTTGAAGTTACCGCTTTCCTGGTCCATTTAACTCCATTTTTCTCTCATTAGCTCTCTTCTAAATTATAATGACGTGTGTCAGAGCGGATGGGTGTATAAGTAACACTCGTTATCCTTTTTCAAAAGTTCGTGCTGTAAAAGTGACTATCATTTTGCCTGTGAACAGATGAAGTGTGCTGGCTACTGCCGGAAAATGCTGGTATATGTGGCTTTTTTTTTTTTTTTTTATCAAACATTTGAAGCATCAAGTGTGCTGAGCTGTGAATCAGACTCATGCTTGTGAGCTGATGGCCTGTGCTTCGTCCTGATATCACCTGTCGGAGGTTGACTGCAAAGGCGTAGCGAGAATCAACCAGTGTATTAATTTCTTCTCCGCCCCTCTATCCGCTTGCGTGTGTGTGTATGAGAGAGAGAGAGGGAGAGAGAGAGAGAGAGAGAGAGAGAGAGAGAGAGAGAGAGAGAGAGAGAGAGAGAGAGAGAGAGAGCAGAGACAGAGACAGAGACAGAGACAGAACAGACAGACAGCAGAAAAAAGAGACAGACAGAGGAGGGGGGAGAGAGAGGAGAGAAGAGAGAGAGAGGAAGAGAGAGAGAGAGAGAGAGAGAGAGAGAGAGAGGAGGTGTGTGTGTGTGTGTGTGGTGTCTCTTTGCTTGCCTCTCTCTCTCTCTTCTCTCTCTCCTCTCTCTCTCTCTCTCTTTCTCTCTCCTCTCTCTTCTTTTCTCTTCCTCTTCTTTCTCTCTCTCTCTAGATGGATGGATAGATAGATACACATATTTCGCGATGTCGCTGTCTCCAGTAGTAGAAGTTTGAACAAGCCAAAGAAACAACACCGATCACACGACTGTAAGCACCCCGCCGCGACATACACTGGTGTTTGAACCGTGGACTCTGTAGACATACATACAACATACATACATACATACATACATACATACATACATACATACATGTGTATCCTGTAAGAGCCAGGTCAGTGCGTGGTGCACGGTTTCAATAACCTTGAAACGCGTCATATTCACAGCTTGCTGTGATGTGCGAGTTGATCAAACCTCGAACCGAAACGTAGGCAACGACACTTGTGCAGCAGAAAAAAAAAAAAAAAAAAAAAAAAAAATCAGCAAGCCTCTTACTGTTTCGACAGAATCCTACCCGCTGCCGTAGGTGTTTGTGTAGTTACTTGTCATTTAACACCCAGACACCCGTGAAGGTCACAGTGATCAGGGTGAAAAATAATTAATCAAGATAATCAATATTTGAGGGCGCGCGCACGCACGCACGCACGCACGCACGCACGCACGCACGCACGCACGCACGCACGCACGCACGCACGCACACACACACCACCACCACACACACACACACACACACACACACACACACACACACACCGTTTTATTGTTAATTTATGTTGAAGAGGACTATGCAAAAATGCAGTTGAATGAACCAAGAAAGAAGAAAAGTAATGAGAATGCGTAGCTCATGGCAGTACTTAATAATATCTCCTGCCAGCAGAACAGGAAAGCAAAATTCCTGGCGGCAGATGAAGCACGCAAAGCTTTTATTCTCACCTATTGTAGGTTGTTGTTGTTTTTTAAAAGGGGAAACTTTGATAGCCCTTTCAGAGCTCAAAGCCGTGTGAACAGGAGATGGACCTGCGCTCTCAGTCCCAGTCCCTAATAAACCCTACTGTTTATGTGGACGTAAAGCGTCACGAAACCATAGCCCTGGCTTCTCGGCGGAAGGGACATCAATTTCTGCATCCTTCGTACCTACCGTGGATGCCTCAGACTGACGGACCGGCGTGCCCCCAAAGTCCGATGTTCTCACAGTGTGACGCCTGATTAACTCTTTGTAGACTAGAGGCTCATTCAGATCCTGTTGATCCGCCCAAACGTAGCCGCCTGGGCATGCAGGAACTCATTGCAGGACGTTTGGTGGCCTTACAGAGCCACGTACAGCAGTGCTATCCAGTCCTACTGGTGTATGCTGTTTGAAAGCGGTGAATGAATGAAATCTTATTTAAACCAAAGTGTTGACCTATATAGCGACTTAAAGGGGATTATTTATCTACGTACGTACGTACGTACGTACCAACCAACCTACCTACCTACCTACCTACCTACATATATACCTATCCACCTACCTAGCAATCTATCTACCGACCTACATACCCATCTACCTACATATCTAGCTGTCTGTCTGTCTATCTATCTAAATAAATAAATAGATAGATAAAGAGAGATAATGAAAAGCGCTACAAAGGGAGAAAACTCGATCTAGCTGCACCAGACTATGTAACGCACTCTTTTGGCGAGCTAGATCCAATACGTAAGAGGGGTGCCGTACAACTTGTCGGTAAACGATATCTTTAAAACCCCTTTACACACTAAAATAAAGAAGAAGAAGAAGAAGAAGAAGAAGAAGAAGAAGAAGAAGAAGAAGAAGAAGATATACAGAAAGAAGAAAAAAGAAAGCCATTCCTTTCAGAGAGAGAAGAATCGGGAGCATAAAGTCCTTTTCCTGCTCAAATTCAATTCCTCGCGTCAGATGCAATCAATAAACATCAGAAGCCCCTGCATAATCATATATATATATTGGATTATGCAGTGGCTTCCGATGTCAGAATTATATATATAAAAGTTCTTTGAACTAGTATTATTTCGTTTTTTAATGGAGGAGAAAAAAAAGAAAGAAAAAAAAGAAAAGAAAAAGATCAAGGACGAACTTTCAGTTCCGTGCCCTACAAAATTCAACAACAACGACAACAACAACAACAGCGGCAGCGACAACAACAACAACAGCAGCAACAACAAGGACGAGCATTCAACCCCTTGTCTGGCCACTGAGCCCAAACTGCCAACCTCTGGGAGACCCCTTGATAGAATACGGTTACGGTTCAAAGCTCTTGTCAAAAAGCCCGACCATGAGTGATCATTGAAATAAGATGGAAGTGATTCGTTTTTCACACGTCAGTTGCGCTGAAAACACAGACTGTGTGGTGGCCTGCTTATCTGCCCCATCGTGGTGGACGGACACTTTACACTGGATTACTTCCCTTGTCCGCGGGTGTCCTGTGTGTGGTCTTTGGGAGTCAATGACTTCCCTCTCCTCCCTCTCCCATCCCCATCCTTTCCCTGTCCTGACCCCCAACAGACGTTCTTTCATTGTTAAGCACACAGCTACGCACAGTGAAGAACGTCTCGGTGTATCTTAAACATCGTTTTCACTTACGTGGCACCGACGAGCTATAACACTGAAGAACACCCACGCGTCTTGGCGTCTTTTGAGGTTCGTCTTTTTCTTCCATTAGGAGGTAGTAGCCACGATCACCACTTGATTATTTGGCTGATATTTTGCGTTATCTGTGTGGTTCTAAGGTCATATCAGGGTGAAACACAAGTTATCAAGCAGGTAACTATCCGCCTTGGCTTCGGCTGTGTTATAGCATACTGACACCAACAAGAACAGCAAGGCTTGGGCTGTGTCATAGGATACTGACACCAAAAAGAGCACCAAGGCTTGGGCTGTGTCATAAGACTTGGCCTGTGTCATAACATACTGACACGAACAAGAGCACCAAGGCTTAATCTGTGTCATAACATACTGCCACCAACAAGAACAGCAAGGCTTGGGCTGTGTCATAACATACTGACACCAGCAAGAGCATCAAGGCTTAGGCTGTGTCGTAACATACTGACACCAACAAGAGCATCAAGGCTTGGGCTGTGTTATAACATACTCAACACCTACATGAACAGCAAGGCTTGGGCTGTGTCATCATACTGACACCAACAAGAACAGCAACGCTACATTAACATGTTGTTATGCGCTGCATAGTTATGTGCGGGCTAACTTCGGCTACAATAAGCTCCGTGCATGACAGCATCCACTCTCGAGAAATAGGTAGGTAGGTAGTGATGCTTAATGTCCTCAGATGTCAGTTGACATATTAGGGACAAGCTGAGACCAATGCCGAAGCATGGTTCAATATAGCTTTACGTCCACGGAAACCAGAAGGCTCGTTAGGACGGACAGCTCAGGACGGCCACCTCGACTCTCACACAGCTCCTGAACTATGACTCTCGAGAAATGGAGATAAATCCCCTGAAGACGGCGTGTGGCTGCCGCTGTGACGGGGTAATACCCCCCCCCCCCCGCCCCCCCCCCCACCGCAACAACAACAAAACACACGGTCACTTGCCACGCAATTCCTTAACCCAACGGAACTCATTTGTCACTGTGCATACCGGGTGAACCCAGAGTGTTTGGCTGGGCACCGCTACATCATCAGCAACAGCAACAGGTGGAAGGTGAAAGTCTGAACCGTGAGTCGAGACACATGACACTTTATTTTTGAAGAGGATCAGGAGAGAGAGAGAGAGAGAGAGAGAGAGAGAGAGAGAGAGAGAGAGAGAGAGAAGAGAGAGAGAGAGAGAGAGAGAGAGAGAGAGAGAGAAGAAGAAGAAAAGAAGAAGAAAGAAGAAGCTTGATGAACCGAGAAGGTAAACACAAGACAGGCAGACATTCCTAGCAGCAAGGTAGGTAGGTAGTGTTGCTTAATGTCCTCAGATGTCAGTTGACATATTAGGGACAAGCTGAGACCAATGCCGAAGCATATGGTTCAATATAGCTTTACGTCCACGGAAACCAGAAGGATCGTTAGGACGGACAGCCCAGGACGGCCACCTCGACTCTCACACAGCTCCTGAACTATGCTTAGCAGCAAGGAAAGCACGCAAGACTATATTCTGGCTCGCACCAGTCTTTAAAGAGAGAAGCTTTGATAGCTCTATGTTCTCAGCAGAGGAGACATTTTTTTCTGCACTTGGATGTTAATTCCTCAACCACATGTACACTGGTCGGTTGGATAGGGCTGTAAACTGTCATCCCTCAACTACATGTACACTGATCGGTTTGATAGGGCTGTAAACTGTCATCCCTTATCCACATGTACATCGATCGGTTGGATAGGGCTGTAAACTGTCATCCCTCAACCTCATGAACAGCGATCAGTTGGATAGGGCTGTAAACTGTCATCCCTCAGGCACATGCACACTGATAGGTTGGATAGGGCTGTAAACTGTCATCCCTCAACCTCATGAACACCGATCAGTTGGACAGGGCTGTAAACTGTCATCCCTCAGGCACATGCACACTGATAGGTTGGATAGGGTTGTAAACTGTCATCCCTCATCCACATGTACATCGATCGGTTGGATAGGGCTGTAAACTGTCATCCCTCATCCACATGTACATCGATCGGTTGGATAGGGCTGTAAACTGTCATCCCTCAGGCACATGCACACTGATAGGTTGGATAGGGCTGTAAACTGTCATCCCTCAGGCACATGCACACTGATAGGTTGGATAGGGCTGTAAACTGTCATCCCTCAGGCACATGCACACTGATAGGTTGGATAGGGCTGTAAACTGTCATCCCTCAGGCACATGCACACTGATAGGTTGGATAGGGCTGTAAACTGTCATCCCTCAGGCACATGCACACTGATAGGTTGGATAGGGCTTGCAGGCTATCAGCTCTATTCGGTGTGCACATTGCTCTCAGATTAAAAACAAAATGCCCATGGATAGTGTCGTAAAATAAAAATGATGTGGATTTGTTTTGGAAGCATCGAGCTTACCACTGAGATTGAGATTAAAGAGAAATGAGAGAAGGGAGAAGATAGAGAGAAGAGGGAGTTGAAGCAGAGAGAGAGAGAGAGGAGAGGAGGAGAGGAAGAGAGAGAGAGAGAGAGAGAGAGAGAGAGAGAGAGAGAGAGAGAGAGAGAGAGAGAGAAACATTACGAAATACTACACTCTTATTTTAATTGTAACCAAAACACACAAACAAACAAAAACAAAAAACAAACAAACAGAAAACACGTCTGAGCCATGTCAACAAAGCCAGCATGCATACTTGCACTTCCTCACGTCCCAGACGTCAAGACATGTACATGCCCTGAGGATTATAGGTAATGCACCCAGAAAAGAACAACTTGACACCGAGAAACGCCTCGTAAACTCAGCCCACGCTGTTTAGTGATTGACAATCCAAACAAGAACGTTTTCAGCCGAGAGAGACTGCAGTTATTTCAACAGGTTGTACAAACAACAGCTGCCAAAGGTTATCACAACGAATATGTCAGATTCGGCCCAAGTTTAGCAACAGTGTCACCGAAAACACAACTAGACAGCACATTCATTTTTAGAAGAAGAAAAATGTTGTTTTTGTCTGTTGTGTGCACTATTAACTTTTTGCACATTTCCATTGCACTGAAAGTTGTTGTTTTTCTTTCTCTGACGGCAAAGTTTATGCCAAATGAAGACTAGAAACACACAAATTTAAAAACGTTTAGATTCAAACGGTGGAAAATTATACTAGAGTCAAGTGCTTTGACGTCATGTTCTCGAAACAGTGTTTGTAACGGGACATTGTGTTCATAGATTTTTTAATCTATTTTTATTTTTTAATGAAAATTATACCAGTTTTTAATGAAAATTATACCAGTCATTAACTGAGTGTGCGCATGCGTCAAGACGTCTGTTTCTAACGGAGGTTTGGGGATGTGTGAACCTAATGATTTTTATTTAATTTGAGAGTTTTTACGTTTTGGTTTGACACAGAGAAAGCATTATTCCAGGTAATTTTGGGTTTGTATAACTAACTATTAGTGTATGCAGACTGAGAGAAAGGGGGCGTATGTATAAGAGTGTGCATGTGCGTGTGGTTCATGATTTGAGATATGTTCTTTGTTGTGCGATCGAACGACAGCTTTAATTTCCCACTGGGATGAATAAAGTAAATAGTTATTGTTAGTGTTAGAGCGTTGTGACCTCAGCGTCAAGTAATATGACGGGCACAGTCAGAACCTCATTGTATAATGCTGTGGCGAACATATACTGATATAGTCACAACGTTAGTGTCCAATGGTATAGTGAATACAGTCACAATCTCAGTGTCTGGTGCTATGGTGAACACAGTCACAATCTCAGTGTCTAGTTCTATGGTGAACACAGTCACAACCTAGTACCTAGTGTTATGGTTAACACAGTAACAACTCCAGTGTCCAGTGCTATGGTGAACACAGTCACGGTCTCAGTGTCTGGTGCTATGGTGAGCTGTCACAATCGCAATGTCTTGTGCTATGGTGAACACAGTAACAACTCCAATGTGTAGTGCTATGTCGAATACAGTAACAACACCAGTGCCTAGTGCTATGGTGCTATGGTGAGTACAGCCTCAACTTCAGTATCTAGTGCCCTGATCTAGTGACATTGATGTCGTGACTGTACTGTACTTACAACCTCAGCGTGTGGTGCACCCCCCCCCCCACACCCACACCCCCACACACGCACACACCCACACCACATCACACACACCACATCTCACACATACACACACACCACATCACACAACACACACACACACACACACACACACACACACACACACACACACACACACACACACACACACCACACACACACACACACACACACACAACACACACACACACACACACACACACACACACACACACACACACACACACACACACACACACACACACACACACACACACACACACACACCACACACACACACACACACACACACACACACAAACGCACGCACAACACACACACACCACATCTCAGACATACACACCACATCACACACACACACACACACACACACACACACACACACACACACACACACACACACACACACACACACAGAGACACACACACACACACACACACACACACACACACACACACACACACACACACACACACACACACACACACACACACACACACACACACACACACACACACACACACACACACCGAACACATTTTGAATACCTTTTGTCATTTGTTCAAACAGGAAATCTCGCACATTTTAACATTCTAATTTTAGCAACAGCTATGGCAACCTCTTGTTACTGGCAAAAGAGCCGCAAAAAAAGTTGTGAATAGGAGCGGTGAATCAAACTGAGAAACAGGAAGATAGTCCGACGCATCAGCGCTGTAATCCAATCAAACTATCGCTTTATGCGGCCGGACGTATTTCAGAAATCGTCATTAGTTTCAGTGACGCGGTCCTCTGAACCACGTTTTTTAATTTCTGACACGTGACTCTCTTCGGTTACGTACACGGGTTCTGCCAAGGACACCACAGGCGCACGACAGCCGAACATAATATTCTTAAATTCTTCTCTGAACCTAGACCCGCTCAGACAGTAGAGATAAAAGTTCCAGGCGAAGTTGGTCATACCGAAGATGAAGAAGAAGTCGTACAAGAAGTAATCAGTATCGCTGGAAGCGTAACCAAAGAAGAACGTGTTGTACGTGGTGAGAGGAACGGTAATGAGGACGAAAGCTGCGGACACGGTGATGATGGTGACGGTGACAGACGAGGCTTTCTTCTGGCGACGGTCCCTCTGGTCCCCCGATCCGGTGGAAAACTTCTCTTTGGCTTCTCTCATGGCAACGGTTAGCTTCCACCCTAGAAGCGAGTTGCTGACGATGAGGCACGCACAGGGGAGGACAGAGTAGATGAGCATATCCACCCTGACCCAGACGCTCACATAAAATCCCTGATAGTCCACGGAACCGAAGGTGCATCTCCATGTTGTCCCGTTCCCCAAATCCACCAACTGGAACCCGTACAACGTGTGGGAGTAAAGCAGGCTGCACACGCAAGTGATGACGACAATGCTGACGACACTTTTGTGACGTGTGCAGATGACGTTGACCCGGTGGGGCCAGACGACAGAGGCGGCGCGCTGGGCGGTGAGAGCCACGAGCAGCCAGGCTGACAAAGCGGCTGAGGTGTTCATGACCCAGATAACCACCTTGCAGACCGCCACGTGGCTGGCGTACACGTCGTAGTCCAGCGCCTTCCGTGCCCACATGGGCAGAGTTCCGCTGTACAGCATGGCGGTGTCGGACAGGGCCAGGGCGGTCAGGTACACGTTCATCGCTGACCAGCCGGACCGAAGTCTCCGCAGTATGGTGACGGTCATCACGTTGCCGAAGGTGCCGAAAAGAAGGATGACCGTGGTGCCGATTTTACCGAGCCAGCCTCCATCCAGAAGGTGGGTGACAACAGGGATGGCCTCCAGGATTGCATGGCCGTTGAGGACATCCGCTGCTTTGTCTGGGTTCTCAGTGGTGGTGTTGGTGACGCTTAATGAAGAGCTGAACGATATAGCCATCGTTTGATGATGTTGATGCTGCTGGTGCTGAGCAACCGCTGGGCTACTGTTATTCTTTTGTGAAGATCCTTCGAGGTTAAACTCGGACCGGACGTCAATATGGAATATGATGGAATGTGAAAGAAGTTGAAAGTTGGCTTCAAGAATGACAAAGGTTTGATGTGTGATTATGTTTTCGATGAGGTATTGCCACGCGCTCGGATTTTACGGTCTTTCGGAACTATTATCGTACACTGTTTCGTGCTGGGTACTTACAATCTGTCCCAACAGAGAAAGGTGTTAGTCAACCCTAGTGGTTTAGACTGACGAGTAACACCTCAGAGGAATGATCGAATACTTTGTGTTGTGGGTCTTGTCGTTCTTTGATGTCGCTGTTT
>JABMCL010003238.1:270000-280000 GCA_018857735.1 Alviniconcha marisindica
GTCTGGTCGTCGCATCAGTTCACCGTTCAGACTGACTTTGAGGGAAACCCAGTCACGTTGATTACGTTACACGATTAGCTGATTAATGTAAAAACTCGCGATAAAAAAGTATAATACGTCCCAGAAATTTGATGATTGAGGCTCGTGGTCGTCGCGCCAGTTCACCACTTCATACTGACTTTCAGGGACACCCAGTCTCGCTGATTAGGCTCCATTACACGGTTAGCTGATTAATGTAAAAACTCGCTGTAATGCGTTCCAGAAATTTGATGAATGAGGCTCGTGGTCGTCGCGCCAGTTCACCACTTCAGACTGACTTTCAGGCACATCCTCATGCACCAGCACATATCAGTGTCTGCACAACAAGCGACAGCAATCCGATCCGCAATCGGGAAACCTTTGCTTACTTCCTTTCCTCTCAATCGGCGCAGGGTCCAAGGGTCTACGACGCTTCGCTCATTGACCGACCAAACACGAATCGGCCGAACAAGGCCCATCCAATCGCTTCGCGGCTTTCAGGGACAGCCATCACTTTTCTCAAGGGAACTTGCATGATTTCATTGGCGGATTCTTATTTTTTTTATAAACTTACGCAAGCATTCATCGCTTCGTTTTGGAAGTTTTGTAAGCGAGTAAATACCTTGGTGTTTTACGCCCAAAATCAACCATTTTTACGGTTTTTTTTAAATAAAAGGGGGGGAGTTTTGTAGGCGAGTAAGTACCTTGGTGTTTTACGCCCAGTTAACCAGTACGGTTATATCATGGCGAGTTTTGTAGGCGAAGTAATCGGAAGCTGAACATATATTCGAGACGATTCTAATTATGTTGTTTGTGGTGTTTTTATTTGTTAGAGTTCCTCAGCTAAAATCCTGCGGTTCACCCCATGTTGAGGGAGATGGGTTGATCCCATGCCTACACCACCGCTACTTGGCTGCTTAGACAACCTTCTGCAGACCCTGTCTCAGATTGTTAACCGGTGTGGTGTGCGAGGAATACAATATTATAACTATTTAATTATCATTTTTTAGGTTTTTAATGTACTCATTTTTGTTGATTTTGTAAAGCGCGATGTACTCACCCCTTTTGGGTAAAATACCGTGCGGTAGAAATGACCGCTACTATTATCATTATTATAAACAATCCCCAACCCCACAAAAAATCCAATGGAAAAACAACAACAAAAACAACAATAACAACAGGAACAACAACAAAACCCATAAAACCAGCCAACTTGCAAAAACAGATCAAAACAACAACAGCAACAAACAAATAAACCCAAATACCGAGTGGATAAATTCTTCATTCTCCATGCTTTTTTTCTCTTTTTTTCTTTTCCCCTTCACTTTTGTCGGAATTTTCAGACGATCCCGGTCTGATGAGTGAATCCCACGAAGTAGGGAATTCTCTGACCTCACGAAACAATTTAAAACATGCAGAACTCTTCGATCCCAAAACGTCACGCAGGAACAGCAGACTTACACAAGACCATATAACTATCCAAAAAGCAGACACGGAAGATCCTTCCTCATCCAATTCCGATTAACTACTAGGCTCGTGTGATACCTCGCAATCCCTCCAGCTTTGCTTGACCAAACTGGACTGACGAAGAGGGCTGTTGGTAGATTTGTCGCTTTGTCTGTCTAAGTCCCTTGACTTGAATGGGGCTTACTGTCTTCACATGTCGGGCTGACATATTAAGGACAGGACAAAGTCCCCAAAGGTGTCTGCCCTTTATGCTCCCAAATCCTGCCACCCCAGCGGAGGGCTCCTCACACCTGGCGACAGTAGTGGGTGTCAGTCTGCTTTCTCCCCTGGGGCCACAGGAAGGGGTTACAAGGTCTCGTCTCTACCAGGCAGTCATAAGACTTCGTCCTCACATAGCTCGTGCCCACCTGGCAGTCATAAGACTTCGTCCTCACATAGCTCTTGCCCACCTGGCAGTCATAAGACTTCGTCCTCACATAGCTCGTGCCCAACTGGCAGTCATAACACTTCGTCCTCACATAGCTCTTGCCCACCTGGCAGTCATAAGGCCGTCCTCATCTGGCTCGAGCCCAATTGGCTGTCATAACACTTCGTCCTCACATAGCTCGTGCCCACCTGGCAGTCATAACACTTCGTCCTCACATAGCTCTTGCCCACCATGGCAGTCATAAGACTTCGTCCTCACATAGCTCGTGCCCACCTGGCAGTCATAACACTTCGTCCTCACATAGCTCGTGCCCACCTGGCAGTCATAACACTTCGTCCTCACTAGCTCTTGCCCACCTGGCAGTCATAAGGCCTCGTCCTCATCTGGCTCGAGCCCACCTTGGCAGTCATAACACTTCGTCCTCACATAGCTCGTGCCCACCTGGCAGTCATAACACTTCGTCCTCGTCTGGCTCGAGCCCAACTGGCAGTCATAAGACTTCGTCCTCACATAGCTCGTCCCCACCTGGCAGTCATAACACTTCGTCCTCGTCTGGCTCGTGCCCACCTGGCAGTCATAAGACTTCGTCCTCGTCTGGCTCGAGCCCAACTGGCAGTCATAAGACTTTGTCCTCACATAGCTCGTCCCCACCTGGTAGTCATAAAAGGGCATAGCTCGTTCCCACCTGGCAGTCATAAAAGGGCATAGCTCGTTCCCACCTGGCAGTCATAAAAGGGCATAAGACTTCGTCCTCACCTGGCTCGTGCCCACCTGGCAGTCATAATAGGGTACACGTCTTTGTCCTCAACTGGCTCGTCCCCACCTGGCAGTCATAAAAGGGCATAAGACTTCGTCCTCACCTGACTCGTCCGGTTCGGTTCGGTTGTGTTGCTTAATATCCTCGGATGTCGGTTCACATATTAGGGACAAGCTGAGACCAGTGCCGAAGCAAGGTTCAATATAGCTTTACGTCCACGGAAACCATAAGGCTCGTTAGGACGGACAGCCCAGGACGGCCACCTCGACTCTCACACAGATCTGAACTATGATTTGGCTCGTTCCCACCTGACGGTCAAAATAGGGCACACGTCTTTGTCATCAACTGGCTCATCCCCACCTGGGGGTCGTACGAGGGAGCAGGTCTTCGTCCTAACATAGCTCGTCCCCACCAACATAGTTCGTCCCCGCCTATAAAAGGGCATAGGACTTTGTCCTCACCATGGTTCAGGAGCTGTGTGAGAGTCGAGGTGGACGTCCTGGACTGTCCGTCCTAACGAGCCTTCTGGTTTCCGTGGACGTAAAGATTTATTGCACCGTGCTTCGGCATTGGTCACAACTTGTCCCTAATATGTCAACTGACATCTGAGGACATAAAGCATCCACTTCATCATCATCAACGTCCTCACCTTGTGATCCGGTTTGGCCTAGCGGTAAGGCGGTAGGCTGGTAAGCAGAGGGACCTCGGTTCGAATCTGCTTCGGCTCTCCTTTCACTTCCAAAATTGTGGTCTTGATGTCTTGTGTCTTTGTCCCACACAATCAATGAAACATTAAAATGGCTCTCATCACTGCCCATCTTAATGCAGTAGTCATTCTGGTGGTGACACTGTAGCGATAGGTATAATAGTCTCCCTCTTCCCCCACTCCATACCCTCCCCCCCCCCCTTCTCCCCGTCCCTAATAAGCCTCGCGGTTTCTGTGGACGTTAAGCACCATGTTTACTTACTAGCCCTCACCTTTAAGAGTCCAGGCGAGATCAGGAGGAGGGAGGTGAGCTGGACTCTCACGAAGAAGTTAGACACTTTTGCGTGTTCATCCGAGATCAAGAAGAGTGAGGTGGTGCTGGACCCTCAAGTTAGCCCAGAAGAGACCATGAGCAGGGAGGTGGAGCTGGGCTCTGAAAGGTGGATTTCTTTTTGCTTCACTTGTTACTCAACAGCAGTGCTACTGGCATTGTCCTTGTGACTCTGCTCCGCACAGCAGTTACAAGAACAATTGCGTGGTACACTAGTCGCTACTGGTCTATGAAAGTCTAACTTCTTCATGAGAGTCCAGCTAACCTCCCTCCTCTTGATCTCGCTTTGACTTTGACCTGTCATTTCAGAGTCCTGTCTTTTAAGTAAGTAAGTAAGTAAGTAAGTAAACATGGTGCTTAATGTCCACAGAAACCACAAGGCTTATTAGGGAAGGGGGGAAGGTGGTATGGAGGTGGGGGGAGAGGGAGGTTATATACCTATCGCTACACTAGCTGTTACCAGGGTTCCAGGCGAGATCAAAAGATCAAGAGATCTTAGAGGAGGGAGGTGGAGCTGGACCCTCAAGTTAGTCCAGAAGAGATCATGAGTAGGAAGGTGGAGCTGGGCTGAGAAGGTTGGACTTCCTTTGCTTTGAGTTGTCCAAGTTGTTCGTCAACAGCAGTGCAACGGACATTGTCTTTGTGACTCTGCCCAAGCACAGCAGTTGAAACAGCAATTGCGCAGTGCACAAGTCGCTGGGCAATGGCGAGGGGACACCGCCTTAACACTTCCATTGTTCTGGCGGCGGTCCACAGTCTCTCCGGTCTTTTTCGGGCGGTTTTCGCGGTCGAGCCTTCACTCTTTCGCCCCCTTCCCACTCTGTCCCCGTCCCTAATAAGCCATCTCGCTTCCGTGGACGTAAAGCAACAAAGAAGTAGCTGTTACCACCAGAATGCTTTCTGCAGTAAGGTGGGCAGCGATGAGAGCCATTTTAATGTTTCATAATTGTGAGGGACAAAGTCACAAGACAGTGTCCACAGACCACAACTTTTAAAGAGAAAGGAGAGCCGAAGCAGATTCGAACCGGGGTCCCTTTGCTTACCAGCCTAACGCCTTACCGCTAGGCCAAACCAGCTCACTGCCCTGTCTTGTTGGTTGAGTGTTGCTTTACGTCCACAGAAACCGTAGGCTTATTAGGGGCGGGTCCCTGTCCTGCAGCCTGCAGCGCTGTTTATACTCGTTTGCCCTTTTTTCCTTTAAAATGCGTGCGTGGTTTGGATCAGTCTTCCTGGCAAACACACCTGTGTGACCTGGAGATTTAGCCTTCCGGTTTCGACAAAAGAAATCAGCGAAAAGATTCACACGGCAGATTGTTCTCAAACAGGAATCAGCAGCCTTAAGAATCTCGAATCAACACGCGTCTAATGTTACGTTAAATCGTCCGTGTAATCTACACCTGAAGACGGCGAGTAGATAATGATCTTTTCGGCCTATTATTCTTCACAAAGAGACGGCTTCATTGAGAAAGTTCACCTATTGCTCTGTGTGGTGATTGGCTGCACTAATAGACGCACGTCTGGACGCCCAGACAGGCCCAGGCAGGACGACGACAGAATAACTGGTGCATCAAATATATGTCACATGTCAGAGGTCAGGAGCTGTGTGAAAGGCACGCATCATAGTTCAGGAGCTGCGTGAGAGTCGAGGTGGCCGTCCTGGGCTGTCCGTCCTAACGAGCCTTCTGGTTTCCGCGGACGTAAAGCTATATTGAACCATGCTTCGGCATTGGACTCAGCTTGTCCCTAATATGTCAACTGACATCTGAGGACATTAAGCAACACTACCTACCTACCTGTGAAAGTCGAGGCTGGCCGCCCTGGGCTTCCCATCCCTAATAAGCCTACGGTTTCTGTGGACGTAAAGCAACACTCAACCAACTGAGGCGCTGTGTGAAAGTCGAGGTGGCCGTCCTGGGCTCCCCGTCCCTAATAGTCCTTATGATCTCTGTGGAAGTAATTCCTGTGTACATTTAGATGTCACTGGCGAATACAATTAATATCCTTGTATCCTTGTAAAGCAACATTGAACTCGGCAGCCGTTCTGAGCTCTGAACTGTGTGTGAAAGTCGAGGCGGCCGTTCTGGTCTCCCCGTCCCTAATAAGCCTCATGGTTTCGTGGACGTAAAGCTATATTGAACCATGCTTCGGCATTGGTCTCAGCTTGTCCATAATATGTCAACTGACATCTGAGGACATTAAGCAACACTACCTACCTACCTGTGAAAGTCGAGGTGGCCGTTCTGGGCTCCCCGTCCCTAATAAGCCTCATGGTTTCTGTGGACGTAAAGAAACACTGAACTATGTCAAGGACAGAGCCCAGGAGAGATGAAGAGGAAGGAAGTGGAGCTGGGCTCTCATGGCTGATTGTTTTGTTGCTGAGTTGTTCCTCAACAGCTGATCCTTCGGACTTTGTCTTTGTGACTGTTCCGCACAGCTGTTGAAAAAGCAAGTTGCGAGGTGCACCAGTTGCTTGGCACTGGCGGGGTCCCCACCTCCTTAACCTTGTTGTTCTGGCCGTGGCTGACGGTCTCTTCGGTCTTTACGGGTCGGAGCGCAGGGACGAGCTATTCATAGATACCCGACCCCCGCTGTCCCAGTCCCTAATAAGCCGTATGTGGCTTCTGTGGACGTAAAACAACATGAAAGAAGTATGTCTTCTGTGGACGTAAAACAACATGAAAGAAGTATGTCAAAAAGGGGTGTGGTAGGCACCACGCAGGTGAAATCGACGTAAAGCGAGAGCAAGAAGAAGAAGAAGAAGAAGAAGAAGAAGAAGAAGAAGAAGCCAAGGAATGGTACACGAGCTTTTTTGGCCTAGCGGTACGGCGCTGGGCTCCTAAGCAGACAGGTTGATTCGATCCGCTTTTCGATTCTGCTCATCTTTCTCTTCAAAGGTTGTGGTTTCTTGACACTTGTCTTGTGACTTTGTCCACTATGGACACCAACACACCACAACTAAAAGCGGAAAAGTAGCCTACATTTTCATTTTTCATCATTTAACTGTTGTTGTTTCGCTCGAAAAAGGGGCTTACCCCGAACATTCACACGTCGGGTATTGTCATAATAAATAAGCGTTCTTTTTACCGTTTTATGTGTTTGGATCTATCCAAAGCGCGATTCGAACCTGCAATCTCTACATCTCGAGTTCACTCTCTCAACCACCAGGCCCCGCGACATCTCCTTTTTTTCCTTCTCTTTTATATATATATATTTTATTTATTTATTTATATATAAACCTTCGAACTTGGGCATTTGCTGGGAGACTGCTGGAGCGCATAATTATGGGCTTTTATAAGCTCTTGATGCCAGTTGAGGATGGGGAAACTCCACAGCTTGCGGCCTCTCACCTTTCAACGTGACGATGAGTTAGACAGCTATACGCAGGCAGACAAAGAGACATTAGGTAGTTGAATAAAGACATTAATAGATCTTATAAAGCGCCATTCTCTAACATGAGTTAAACTCATTGCGCTATACAAACAACTTGACAAAAAACCCATTTACATATATTTCAACAAACAGAACCTAAGTATAGTATTCTGCCATAAACATAATCACCTGGCTAACAATGACTACTTATACGTATATATATATATATACATACACATCCACACAAGGAAACACACGCGCTCCAATCGGTCCCCATATCACCAGTCATGTATAGTCAGATGATGATGATGATGATGGTGGTGACCACGTTGACAACGATGATTGATGTTGCCGGCACTGTGCCAGCCTCAGAAGCATTTCTCTCACGTCGCTTATCCCCAAACGAACACATCCTCGCCCTTCCACGTCCGACGCTCATCCCTTATCGCTGCCCTGCCGCTAAAAAGCCCGTTCTTAACTGGGCGAATGTTTGTTCGCGAACCTAGTTGGAAGTATTCGGCGAAGCTAGTTGGTTCTTAATTGGGCGAACTTTTCTTCGCGAACCTAGTTGGAAGTATTCGTTGAAGCTATATTCGGGGTCCAAAAAGTTTCGCTCAACATGTTCTGGGAACATTCGCCCTATTCGACGATCATTGCCTCTGATTGGCTGAGTGCAGAGCTCTCCTGTGGATGAAGAAAAAATAAAAATAAAGATGGATGACGGTGTCGCTAGGTTCTTCACTCACTTCGGAGGGAATTTGTTTATTTGTTGACTTGTGGGAGGCGCAGCCTTGTCTCGGAGACCCAGAAGGAGATAGTAGTTAGTTGAATTACCCTGTGAGGGATGATGAAAGTATATTGATTTGACATGACTTGATGAAGCATTTGATGACATTAGCCTACATTTTTTATCATGCTGTCTGCTGCGCGTCTGCCGTAAGTTCGGGCCGAAGCTTGCATCTCATTACGAGCCAGTTGAGAATGAAGTAAAGTTTGGACTGTCCGAACCATGTTCAGCGAACTAAAAGTTCAATTAAGAAACGAATCATAGTTCGTCGAACTGTCCGAAGTATGTTCGGCGAACAAACATTCGCCCAGTTAAGAACGGGCTATAGGTCCACGAGTAAAAGACGTCGGATCGCTGGTAGGCTACCATCTGAAGAAGATCCCGCACTGCTTCAGAGTAATTTCAGCGGTGTTCAGTAATTCCTGGGCGGTCTGACTGAACCTACAGCAGAACACCACCTGCCATGCCCCCTACTGAAGACAGCAAGATTAGCTAAGTCGAGGAGCCAGACTCAGGGAACGTTCTCCAGACAGCAAGCAGATAGACCGCCACAACGTCCCTCCGTCAATCGTCTCACGTGGACTCTCTGACGCTGACGGCTTAGACCGGAACTGCCCAAGTCAAAGAAGGAAACCGGATCACCGAGACTGTGTGGTCGCCATGATAGCATGGCTTCAAACAGCTCGGCACAATAGCTTGGTATGAAGGGTAGTAGAATCTCGAACTTCTGTATATTTTATACAATGCATAGATAAATCCAGATGAGGACGAACATCTGATAACGACGTGGTGGCCCCTTTGAGTTTGAGACAACTTGATAGGGGGAATTGTTATTGTAGCTCCAGGTGTTCACCAGCCCTGGGAACTGTAACACCTGCACTCTTGGCCAGGTAGGCTGTACCTGGACCAACACCCTCAAAGACGCATCAATGAGCCGGTCTGGCCTAGTGGTAAGGCAGAGGGACCTCTGTTCGAATCCGCTTCGGCTCTCCTTTCTGTTCAAAAGTTGTGGTCTGTGGACACTGTCTTGTGACTTTGACCCTCACAATTATGAAACATTAAAATGGCTGTCATCGCTGCCCGTCGTAATGCAGAGTCATTCTGGTGGTGGCAGTGTAGTGATAGGTATATAATCTGCCCCTTCTCCCCATTCTCCCCGTCCCCAATAAGCCTTATGGTCTCTGTGGACGTTAAGCACCATGATTACTTACTAAAGACGCATCGGTGAATGTAAGTGGACAAAACATGGCCGTTGGAAAGCCTTGCCTTTCCACTGGGCCCGCGTAGCACTCCAAATACTGGGTAGGAGCCGGTCAGATCCCAAGAATTCCACATGATTTGGATGGCAGTCGATTCTGTGGCCTCCAGATCCGAATTTCGAAGAACTAACGCTAAGGCAGTCGGTGACAGACAGACAGACAGACAGACAGACAGACAGACAGACAGACAGATAGATAAATAGCCAGCTAGCTAGCTAGCTAGCTAGATAGATAAATAGATAGAATTAACTACATAAAAAGCTCCACAAAGTCTCCGTTTAATCATGCGCATCTAAACACTCGGTTTCAATGTATAAAAACAAAATCTTTGTAAGAAAGTTGTTACAAGCAATCAGGAGTGATATCTCGGAGTAACACATGCAATGAATTACTGTCAAATATCTCTGTTAACACACACAAATCTGAACAGCACTTGAAAGCGTATTCTAAAGACGATAATGAAACTAGGCAGATGAATTAGTCCAGCTCTTGAAAGAGTATTTTAAAGAAAGTAATAAAAACCAAACAGAGGAATTTGTATGACCATTCTGCCTCAAAAGAGCAAATAAAGGACATGTATACACCTTTGTCGAATTTGATTAATGGGAATTTAGTGGCAAAATTCCAAATTGAGTAAAAAATAAATGTTGAATAACAGAAACTATCTCTGAGATTAATAAAGTGTCACTCTATTGTACACATACAATACTGTGCTGAGTTCTGGGGTATCGCATTTAACTGGTTATATGCACTGTAGAGTATAACATTGTATTGCGTTGTTCTGCATTATATTGTATCGCATTGCACTGTATTGTGCTGTGTCGTGTTGTGCTGTGTTTCATTTTACCACAGCGTGTCGCAGGACGTTACGTTCAGATA
>JABMCL010003238.1:292500-295000 GCA_018857735.1 Alviniconcha marisindica
TGTCTGTTCCGTTTGTTAGTGTGTTATTTGTCTGTTCCGTTTGTTAGTGTGTTATTTGTCTGTTCCGTTGCTTGAAAAAGGTGTTATCACGGAACATTTGCACATGTGTTTTATACAGTTAAATTAAAAGAAACGTGTTTTTATATATATATATATATATACATATCTTTTAAACCATTTGTTTGTTTTGATGTACAATAATACTAGAGCCCGATCCAACCGATCCCCCGGGGCCCAAACCATTCCCCTGAATTCGTCGTTGGTAGAAAAAACTACAACACACACACACACACACACACCACACAACACACACCACACACACAAAACCCCGCACACCACACGCACACACACACACACACACCCCAAACACCACACACACACACACCACAACAAACACACACACACACACACCACACACACACACACACACACACACACACACACACACACACACGCACAACACCACACACACACACACACCACTCACGCACGCACGCACGCACGCACGCACACACACACACACACACACGCACACACACACACACGCACACACACACACATATATAAATAAAGAAGAAGAAGAAAAAGAAGAAGAAGAAAGAAAGAAAGAAAGAAAGAAAAAAAACGAAAAGAAAAAAAAAAGGAACGAGGAACTTAACTCAAACACTACGGGTACTTGGAGAATTATATGAAAACGTAAAATTTCTACACCACATGCAGTCTCTAGCCATCCGTACCTCCAGTTACGATTGTCATAGAAAAACGCACGATTTGGAGCCTTTTTATTTTTACGCGCTCTCAGTCACAGGGGCGAGAACCTACATTAATCTCTTGCGACGGTATTGGCACAAGAACGAATGACGTGTCAATAGCACCTCTGGTTTGTCTCCCCCAAAACTCCACAGAAAACAGGGAAACATTAACCTATGCTCAGCAACAAAGCATCGTCTGGGTCGATAAACCGTTTCACCCGCAAAGGCAGCGGCTAACCACGCAACCGGACAGACTAAGTGTGAGCAAAGTGTGAGAAGTTGCCGAAAAGGGAAAAGGCAAGCGTGAGAACGAAAGGGAAGTCTTTAAGTAGCAGGGCCAGTATACAAAAGAACAAACATTACTAGCTTCTCTGAGTTAACTGTAAAGTATTATGACGGAAATCGAGCCCACTATCGAGGGCTTTGAAGAAAGTACGGTTCTGTGGAAAGTAGTCTTACGTGTGTACACGCAAAAACGTCGCTCTCTGGCGCTCTTCTCGCCGGATTGTTTCGTTGGAGCAGAGCTAGGGTAGGATGGGCGCTTTCGTTTGGATTATGTATTCCATTGTCCTGCGGGGGAAATTTGTTCAGCGGTGGTGGTGGTGTGTGGTGTGTGGGGTGTGTTGTTTGTGGTGTGTGTGTTTGTGCGTGCGTGGTGCCGTGCGTGCTGCGGCGTGCTGCGTGGTGCGTGCGTGCGTTTTCGTGCGTGGTGCGTGCTGCTTTCTGCGTGCGTGGTGCGTGCGTGCGTGCGTGCGTTCTTGCGTGCTTGTGCGTGCGTGCGTGCGTGCGTGCGCGCACACACTTTTAAATTACAGGCTCGAGCTACACAACTATTTTATGGTGATGGAATAGCTTGGGATGGTGGGGTGGTCGTGGTGATGGAATTGGGTGGTGGGGTGGTGGCGGTGGAATTTAGTGGTGTGGTGTGGTGCGATGGAATTGGGTGGTGGGGTATTGATGTAGATGGAATGGGACGGTGGGTTGGTGGTGTGGATGGAATGGGGCGGGGGGGTGTGGGGTGGTGGTGTAGATGGAATGGGGCGGTGGGTTGGTGATATAGGTAGAAAGGGGCGGTGGGTTGGTGGTGTAGTGGAATGGGGCGGTGGGTTGGTGGTGTAGGTGGAAGGGCGGTGGGGGTTTGGGGGTGTGGATGGAATGGGGCGGTGGGGTTTGGGGGTGTGGATGGAATGGGGCGGTGGGTTGGTGGTGTGATGGAATGGGGCGGTGGGTTGGTGTGTGGATGGAATGGGGCGGTTGGGTTGGTGGTGTGGATGGGAATGGGGGCGGTGGGGGTTGGGGGTGTGGATGGAATGGGGCGGTGGGTTGGTGGTGTAGAAAAGGGGGGTGGGTTGGTGGAGTGGGTAAAAAGGGGGGTGGGTTGGTGGTGTGGGTGGAATGGGGCGGTGGGTTGGTGGTGTAGAAGGAATGGGGCGGTGGGTTGGTGGTGTGGATGGAATGGGGCGGTGGGTTGGTGGTGTGGATGGAATGGGGCGGTGGGTTGGTGGTGTGGATGGAATGGGGCGGTGGGTTGGTGGTGTGCATGGAATGGGGCGGTGGGTTGGTGGTGTGCATGGAATGGGGCGGTGGGTTGGTGGTGTAGATGGAATGGGGCGGTGGGTTGGTGGTGTAGATGGAATGGGGCGGTGGGTTGGTGGTGCAGATGAAAGGGGTGGTGGGGTGGTGATAAGGATAGATTTTGACGGTGGGTTGGTGGTGTGGATGGAATGGGGCGGTGGGTTGGTGGTGTG
>JABMCL010003238.1:300000-305000 GCA_018857735.1 Alviniconcha marisindica
TGCTTTTTCGTCTAGTCCCCCTCCCCTCTCTCTTACCGTGTCCGCTGTCGTTTTGTAACGCTCTCCTACTACGGAGTATATTCTCGACTGCTCGCGCGTGTCGCCTTACAATTGCTCCCCTCCTCCACCCCCATCCGTGGTCTGCCCTCCCCCTTCTCCTTCCTAACTTCCCGCCCCTGTTCAGCGACTCCCCCCACCCTCCCCTCTCACTCCTCCTAGACCCCTCTAGAGCCCCCCTCCTTCTTCCGCCTTCGTCGTAGAGCTGGACTGAAGGAGTATAAAAACTTGCAGGCTTCGACGATGAGTAAAACTACCGTGCATTTGAAGAGGAGCAAAGAGACTGTCCTGGAATACCGAGAGAAGAGGAACAGACAGACAAGACAGCGAGCCAGGATCGTAAGTGGTGGTGAATACTGTCCGACGGCCGTAGACAGGCGGAGAAAGAGTCATATATATACATCTACATATATGTACGCACAGACTGTTGAGGACAGCGAACAGCCGCGGAAAGGCTGTGAAGTCTAGTCTACAACGACAATACTCGAGCGACGAGTTGGATTCTGAGTGCCGCGTCGTTCTCTCTCTCAGCCCACTCCCGTGCCGTGACAGGGATTATTCTGTCAGCAGTGTACGTGGCAAACTCCAGTGCTTCACGTAGAGTGCATGAATGAGCTCGGATGAGAACTCGGAGGCTTCTGTGTTTGCATCGCGCGCAGTGGCTGGAGACGATCGCTGCTTCAACATGTGAAGACCCGTTCAAGTGTTGTTTGCTGACTCTTTCGTGTGATAGGAACCCTCAGTGTTTGGACCAAGCACAGCAGGTCTCCGGTGTTTTGATTCAAAACGCGGCTAAAGCATTTCAGGGCAGGACCATGCAACAACAACAACCAGAGAGCTTTTTGTGTTGTCTGGTTTGATCTACACCGCATCGTGTGTGTACAGACTGTGGAAGGAAGCGAGCTAGCCGTGAAAAGCAGCAGTGATTTGTTCACTGTTCTGTGCGCTTGGGCGAATAACCACTATGGAGTCCAAAAACAATTACCCTGCAGACAGCCGAGAAGTGATGTCCGCGATGGACGATGGAGCCATCTCACCGTGCATGATTCCTTCCCCGAGTGGACGATCCTCTGCGGAGTATACGATGGACGGGTCTGACGAAGAGCCCAAGAGCGCGACGGCTTCGAAGAGGAACTGCGACAAGTACAACCTGCGAAGGAGTTCCTTGCGTGTCCGCGTTCAGACGGAGGAGAAGAAGCAGCAGCCGAAGCAGAAGAAGCCCAAGTGTCGGCCTCCTCCGCTCAGCAAATACAGACGGCGCTCCGCCAACGCCAGGGAGAGGTTCAGAATGGCGGAGATCAACGACGCCTTCGAGGAGCTGAAGCAGGTCTTGCCGCAAGAGGATCTGGAGGCTCAGCAGAAGCGGGCCAACGACTTGGAGGCTCAGCAGCTGGCCAAGGACAGCAACAGCAGCAGCAGGCCCGCCGCTGCCACCAAAGGCAGCCGCTGTGGCACTGGCAGTAACAGCAGCAGGTGCAACAAGAACCAGCCCACGAAGATCACCGTGCTGCGACTAGCCATCAACTACATCGCGGGTCTCAGAGACATCCTGGGCTACAACCCAGACGGTAGCTGTAGCAGTAGCAGCGGCAGCAGCAGCAACGGTAGATACGCCGGCAGCGGCGGCGACCACGTCGACAGCCTGAGCGACGACCTCGGGTCCGACGCCGCCTCCTCCGCCACCCCCAGCACGTCCAGCGGGTCCGGGGACGAAGAGTCGCTGCTGTCGTCCGACATGGACACCGCTGGGGTGTCGGACCTCGACTTCTTTGCCTCTAGCCTGACGGCCGACTTCTCGCCAGACCTCAGCCCGGACTTCACGGCCACGCTCAGTCCAGAAGAGGAGATGTGTTTGGAACTGGTGGCCAGCGTTTTGTGACCGGTTTGGAGGATTCGTTCGGTCAATGTTGCTTTACGTCAACAGAGATCGTAAAGACTATTAGGGACAGGGGTCCCAGGACGTCCGCCTCTTCTTTCACACCGCTCCTGAGCTCTGATTGTTTGGAGAGTGTGCTTTTTTCCTCTCCCCCCTTTTTTTTTAAACCTTGACTCCCTCTTCCCCCCCTCCCCCCCCCCGCCTCCCCCCACCACTCCGACACAGACACAGTCCCTCTCCTCTTCAGTCTAGAGGGGGAGATGTGCTTGGGACACGCGACCAGAGTTTTGTGGCCAGTTTGAAGTGTTTTTCGGGGGTCCCGTGTATCCCTCCTTCTCACACAGACCTTTCTTTTGTTCCTTGTGAATCTTGCCTCCTCCCCTCCCCCGCCCTTCCCAGCACGGACACCTGGCCCTACGTTCAGCCCAGAGAAAGTGATGTGCTTAGTATGGTGGCCAGCGTTTTGTGACCAGTTTGGGTGTATGCTCTTACCTTCCTCGCCTTTTCCGTCTCCGTCAGCGCCAAACGTCCCTCCACGTGCAGTCCCGGCGAAGATATGTGCTTGGGATTTGTGGTCATCGTCTTCTGAACAGTTTGGAGTTTTCATTTTCTTCTACCCCTCCCCCCCCCCCTCCCCCCGACACATATATACACACAGACACTGTGACACACACACACACACACACACACACACACACACACACACACACACACACACACACAGCACGCGCGCGCACACACACACGCACACACTGTCACACACACACACACACACACACACACACACACACACACACACCACATTCCCGTCATGTCCAGTCCAGAGGAAATAATATGCATTAAAGTCATGGGCATTGTCTTATATTGATCGGTTTTGAGTTTCACCCCCCATTCCTCCCCCCCCACCCCTCTCCCCAGACAATATCTATACCCCCCCACCCCCCACCCCCCAGCTCTGTAGCTCACAAAAGCTTGGAACTCGTCATTAGCGTCTTGCAGGCATTCAGTTTCCTCACACATCCACCCCTATACTTCCAGTCATGTTCATCCCAGAAGAAGATAGGTGAACTTGGGACTTGTGGCCAGTGTCTTGCGTTTTGCTTTAGTTTGTTACATCCCCCTTTCCCCCATCGCCCTGATATAACCGTAATGGTTGACTGGGCGTAAAACACCAAGTTACTTACTTAACCCTTTCCCTCCCGATTACATACTTCTCGTCGCGTCCATCCCAGTGAAAGAGGTGAGCTTGAACTTTACCGTCAATGTCTTATGACTAATTTGGGATTTTACTACTTTTGGGTCTTCTACCCCCCCCCCCCCCACCCCCACCCCGCCCCTTCCCTACCCACCACCACCGCCCACCTGCCTGCACGCATCTCTCGCCACGTTCAGTGCAGAGAAGAGATGAAGAGATACGCTTGGAATATGCGGCCACTGTCTCGTGACCTTTTTCTTTCTTTCTTCCAACCCCCTCCCATCTACACACATCTCGCCACGCTCAGTCCAAAGAAGAGATGAGCTGGGAGCATGCAGCCAATGTCTTGTGAGCAGTTTCGTTTTTTTTTTGCCCCCCCCCCCCCCCCCCCCCCGCCTACACTCATCTCGCCACGCTCAGTCCAGAGAAGAGATGAGCTTTGGAATCTGCTGCCAGTGCCTTGAGACTAGCCCCCCCCTCCCCCCTCCCACACGAGGAATTGAAAGTGCTTGAGACTCTGGGTGACCAGATCTTGTGACCTTAAAAAAAAAAACAGAAAATAAAAACAAACCCCCAGCAACATTTCAGTACCCCCCACAAACACACACACACTCCCCAAGGCCCGTTTCCCGCCATGTACAGTCCAGAGGAACAGACTGAATGATTCACTTTGAACTTGTGATCTGCTTCTGTTGCTTCTTCCTGTTCCCCTGCCTCAGTGTGTGTTCCGGTTACTGATCGACTTTCGTTTTGGATTGATTTCACAATTTTTCACTTCAATGTTCTGGGGAAGAGAAGTGCCTTAGTTTTTACCAGTTTGTTAAACTAGCTTTGCTTTTTCTTGTTAGAAAAGCGTGTGCCCGTCTGCAATGAATGGTTTGCGTATTGTGAAGGTAGTTTGTGTATAATTACCACGTACATTCAGATTGTTTTGTTTTTTAATGGAAACGACCACCTTAGGATGTTTCTGTTACAACTGGATTGTGTTTGGACACCAGTGTTTTGTGCCGTAATGTGTGTCTTGCGTCAGGTATCAAAGCTACTTCGTGTATTCCGCGTTCACTAAGTTGAATGCTTTCAACGGACACGTCCACTTGAAGTTTCGTTTTCTCTCTGACACCTAGACTGTGCTGTGGACAACGGAGTTGCGTGTATGTCACACGCCCAGTATCGAGTGACCTGAAGTGCTGCGTTTTCACTTAGTCAACGTAAACACGGTGTGAATCGTATTTATTTAGCCGTGTCCAGGAAAACATATACGTGTCTGTGTGTACATTGCTTATTCTCATGATCTTATCACACCGTCTTATTGCTGATTAACTTCATTCCATCGCAAAGATGATACCCGGACATTCCAGTCTTGTACGTGAAAGGCCATGTACTTATCATGCCAAACAGTTTCCTAGACGTTTCTGTCTTCAAGTCAAACTGGTGTCCTGAAGAAAGACTTTGGTGTGTTGGCTCGTTGCGGATGACTTTGTCGACTTGACTTTGCCATTGCGTGTGTTGTGACTTCACACTCAATTTAAATATTCGTACAAATAGTATATTATGCCGAACCGAAAAGACGCCGGACGTCAAGTGAACAACAAGCTTCCCCCGAAAAATCTGGAATCAAATTGTACAAACAAACTTCTCCCGCAACTAATATAGAAGTAGTCAGATTTCATCCATATCATCGTTTGTCAGTGTACTATATGTCTGTTTCTTGAGAAAGGTGTTTGCACTGAACATTTGCGTTTGTGTGGTATTATCCAATGGAAATAGCGTTCTTTTTAACCTCTAATGTAATTTGATCTTGTTTCGGAATGCTAGCAGTCAAGTTTGTTTCGGATTTTGTGTTAAAGTCGTAATTAATCGCTTAACAGTAGA
>JABMCL010003238.1:310000-312500 GCA_018857735.1 Alviniconcha marisindica
TCGCCCTGGGACGACCTTCGCTGTGCAACGGGCGTGGACTATCCAGTAATTAACTCACCTCTCTGCCAGCAGTCGGTGTAAGCTTATGTGTCTGGCTTTGTTAACAGGGTCGGCTAGGGTGACGCTAGGAGGCCGCGTTGTGGTGAGGGCGAGGGGGCCCGTGACATGGTGATGAATGGTGCGGAGGGACCTGTGACACACGCTATACTCTCTTCTTCTATCTCTCCTTTCTTCGCCTCTGAGCTACCATGTTTCATGAGAGAGAGAGAGAGAGAGAGAGAGAGAGAGAGAGAGAGAGAGAGAGAGAGAGAGAGAGAGAGAGAGAGAGAGAGAGAGAGAGAGAGAGGTTAAACTCGACAACTTTATTTTACAAGGATTGCAGTTTAGGTTCAGTCAAAAAACCTGTCTAACAACTAGTCCTTGCTAAGCTACTGAGAGAGAGAGAGAGAGAGAGAGAGAGAGAGAGAGAGAGAGAGAGAGAGAGAGAGAGAGAGAGAGAGAGAGAGAGAGAGAGAGAGAGAGAGAGCAGGTTTCGTAAATATTGCAACTATGGCAGACACTTCTGAGGGGATATTCAGACTGTCTGTGTCACCCAAACCATCTGCTGGATCTTGATGATGATGAAGTGATGCTTAATGTCCTCAGATGTCAGTTGACATATTAGGGACAAGTTGTAACCAATGCCGAAGCACGGTTCAATAATTCTTTACGTCCACGGAAACCAGAAGGCTCGTTAGGACGGACAGCCCAGGACGGCCACCTCGACTCTCACACAGCTCCTGAACTATGTGCTGGATCTTGAGGGAAGACAGCGTTTTATAGCAGTGTCTTCTCCAACAATAGCGAAACGTCAGCAACGGCAAGCGCAAGCAATACGCACACTGGATGAACTCCCCACAGACTAGGTGATAATCCAGATTTGACTATTTATTATAATATATACGTATAAATATAAACGATGACTTGTTTACAAACGTCGTCCCGGATCTGTTCCTCGCAGATATTGTTAATATTGCAGTATATGATTACACAGGAAGAGAAATTTGATGGATAAAAAGCATTCTGTTAACTATACCTTGTCGTTTGTTTGTTGGCGTTTGTGTGGAAGTCTGATTAGCGCACTGGCGTTCACCTAGTGTTGGCTTGAACCGTAGTACGTGCAACCGTTTAACCCACACTTGTACATACTCTCACGCATGCCAGTGCAGCGTTGCCTGCCTGTTATTCTGGTAGCTGTACTACGACTTCCGGGACTTTGATAATGATGTTTGTCATGTCATGAAGAAGACCATAACTGGAAGTAATAATCCTGACATTGGAAACTTAGTAATCCACGAAGTGTTTTTGTCATGCAAAGTTTCTTTGTTTTTTGTTTTGTTTTTGTTTTTTGGACATGCCGTTGGTGTCAGTGTCAATGGTTTCTGAATGGGGCACTATCGTAATATTGTTTTTGTGTGTCACACGCTGTATTCACTGTTCAGCGTAGCCTACCTGAACTTTCTTCAGACTTCAGGAATCATTGCTGAATACTGTGTAACAGAAGTCTTGTACGATTTAGGATTGTTGTAATAACGTCGAATCGTTATCAGTTGTTTATAGCGTACATGTGTGTGTGTGTGTATGTGTGTGTGTGTGTGTGTGTGTGTGTGTGCGTGCGTGCGTGCGTGCGTGCGTGCGTGCGTACTTGCGTGCGTGCGTGCGTACGTACGTGCGTGCGTCCGTGCGTGCCTGTTTGTACGACCATGTTGCTACACCTTTTTGTATGCCGGTCGTGTTTGTGTAGGCTACTTGTGTTTGAACAAATTCCATGACATCAAGCCTTCACCATCTACATTTTTTAACGTTTCTCCAGTTCATTCACGGCCGAGTTTGTTGTTTTTGCATTGCATTTCCCTGAAATGTTTTCGTGACCGTATCTTTGTATCAATTTTGGATCACGTGTTAATCCTCTGTTTATGTCTCTTTTGGACTTTCTGATGTTGCATAATTTATGCTTGTTAGTAGCTGTAATGAATATTGTTGCGTGTGTTTGGATTTCCATTGACTTGCCTGTTCATTGTGGTTTTGTAAAGGGCATGAAATGTACGTCAAGTAGAGGGCCCCTTAAGGCTACTTTAGTGTCAGAAGGCTACTTTGTTGTCATAATCACCATTACCAATTGAAGGGCTTCAGCAGTTCACTTTGCAGTTATCATTGCCATTATCACCAGTTGGATGACTTCAGAAATCTTCATTGTTGCCAGAAAAACTTTATCATCGTCGCTATCACCAAAGCGGTGTGCTTTGTGGACATTGTTATCAGCATCATTATCATCTGTTGTCATTGTTATTATTATCACTCGCCTTGATATAACCATAATGGTTGACTGGGCGGAAAGCACCAAATTACTTACTTGCTTACCATTATTATCACTATTACCAAACATTGGGCTCAGATATGTTATCGTTGTCAAAATTGCCAAACTGACGGCTTCAGGTGTCTATTTTGTTATTGTTATCAC
>JABMCL010003238.1:320000-327500 GCA_018857735.1 Alviniconcha marisindica
CCAACGTCGCCTTTGAAACGGTTCCAATGTTCGTCTGACTGACGATGGCCCTCTCTCGTCCTTTAAAGAATGATCGTCTAGCGCTTCCTCTTTCCCTGCCTCTCTCCTCCAGGCGATCGATGGTGTGATGTCCTTGGCTTTGTGCCCGCAGGTAGTGTCTCAAGCTTCTCAGCACTTCAGATCTTCCGAGAAATAAGCCACTTGTGAGGGTTGCTTTGCCCGCCACTCTGTCTGCTTGGTCATTTCCCTTCACTCCGGCATGTCGAGGGCTAGGGCAGTACACCCACAGGAGTTTTCGAAGGTGGATGTCGACCAACGACACATTCCAGTCTGGGCTTCCAATTCCACTTGTCACTTTTGACCAGTCAGACGGCCATCATTATTCGAGCTCTTCTCGCCAGAGAAAAACTCTCTGTGACATGCAGTTATGCCTCCGAGCGTTGGTCAGCGGCAAAGCGTCAGAAACTGAAAGATAGCGGAATGATGAACTTGCTGGGTGCACTGACAACACCCTGTAACGTGGGAACCGGAGCATGTTTAGACAGGAGTCTGGAGAGAGATAGCAGCGACACCCGGCGTGCGCCACGGTCTGGATTAATGAGTCTTTTATTTCCAAACCCCTTTTCAAAAACCGCCGCCATTTTGATCCCAGCCTCGTCACTTCACGCTCTTCAAAAACGTGAATGGACGAGAGTGAATTAATGCCTCCACAACCGACGAAGCGTCGCTGTCCCTGCCGGAGTGTGCGTGTAGAAGCGGGATATGAATCAACAAATCTCATTCAGGTTCACTTGTTGGGACGGGCAGAAAGGGCTGAAAGGAAGAAACATATCTGTTTGAGGGGCAAACAAGACCCAAACAAGCTAGTGACGCCAGGCAAACATGGCTGGTGCATCTACTGGCGAATTCTTTCAGCGCCGGGCAAGCGGACAGGCAGATATCGGGGTGAGTGGTCCATTGCCGGTCCGCCCCGTCCTCTCTGTCCGTCCTACAATGACTGCCGGTTGTGTGCGGGTCAGCAGTTTGAACGGTGGTGATCACCGTGCAGTGAAAGGAATGCTTTAATGACACTGATAATGATGATGATGGTGAGGATAATAATAATAACGATGATGATGATGATGATGACAATAACCATAATAATGAGGGTAATAATAATGATGATAATGATGATGAGGATGAGGATGGTATTATGAGGATAATAATAATGATAGTAATAATAATAATGAGGCGGGGGAGGATAATAATAATGATGGTAATAATAATAATGATGATGATGATGATGTTGAGGATGATGGTGATGATAATAATAATAATAATGATGGTAACGATAATAATAATGATTATGAAGATGAGGATAATAATAATAATAATAATAATAAAATAATAATAATAATAATAACAATAATAATAATCATGATGATGAAGATGAGGATGAGGATGATGAGGATGGTGAGGAGGAGGAGGAAGAGGACAGTAATAATGAGGATAATAATAACAACGTCTTTTGTTGTTGCTGTTGTTGTTTTAGTCTTGTTACCAAACATAAACTTGCGTCCAATTTGTTTTTCGGAAGTTTTGAGTCCACCGTGGTACATATCTTTTAAAGAACGGAACGGATGAAAACCTCGTCATTTAACTCTTCTGCGTCATCACTTCTGGTACAAGTACACGTGTGGGCGTTCGACAGTCACAGCAATATGACCTTTGAAAACGACGGTGTTGGCGTCCAAAATATTTGAAGAATGTCTTTTCGTTCTGAAGCAGCTCCTTTTGTATTCAGTATAACCCCTTCAGGTACTTTCTATGTGTGTGTGTTTCTTCTTCTTTTTTCGAAGAAAAAGAAGGGCAGAAAAAAACACGGGTAAAAACGGGTAGAGAGAGAGAGAGAGAGTGAGAGAGAGAGACAGAGAAGCTAGAGGAGATGAGAGCGAGAGAGAGAGAGAGAGTGAGAGACAGACAGACAGACAGACAGACAGACAGACAGACAGACAGACAGACAGAGAGACAGAGAGACAGAGACAGAGAGAGAAAGAGACACAGAGAGACAGAGAGAAGGGGTGGGGGTGGGGGGGACTTTTATGTCTAGTTGTGCACGCTTGCAACCTACTGGTTAAAGGACTCGCGGCTTGTCCAAAGAATTGGAAAGTTTGGAGAAGAATGAAGTGTTTTCTGTGTGAATGGCCAGGCACAGGAGGGGACAGATAAAGCCATTCAGCCCAAATTGCAAATAAAATTGAGAGCCACGCGAAATCCGCTGTCCCGTTGCGATTTTGTTTGACATCATAAAGCACTCCATTGTGTAGCCACGCGCCCAGTGTGTGTGTGTGTGTGTGTGTGTGTGTGCGTGTGTGGTGTGGTGTGTGTGTGTGTGTGTGTGTGTGTGTGTGTGTGTGTGTGTGTGTGTGTGTGTGTGTGTGTGTGTGTGTGTGTGTGTGTGTGTGTGTGTGTGTGTGTGTGTGTGTGTGTGTGTGTGTGTGTGTGTGTGTGTGTGTGTGCTCGCGCCTCTGTGTGTCCATGTGCGACTATTGTGTGACATATTGTTAACAGTTTATTTCCCAAACAACCTGATGTTTGAGATTTCTCGGTTGCATGCACTCTACATTTTAAAGTTTATATCATAGTGAACACCTGTTACACAACAGATGAGCGCCAGCAAAAACAAAACAAAACAAAATAAAGAAACAAAACCAAAAAAGAGCAAAACAAAAACAGATAGCTCAGTGGTAGTGGCCCGACTGAAGAGCGAAAGATCGCAGGTTCAAGTTCCGGCAGGAGCGTTGAGAGTGTTTGCTCAATTTTCTGAGCTAACTCTTATTTCGGTATTTGTTCCACCCCTGTGATACCGCAGTAACATTTAAAAACAAACAAAAAACAAACAAACAAACAAACAAAACAAAACAAAAACAAAAAACACACACACCAAAACCGGCCATTCTGCCAAAATGAACACACAGGTACCCTACATATGTGGCTTTGAATGAAGTGACACTGTACAGTGGTGCATGGTTGTGTGGTGTACACAGAACGAACGTACACACACACACACACACACACACACACACACACACACACACACCACCACACACACACACACACACACACACACACACACACACACACACACACACACACACACACACACACACACGCATCTCTCTCTATATATGATATAAAGACAGAAAATGAAAGCACTCCTACGAAAGGGAAAGAACTAGATCTAGCTTCACCAGAGAGTAGTAACGCACTCTTTTTGATGAACTAGATCGAAGTAAGTAAACATGGTGCTTAACGTCCACAGAAACCACAACTAGATCGAGTACGTTGTCTGCTTTTATAGCCAGTGGGTGAACGATGCCATTTAAAAGCTCTTCACATACTATAAACGAAAAAGAGAGAAGAAAAAGAAGAAAACAATTCCGTTCAGAGAGAACCTGCTTGGGAGCATTAGGCCTTTTCCTGGTCCAATTCAACTCTTAATGCTGGGTGCAGTCAAGCATATAGGAAGTCCCTGTAAACAGAAGCGTATCACCATAGTCTCTGGCAAAAAGAACTGAAATGGGAAAGGTCCGGTTTTGCTTTTTAATCGCCAGCCAGACCGATTTCGCTCAAGGAGAGCTCATCACTGGTGATCATGACCGGAGATAATATTTTTCAGTCCAAAACCATCAAACAAAAGATCAGTAACATTGTGCATGGTCTTCTTCTCAGGCATGGGAGAAAATTCTCACCTTATACTACCTAGAGGCTCTCAATGAAGGGAATAATATAGTTTAAACGGCTCGCTCATATAGCCTATAATATATATAAGGAAAATTGCTTTTTTCTTTCCCTTATATATATATATGAGCAAGTAGTTTAAAATGATTCGGTGATCGACTTTTACTGTGTGTTTAAGCTGATGCGCAGTAGGCAACCACAAGGGAAGAGGTGAGCTATCCTAGTTACGAGGTGTGACAGAGTGCTATCATCATATTTTACGTCATTTTTATTGGCCTCACTGTTGGACAATGAAATACGTACCGGGAGGAAACGAGCTTCGTTTCATGGAGCTGGCCAGGTCTGGTGGTAAGGCTTCCGGACGGAAAACACTGACACAAACCTGGGTTCGAGCCTGTCCCTAATACTGCAATAGTCCTTATGGTCTCTGTGGACGTAAAGCAAAAATGAACTTGAACAGAGGCCGACTCAGAGCCCAGGAGCTGTGTGAAAGTCGAGGTGGCCTCCCTGGGCTCCCAGTCCCTAGTAGTCCCTACGGTCTCTGTGGACAGTAAAGCAACATTGAGCTCAACTCTGTCTCTCTCTCTCATAGCTCAGGAGCTGTGTGAAGATCGAGGCGGTCGTCCTGGGCTTCCCGTCCTTAATAGTCTCTGTGGCGTAAAGCAACATTGAACTTGAACTGGGTTCGAGTTCATTTTGGGCCGAGCTCTCTTCCTGGAGCTGTGGGCTAGCTGTAAACAATACTGCAGACTGTGTGTTTTACAGTTACATGGAAAGTTGAAATGGCTCATACCTGCCTTTGGCTCCACCTCCCAGAGTTACGTTCTCACAAACTTTCGATCTGATTGCCATGTTGTACTGTGTTGACCGGTGGAAAGAACGATGGTCTGAGTCTGATTCCAGCTTTCAAATGAATGTAATTTGCCTGATCTGACTGCAGCTGGTATCTTAGTCATCAATGAACGTACGCCACGGAGGCTTTGTTCGGAAACCACAGCCAGTCTTTCGCCTCTATCGCAATGCTTTAGTTTTAGTTTAGTTTTAGTGGTAGTATTTCATCGTCCCTTACCGGAAATTTGGGTCGCCTTCGATAAAGCAGCCACAAGAGCAGCGCTACCCATTCCTATCGGTGTGTGCAGTATGTTCGTGTGCCCAAACGCTGACCAGTGTTTGGGATTTTTAACGCGCGCATGTGTTGATGCATGCGATTGCACACGGGGTCTGTACGGACGTGCAAGCGAGTCTGCACTGGCAGTTGACTCTTGGGAGACAAGTAGCCTGCCGCACCGGGGACTCGAACACGCGTCAGTATTGCGCCTGGCTTTTCAGTCGGTCGCTCTACCAGCTGAGTTATTCCCATTCCCTAGCTTTACGAACCAAACATGGCAACCACTTTTCAGGCTTTTCGCGCGGAATATTATCTGTGGCGTTCTGGTTGGCTGAAAGTGCTCGTGTGATTGGCAGCCCGAAAGAACTCGGTGTGCAGAATCATTGTGATGGTGACAGTGCTGTGACAGGCGCAGACGGCTCCCCGTGTGTATGTGTGTGGTGTGTGTGTGTGTGGGGTGTGTGTGTGTGTGTGTGTGTGTGTGTGTGTGTGTGTGTGTGTGTGTGTGTGTGTGTGTGTGTGTGTGTGTGTGTGTGTGTGTGTGTGTGTGTGTGTGTGTGTGTGTGTGTGTGTGTGTGTGTGTGTGTGTGTGTGTGTGTGTGTATTTAATCACAATCGTGTAATGTGATTGTTATCACACACACACACACAACACACACCACACTCACACACACACACACACCACAACACACACACACACACACACACACACACACACCACACACACCACCACACACACACACACACAAACACACACACACACACACACACACACACACACACACACACCACAACACACACACACACACACCACACACACACACAACAACACAACACACACACACACACACACCACACACACACACACACACCACACACACACACACACACCACAAACACAACCAGCTACTAACGTTTCTGTGGAAAGTATATGGATCTATGGGAAACAGTCGAATAACATATACAGTTCTTAGAAGAAGAAGAAGAAGAAGAAGAAGAAGATCATTATCCTCATCATCCGCATCATTATCAACGGCATCATCAAAGGCACATCTTCTGTATCAACGTGCCCAGGGCCGGTACTGCTCAGTTCATGGCTTTCAAGGTTTTATTTCTCTCTTTAATCATAAATGCACTATCATATTTAAAGAGCATTTCACGCATGAATCGTTTAAACATTGAAGTTCAGCTGACATAAAATTGTTCGTGACACCGTCCTTACGGCAGCACAAGGAAAGCAAAAAGCTGAATGGGTTGCTATTGAAAGGAAGTATGTCAATGTGTGGTAAGTATGATTGTGGCAGCATTGTGCGCTGCTGTTTTGACAAGATGTCTACACCCGTAAGCATTATACACCTCCCCTCAGGAACCATAACTCTCAACTCGTAGACTTGTAAAAGATAAGGCAACTCTCCACTCTACGGGAGATAGACGTCGACGTGATTATAAAGTGCAGATCCCCGTGAACTAATTGCGAAACGTCTTGAGTTTCTTTTTGTGTGCATTCAATGAGACTGCTTCCCCTTTCCACCCTTACACATAGAAGAAGAAGGAAAGAATTAGTTCTTAGGTTTTAGCGTTCCGTCAACCACATAGGGTAGAAAAGAGAGGAGGAGAAGAGAGAGAGAGAGAGAGAGAGAGAGAGAGAGAGAGAGAGAGAGAGAGAGAGAGAGAGAGAGAGAGAGAGAGAGAGAGAATTGCATCGCCTTCCACTCCTAGAAAAAAATAATTATGGATAGCCTCCCAACCCTAGAGAGAGAGAGAGAGAGAGAGAGAGAGAGAGAGAGAGAGAGAGAGAGAGAGAGAGAGAGAGAGAGAGAGAGAGAGAGAGAGAGAGAGAGAGAGAGAGAGAGAGAGAGAGAGAGAGAGAGAGAGAGAGAGAGAATTGCATCGGGAAGAGGTGGGAGGGCAAAGAAGAGGAGAAGAAAAAAGAAAAAAAAGAAAAGAAAAAGAAAAAAAAGGATGAGCTCCTGCGGGCGGAATTGCAAGCATAACAACTTTCTGGGTCCTTCGACGTACTGATAACTAGGTCAGTGAGTTGGAGTAAGCGCCCCTGCCGGGACAGTTAAGGCCGGACCTAGTGGGGCCGGGGATGTGATTTAACGCTCACCGGCGATTAACTATTTCGTTTATGTCCTACTGGAGACTTAGTTGTTACTGCTCGGAGCCGAACAACACAATGCACAGCAATGCGTCTGTCGAGTCTCATTGCTGCAGCCTAGCCCGAATGAATGTGGAGTGGTGGTGGGCGGGGGTGGGGGGGGGGGGGGGGGGGGGGGGGGGGGTAGTGTGTTTAAGTGACCGAGGAACGGAACGCCATCTTCTTGTCCTGTGGTAACAACTGATGGGCGCTGTCGTTGTGCTCTTTCTTACTCTTCCATCGTTGCTCTAGTTTTCGTTCGTTTCGTCGTTGAGAGAGAGAGAGAGAGAGAGAGAGAGAGAGAGAGAGAGAGAGAGAGAGAGAGAGAGAGAGAGAGAGAGAGAGAGAGAGAGAGACAGAGACAGAGACAGAGACAGAGACAGAGAAGAGAGAGACTTACAGAGAGACAGAGACAGACAGAGACAGACAGAGACAGAGACAGACAACTGGACCTTGTACACCAGTAGCGGTATATACTCAGTCACCACCAGAAAGATTTTGCGAACATGAGAAGTATTGTTACCCGTTTTCA
>JABMCL010003238.1:332500-342500 GCA_018857735.1 Alviniconcha marisindica
CGTCAAAGGCTCCTTCAAAAACTGATGTGTCAGAAAATGAAAATTTTGACGATCTCTCTCCCTTCCCCCCGCCTCCCTTCCCCCCGCCATCCCCAGAAACTGTTGCCCCAGACGAGAAATGTTGAGAGCGCAAGGTGGGTTGAAGGATAGGTGAAGATACCTATTTCCGTAAAACACTGGACAGCTCGCGTTTCCTTTTCTAGGCAAACCAATCAACGGCAAAGAAATCCGTGACGAAATATGTGTCAGGGGGATTAAGTGAGAAAGACACAACTGTGGTTTAGCTCCCTTGTAAATTTCCGAGAACCGGCACCATAGCATCTTCGGCTTTTTGCAGACAGTAAAACTTTGACAGTTACCCCCATTTACAGGACTAGGTTAACAGGGGGGGAAAGCGGACTTGGTGATTAAAGCTACGTGTGGTTGAGGAAGGAAACAAACACAGTCTACTCGCTGATCCCCTCCCCCCCCTTTTTTTGGACTGCGTATCTGATAGGAAAAGTCGACAGTAGGCTGTTAATTCATGCTATTATTTTTCATAGGACGTTAGGAATTTAAAGTGAGGCACCCTGTAATCCGTTTTTGCCCGCCCGTCAAGAGTGCTGTTTGCATTTCAAATCACACGTGTTCTTATATGGACAGCTTGACTCAGGGAGGTTTAGACAGCCTGCCCATTAAAGGGGAAGCCGAACCGAAAGCGCAAGTTGGCTGTACACGTGAAAAAATGTGTAAATACTTTCATAAGCAGGCTTCATAAATGTTGGTGGTGCTGTTAATGTTTACACAAAAGAGGTTTTTGTTTCGTTTAAAATTAACAACAACTAAACCACCACCACAACAACAACAATCATGCATTCAAGCAAACAAAGAAAAACAGCAACCAAAAAACAAACAAGACAACAAACAAACAAACAAACAAACAAACAACAAATGAAACACGGAGGATAAGGACAACCACAACCGGTTAAGTACATTTTCATTAATCACCGTTTCTCTCTTGTTTAACTGCATGTTGTTTTGTTACTTTGAAAAAAGTGATTTAACCCAAAATATCGCACATGTGTGCACTGTCATGTTAAATTAACGTTCTTCTTAACCGTTTATGTGTTTGGATCTTGAATTGGCCCGATTCGAATTTGAGCCCATTAAGGCGCAGCCATGTCTGTTCGCTTTGCCAAGAAAGATCAGAACATGACGTATTTGATAGTTGGCTACACATGCCAGTCTCTTTATGACGTCATTGATACAGATGCTGGGTACACACTGGCAGTCCTGACGGTCATGTTTTCGCGACTTTCAAACGCTGATTTTTTTAATTAAAAAAAATAAAATAGGACGGGGATTCGAGCGGGGGAAAAAAAAAGCACGTGTCTGTTTGTTTTCTCTCCATTCCTATCGATAAGAGCCATGAAGCTTCACTGGTTCGGTTCTCCTTTAAATTTTTCACTTATGCGCTTGCTGAAGGCAAGGAAAAAAGGCGACGGCGAGGAGACGAAGTGGCTGAGAGGCTCTCACGCCGACAGTTATTGCCTAGCGTTTAGCACAGACGAGAGTCTGGGTTCCACCATCAAGGTAGGACCCTGGATCATGGCTGAACTTTGCCTTCCTGGCTCGTTGCTGACCTTGCCCATCCTGGCTCATGGCTGAACTTTGCCTTCCCGGCTCAAGGCTGAACTTTGCCTTCCTGGCTCACGGCTAAACGTTTGCCTTCCTGGCTCACGGCTGAACGTTTGCCTTCCTGGCTCAGGGCTGAACGTTTGCCTTCCTGGCTCATGACTGAACGTTTGCCTTACTGGCTCACGGCTGAACTTTGCCTTTCTGGCTCACGGCTAAACGTTTGCCTTCCTGGCTCAGGCTCAACTTTGCCTTCCTGGCTCACGGCTCAAATTTTTGCCCTCCTTGCTCATAAAGTTTGCCTTCCGGGCTCGTCGCTGAACTTTGACTTCCTGGCTCATGGCAGAACTTCGCCTTCCTGGCTGATGGCTGAACTTTGCCTTCCCAGCTCATCGGTGAACTTTGCCCTCCTGGCTCATGGCTGAACTTTGCCCTCCTGGCTCAGTGGCGGGAATACCGGCCTCAGACTCTAGTCCTTAGATCTGAAGGGCAGGGAGTGTGGGACGTGGGGTGGGGGTGGGGCGTGGGGGGTGGGGGGTGGGGGATGGACCTGTGTGCTTCCGGTCGCGCGTGTAAAAGGTCCCTCAGCATATGTAAGTCAAAGAAGTGTAGAGGAAGTCGGGGAAGTTCACTCAGTTGCCATGCCAAAAATTAATACACACAACATCTCTCTCCCTTTCCTCTTGCATTGTAGGACAGAAAAACAACACTTTTGTAGCTGCTGTAGATCTGCTTTGTGGAGAAACGAAGCGCACGTGCAAGGATATTGATGAGTGCCCCTTTAATGTAAGGCTTCTTCTTCTTCTCCTACGCAAGAAGACCTACCATTTTCCTTTAGAAACAAAATCTCTGGGTATGCACTGAAAACAATGAACAACAACAAACAAACAAAAAGCAAAAACAAACAAACAAACAAACACAACACACACACACACACACACACACACACACACACACACACACACACACACACACACACACACACACACACACACACACCACACCACACCACACCACACCACCACCACCACCACCACCACCACCCAACAACGACAGAGAAATGCAACTTGACAAATTAAGAACGTAGTCTGAACAGTGGCACGTGCCCAGGGCACTGACACTGGTCCCTTTCTACCTCACGCATCCCTATCGACGTGTCGGGCTCGGCCACAGGGGCTTACAACTAACGGATTCCTTTAAAAAAATGTTTTTTTTTTTTGATATTCCATTTTGGGACGACACCCGGCCATACAGTTTTGGCACACCCTACATTCTGCACTTGCTGGGCGGCGATGGTATAGAAGCGATAGAATACGTTGCTGTCTACGAGGGGGCGAAATGACTCCCCATTCTTCTGTGCGTCAGCGACTCGTCTGATTCAAAGGGTGTCCGACCTTACAAACTGCTCAGGTTTTTTTTTTTTTGTCTTCTTCGTTCACTCATCATACAGAGATTCCAGTATCCACCAGGAAGGCCGCCGCAAGGAAAGCAAGGTCGTAAGGTTGACATAGTTTGTTTTGCAGAGACACCTCGTGTGACCAGACTGCCCTCAGAGATACCTCGTGTGGCCAGACTGCCCTCAGAGATACCTCGTGTGGTCAGGGTGCCCTCAGTGATACCTCGTGTCGCCCGATTGCCCTAGGAAATACCTCGTCTATCCAGACTGCTCTCAGCGATACCTCGTCTGGTCAGACTGCCCTAAAGGATACCTCGTGTGGTCAGGTTGCCCTCAGAGATACCTCGTGTGGCCAGACTGCCCTCAGTGATACTTCGTATGGCCAGATTGCCCTCAGTGATACCTCGTGTGGCCCGATTGCCCTAGGAAATACCTCGTCTATCCAGACTGCTCTCAGCGATACCTCGTGTGGTCAGACTACCCTGACATATTCCTCGTCTGGTCATGCTGCCCTAAGAGATACCTCGTGTGGCCAGACTGCCCCTGGAGATATCTAGTCTGGATAGGCTGCCCTCAGAGATATATACCTTGTCTAGCCAGAGTGCTCTAAGAGATACCTCATCTGGCCATGCTGCCCTCAGAGATACCTCATCTGGCTATGCTGCCCTCAGAGATACCTCGTGTGGCCCGACTGCCCCGAGAGATACCCCGTGTGGCCAGACTGCCTCCAGAGATACCTCATCTGGCCACGCTGCCCTCAGAGATACCTCGTGTGGCCAGACTGCCCTAAGAAATACCTCGTGTGGCCAGACTACTCTCAGTGATACCTCGTGTGGCCAGACTGCCCTCAGAGATACCTCGTGTGGCCAGACTGCTCTCAGTGATACCTCGTGTGGCCAGACTGCCCTCAGAGATACCTCGTGTGGCCAGACTGCCCTCAGAGATACCTCGTGTGGCCAGACTGCCCTCAGTGATACCTCGTGTGGCCAGACTGCCCTCAGAGATACCTCGTGTGGCCAGACTGCCCTCAGAGATACCTCGTGTGGCCAGACTGCCCTCAGAGATACCTCGTGTGGCCAGACTGCCCTCAGTGGTACCTCGTGTGGCCAGACTGCCCTCAGTGGTACCTCGTGTGGCCAGACTGCACGTCCTGGCGCATCGGGGAGTATGTAAGTAAATTGGTGTTTTACGCCCAGTCAACCAATGCGGTTATATCAGGGAGAGGACAGTGCTCATGATAAATCATAAACGTCTTCTTTATTAAAGAAAACAACAACAACAACAACAACAACAACAACAACAACAACAACAACAACAACAACAACAACAACAACAACAACAGAATTCCAAGCAGCTGTGGGTGATGTGGATTAGAGAGAGTCCTCGAATGTGAACCCATCAACGTAATGGATGCCTCGAGCTTGTGGCTCGTGGAGATAAAACTATCTCGTTTTCTCAGGTAAAAAACACATGCCCGCTCTTTGCTTTCAACTGCCACGGAAGAGGGCAGACAGGCGCTACGACTCTCTGCTTGTTTGTCTGAGGATTAACAAAACCACCAGTCGTGGCCCCAAAACACAAGGCGACAGTCTCTCGGGCTGATAGCGCCTAATGTCAAACCGGCCATTGTTATGAGATAAATGACTGAACTGCATGCAGGCTAATGCATTACATGTATGCTGTCAAGGAAGATGAAATTTCAGAAAGTTTGCTACCTAAACACGCACGCACGCACGCACGCACGCACGCACAAACACACGCGCGCGCATGCACGCACGCACGCACTCACACACACACACACACACACACACACACACACACACACACACACACACACACACGCACGCACGCGCACACACACGCGCACACACGCACGCACGCACGCACGCACGCACGCATGCACGCACGCACACCACGCACACACACACACACACACACACACACACACACACACACACCCAGCAAAAACCAACAGAAGCAAACAGACAAAAAACAAACAAAGAAAGCTTTGCACTCAAATGAGAGTAGATTATGAAATCTTGATATTTACTTTGCTTATCATTTTTTTTTTTATCGTCCTTAATATTATATTCAGAATTCACTTTGTATTGAAGCATCAGGGCATGATTAAAGAATCCAAGTTAGGTCGGGTTTAAAAAATAAAATAAAAAAATCCACCGGTGAAAAATGTGTCACATGAATAGAAAAAAAGAATAAAAAAGTTCGGGGAGGAAGAACACGAAACGATCATGAAAATGGAAAGTACTCAGCAGAAAGGTAAGACGGATGAAAAAATGGACGGTACAAATGCAAAGTCAGATCAAGATAGCACCTGAACTTTACGCAAGTGTCTATCAACATACACAAATCTGAAACAGGAATGATTACCCCGAAAATTCGCATGTTGTGTTTTGTCCTAATAAATAGCGTTCTTTGAACCTTTTATGTGTTTGGATCTTAAAAATAAAAAATAATAATGTATCATGCGCTCATCAATGCCCTGAGCGCTCACATGATACATATTAACCTCAATACAATATTCTATACGCACGTAGAGGACAGTCCTGCTAGAACAATTTACATAAGGCATTATATGAGGATTGTATATGCACACACACACACACACACACACACACACACACACACACACACACACACACACACACACACACACACACACACACACACACACACACACACACACACACACACACACACACACACACACACACACACACACACACACACACACACACACACACACACACACACACACACACACACACACACACACTGACTGTAGCAGAAACTGGGTACTGATATTAGTTGGGGCGGAAATACTGTGAGAAGAGGTAGGTTTTCAGTTTGGCTTTAAAAGATGACAGGATTGAACAGTGTCTAGGGTCTTGTGGGAGTGAATTCCAAATGTGGGGTCCAAAGCAAGAGAAAGTGCGAAAGCCATGAGTCTTGAATTTGTATTGCTGGATTGTTAGTATGCGGGTGTCAGAAGAAGAACGTAGTGTACGAGACGGAGTGTAGACATGTAGCAGTTCAGAGAGGTAAGCAGGACCAGAACCATTTATAGTATTAAAACACATACAAACGAATTTATATTTAATACGTTCTGAAATGGGAAGCCAGTGCAGTTTATCCAGGAGAGGTGTTGAGTGGTGGTGACTGGGTGCCAAGAGAACGAGTCTTGCAGCAAAGTTTTGAATTTTCTGGAGAGGCTGGATGACAGAATTAGGTGTACCCGTAAGGAGACAGTTGCAATAGTCAAGCCGTGAGAGGATATAGGAAGTAACAAGAGTCTTGGCTGCATCTTCAGTGAAAAACCTGCAGATTTAACTAATATGTGTAAGCTCGAAATAAGCAGTTTGACAGATTTTTATGACGTGTTTCTTCATGGACTGGTCAAGAATGACTTCAAGGTTCCTGGCAGAATCAGAGAAGGGGATGTTGTGAGAGCTGAGAGTCATCGAGTCGGGGAGGGAAACTCAGGGATGCTTGCATGTCAATAAGCATAGTATATATATACTGAGAGATGCGCCACCTTTCTTTGGCAAACACACACGCGTGCACGCCTGGCTAAATTGTCGCCTAACTAGCATCTTTATGAGGGTGTTTTAATCCTAAGTGTTGAGCCTTTCTGAAGATCCATGTCTCTGCCCAGAAGATGAACCGCAGTATAATAGAGTGTTTTATCGCTGATTGACCATAAATATATAGCGAGCAGCAGCAAAGGCTGCAGGTCGACCTTGACCAGCTGTTAACTTCCTGGCCTGTGACCCGATAAAGTGTCAATACCGCTGCCAAGGTTATTGCTGGGCCATTATCAATGTTTAAATCTTTGTTCTTATCAGAGGCACGGTCTGACCACACCCCGTACTAACCATACAACACCCACCTCTTTTTTTCCCTCTCTCTCTCGCTTTTCTTTTTCCTCTTCACAAAAAGTCCCTGCAGTTAGCTTCCTGTGTGTCTCAATGCCAAAGCTGCATGCCAACCCCTCCTTTGACGGAGGCTTTCCGGACAAAAGCAGTCAAGATTTCCATCATGACAGAAGCCAGACGGGTGGGAGACGGAGGCACCGCCTTGGCAACGTTCTGTCGGAAAGGAGCCTTTGACAAAACGCCAAGCGTATACAAACCACAAGCAGAACAAAATGTTTTACGCGCGAAAGCACCCTGCTAGGGAAAGGATCGCTCAGTCGGTAGAGCGTTGGACCGAAAAGCCAGGCACAGTACTGATGTTGGTTCGATTCCCCGGTGCAGCAAGGGATTTTTCTCCCGGAGTGAACTTTCAGTGCAGAATCTCTTATGGTTTTTTACATCCCCGAGCGTATAACCGCATGCATCAACATATACACGCACGTTAAAAATCCCGAACACTGGCAGTCATATATCACTGTCTGGACATACGGAAATACTGGACATGATGGAAGGAATGGGTAGCGCTGCTCTTATCGAATTCCCTGCAAGGGATTTATCAAGTATTAAAAGAAAAAAGAGCAAGCAAGCAACTTGGTGGCTTACGCCCAGTCAACCATTACTGTTGTATTAGGGCGATAAGGAAAAAGGATGGATGTAGGGAGACTATGCACAGATAATAGCGACCCCTTGTAGTTCCGCTGTCCTCGTGTGGAGATGGCTTTGGCGAGCAAGCATCAGTTAGCTCAAAATGCAGTCTGCACTAACTATCGGTACACTTACTTCAATCATGTGAAAAACAAACAAACAAACAAACAAACAACAACAACAACAACAAAAATCCAACAAAAACAACAACCAACAACAGCAAAAAATCACAAGAACAATCCTCACGTCAGCTGTAGTCATCAGGAGAAAACTCAGGACAATAAGCATGTCAGTTTCAGTCACTGAGATGAACTTAAGGACAATAATCATGCCAGCTTCAATCGTCAGAATGACTCCAAGGACAAACACCACTTTGAGTCATCAGAAGAGCACAAGAAGATTTTTTACGTCAGCTTACATCATCAGAATCAACTCGAGGATAGTTATCATATTAGCTTCAGTCATCAGAATGAAGTCAAAGACAATAACCATATCATATTCACTCATTAAAATGAATTTCGTTACAAGCATCTTGTCATCTTCAATCACCAAAATTAACTCTAGAACAGTCGTCATGTCAGCTGCAATCATCGGAATGAATTGGAGGACAGTCATAATGTCAGCTTCAATCACCAAAATCAACTGGACGACAGTCATCATGTCAGATTCAGTTATGAGAATGATCCAGAGGACAGTCGTCATGACATCTTCAATCATCAACTGAATCGAAGACAAACATTATGTCATCTTCAGCCATCAGAATAAACTCGAGAACAATCATTATGTCAGTTTCAATTATCAAAGAAACTAAAAGACGAACATCACGTCAGCTTCAGTCATCAAAATGAACTCATTCACAATTATATTTTCAGATACTATTATCAGAATGAACTCGAGCACAATCTCCGCGTCAGCTTCAATCATCAGCAGGAAGCCAAGGACAACCACCACGCCAACTTCTATCCTGCCTCTACAACCAAACTTCTATCCTTACAACCCCCTCCGCCCCCCCGTCTACTAAAGGCCAGTATGACTGCTGTAAAGAAGACAACACTGCGGTTTCGAGACTGAATCTTGACTGTTGCCGACTGAATGTCCAATGATGAAACATAAATATCCTTTTTTATGCGGAGACAAACGTCCTTTGGAATTTTGTCTGCGTCTCCATCATTCCCGACGGGAAAGTTCCCTTGTCAAGCCGTGAAAGGTTCCAGGACAGTGGCGGCGCTGAGCGATACTGCCCAACGTGTATTTCATCTTGATGCCTCCTGATTGTCCCCCAGTGTCGGGGTCGTCCTGCAGTCGGACCTGGGTGATGATTTGCTTTCTCTCCTCCTGCACTTTGCGTGTCAGGATTACTACCCACTGCGCGAGGATTGGAGCTTCATTGATGGACACGGATGTTGATTTTCCTGAACCCTATTCAGCGCGGAGTGGACACCCGGAGTCATCGGAGTGGAACAGCGTTCTCTGTTTGGAGACCGACCAGGATTTTATTCATTCACCGCAGAACTAAACGATCGCGTAGCCGCCTCTTCCACTTGAGGTTTCCTTTTGGCTGGAGTCACCTGCTTTTGTTGCTTGTAGTTTGCTTCAGCACGTTCACAATGCCTACAATTGCAGTCTGTCTTTTTTCCTTTTATATTGGTCAGAAAGTCAGCGCGGTTTTTCGCCCGCTTACTTCAGTATGTTACAATGTACACGACAGCAAAGGGGGACTTTCGTGTTCTGTTGGAAGTTAGTTGTCAATTTGTTATGGGTTCGCACTCTCTCGAAACTTTTACAGAAGCAAAGTGGGTTCTAATTCCTGTGGCCTGCGAGTTAAGGGTAGTAAACGATGGGGTAAAATGGTTTGACGTTCACCACCATTGAATGCAATAGCGAAAAAAGGAGAGAGAGAGAGAGAGAGAGAGAGAGAGAGAGAGAGAGAGAGAGAGAGAGAGAGAGAGAGAGAGAGAGAGAGAGAGAGAGAGAGAGAGAGAGAGAGAGAGATGACACGCATACACATACACTCCCCCAAGCCCCCCTCCCCCCCCCCCCACAAACACACACACACACACACACACACACACACACACACACAACCTTGTTTTGACTTTGGCATAATCAGTATATGTTCATCGTAACAGTTTTTGCAAGTGATGGATAGCATGGCAGAGCATTTCATGAGAGAGAGAGAGAGAGAGAGAGAGAGAGAGAGAGAGAGAGAGAGAGAGAGAGAGAGAGAGAGAGAGAGAGAGAGAGAGAGAGAGAGAGAGAGAGAGAGAGGAGATCCTTTCACATTAATCCTGCTCGTTGCCCAGTCCCCACACCCACCACCACCCTCCCGCCACCTGAAAGTGGCGACGACGAACACGGGCGACATGGTTTCGAAGGATTACAAAAGACTTACCCACCAGTCCATTGAGCCTAG
>JABMCL010003238.1:350000-357500 GCA_018857735.1 Alviniconcha marisindica
TGCAAATTCCTCCCAATGTCGTCTCCAGGAAAATGCAGAGTTTTGATGAATAGTTGCAAAAAAGGCAGCGAAAAGTATGAAAGGTTCAAAAAATTCTGCTTCAAAAGTTAAAGCCAAAAGACTGAAATTGATATTGTAGTACATGCAATGTTAGGAGGCTACACCGGACGATGTGAAACAGATAAACGTTTTTTTGAAGTTACATTTATATGAGGCTATAGTTGATACACAACGTTCCCTAATTCCCGCTGAACTTTTGTACTTTCAGTGAAATTACTCAATGCGATCCAGGAAGATATCGAGTTTTGGTTAATTTTGACTTAAAAGGGCTACCAGGGTAGACATTTTGGAAATAATTTCTGCTTAAAAAGAACAGCCAAAACAATTTGTATTTTTCAACCAATTTACTTTTGAACACCCAGAAGGTAGCAGTGATATCAAAACCCAAAATTTCCCATTAGGTTAAAAAAATTTAAAGTTTTGCTCTACAGTATTTACCAAAAAGTTTCATTCCTAGGACTTAAAGCATAGAACATACTAGAGACGTTATATCCATGAATATCATTTACAAAATGTTGAGATTTAGTCGAAATTGCAACAAGAGGTCGTACAACCTCCGTAATACTAATAGGGAACTAGGCAACATTCCCCCAAGGACACCAAATTCCCACAACCTCCGTAATACTAATAGGGAACTAGGCAACATTCCCCCAAGGACACCAAATTCCCACAACCTCCGTATACTAATAGGGAACTAGGCAACATTCCCCCAAGGACACCAAATTCCCACAACCTCCGTATACTAAAGGGAACTAGGCAACATTCCCCCAAGGACACCAAATTCCCACAACCTCCGTAATACTAATAGGGAACTAGGCAACATTCCCCCAAGGACACCAAATTCCCACAACCTCCGTAATTTCTAATAGGGAACTAGGCAACATTCCCCCAAGGACACCAAATTCCCACAACCTCCGTAATACTAATAGGGAACTAGGCAACATTCCCCCAAGGACACCAAATTCCCACAACCTCCGTAATTTCTAATAGGGAACTAGGCAACATTCCCCGGCCAAAAAAGGAAAACCCCCAAGAAATTCCCACAACCTCCGTAATACTAATAGGGAACTAGGCAACATTCCCCCAAGGAAAAAAAACTCAAATTGACACCACCCCTAACCCCTTCAAAATGGTAAAAATACCCTACTAATAGGGAACTAGGCAACATTCCCCCAAGGACACCAAATTCCCACAACCTCCGTAATACTAACAGGGAACTAGGCAACATTCCCCCAAGGACATCATATGACGCCCTATAAGGTCATGGAATTGGTTAAGAGCATACGTATTCTGCATGGCTACACCCGTCTGATATACACCCCTACCCCATAAGTACACAGCAGTAGGCCAAATATAGGTGTCGTAGATTAAGGCTACTTCACTCTGAGTGCACCCCTCATCCACACGCTTAGGGGTGTGGACACAACTTCTTCAGAAGGACCCCCCTGGCCACTGGTGGCTACCCGCTGTCCAGTAGTGCACCCGGAATAGAGCCGCCCCCGCCCTAGTCCCATACCCCCCGTGTTTGTGTTCACGACGACCCGCCTTTGTCCACGTAATGGATTAAGGGCAAGGTACGTGCAAAGTGTATAGACCCCGATTAGGATGAAGTCATGAGAGTAGGAAAACAAAGCCCCGCAAGAGACTCGGACTGGACTAAGCTAGCCTGGGCTGCATGGACTTCGAGAAAGCTTACCTCACAGTGGCTGTGGCTCGACTGATCGATTGGATTCTTGGGGCCGGTTTGTCAAAGGGGAACTGAACCGGGGAGGCAAGCTGGCTCGAAAACGTAGAAAATGCGCAAGTGTTTTCATCTGTATGCTTCGTTAGGCAGTTCTATCAATATTTATACAAAAGAGGTACTTTTTTTCGGAGGGCCTCCAATCTGAGCTCCTCGGGGCGAAGTCATGTTGGTTCGCTCTTTACCAACGAAGAGCAGAAAAAGGTTGGCTCGTGACGTACTTGATACTTTCGCTATTAATGGCAGCCTTGTTGAGGACCTCGCTGATACAGACCGGTGGCCACAAAATCTCAGCACTCACGGTCGTGTTTTGGCGCCTTTCAAACGTCGATTTCTAACAACCATGGCCAAAAATCCGAGTGAAAAACTGCTGTGTGTCAACATTTGTTAGTATTATTCCATGGCTATCGATAGAGCCTGTGATGTTTCTTCGGTTAGCCTTTGGATTTTCCTAGAATTTTGCAAAAACAACAACCTCAGTGTTCTAGCACACACCATTCGCGCACATATACACATGTAGACAAACACATAGTCTATGGTTACAGGAATAGTGTGCCTAGGTTTATGAAAAGACCTGTCTAAAGAGTCGCCCTGATATAACCGCACTGGTTGACTGGGCGTAAAACACCAATTTACTTACTTACTTGCTTACTGACTGTCTAAAGAGGAAAGTCTTGAGCTCGGTTTTGAACAAATTTGTTTAATACAGTTTGGGAAATTTCAGACAGGACATTCGTGGGAGTGTTTTGCGATCTCGAGTTAAGGACAACTGTAGTACGGATAGTTAACAATTAGCTGGTTAATATTAGACTTTAACGTCTGGCAGTTGCACAGGATCACGTCAGGACGAGATTATAAACACACAGCAATAATGATAATAATGTCAACAACAAAAATGTATGAGCTCAGAAACGGCGAATCACTGTCAGTTGACTTAAAGACTGTGACATGAACGATCTTCATGATTTAAACCGATTTTATTCCATGCTTATTTTATTCCATGCTTACACTGACCAACAGAACAGTTGAGCTGTACAACAGCAGTTGATAGAACGAGCCTCTTCTGCTTCCACGACTGCTTATGACCTGTACTTGTGACTTGATATGTTGGCTCTCGTCTTCATATGACCTTTGCTGTTGACTAGCCGTTACAGGGGAACATGGAAACTGACCCCAACCTTTTCATCGAAGAGTTTGAGATTTTGGTGTATTTAAAAACAATCTGCGCTCTATAAGAGCTATCGGTTTTTATTATTTGTATCGATGATATGGGTGCTGTGATGTAACTAAGACTTTCAAGTATATCATGATGGTGAGCCAACGCTGGCATCTAAAGAGAGAGAGAGAGAGAGAGAGAGAGAGAGAGAGAGAGAGAGAGAGAGAGAGAGAGAGGAGGAGGGAGGGAGGGAGAAATAAAAATACTAAGTAACACTGAAAAACAGTGGATCAGTATGAAAGTCACCTTCAGTGTTTGGACAGAATGAAACGTGACTGGCACGTGGGATCGTCTTGTTTTCCAGTATGCTATGATCTTTTGTTCCATTTGATATCACTTTACTTCGGTCGACCGTCGTACAATTTGGACTACGTCATTCCAAATTACGCAGAGAACAAAAGAGTCCAAACTGATGGACAGGTTTGTCAGATACGCTCGAGTGGAGGCTTTACAGTTGCTTTTCTGACCTCATTAAATTACAATATGACTGACAGGCACTGAAAACCCGATGAGGTATTCAACAACAAGAATGCATTTTTGTTGGCAAGCCACTATTTGCACATCTTGACCTCTTGAACACGCGGCATCGGTATTTAGTTCCACGAGGGATAGAGTGCACTATGTCTAAGGGCTACATAAATGGTGTTAAATGATTTTCATCTACTGGATCAACTCCGTGTTATCATATTCATTGTGTGACCAACGCGAGTTTGTGTGGTCGTTCGCTGGACCCCTTTGTCCATTTGACGTCGCCCGGACCACGGGAGGGCTACCCAGCTAATGAATAATTAATACAGACATACGGACGCATGAACACAATGTGGGAAAGGCAGGTCAGGCTTAACAAACATAGCAAGCAAACGACAGACTATGAATAAAAGTACAAAGGAGGAGCTTCATCTTGTTGTTTGATAAACGCCCATGCAGCCCTCCCCCCCCCACACACACATTCCTCTCACTTTAAACGACCATTCCCACAGTGAGCGACTCCGGTCATACAGATGCAAGGTTCCGTGTCGCCCAGAGTACCCAGAGCTGTTAAAGTTGTCTCTGTACAGCTGAAAGCGTTTTCTGTAAAGCCTGAGCGGGTCAGAATATAACCTTGCCAGCAACGCCCGCTGTCAGACATTCCAAGTTTCTAATGAGATCAAAAGAGACCTACGAATTTTAGAACGCTGACCGTCCGCTTTGATTAAGAATTTGTGTTTTTACATTTCTAATATCTTGCCTGTGACCATAGACTATGGGTATGTCTACGTGAATATAAGGGCGTGGATGCATGGTGTTTACTAGCGCTCAGAGCTCAGGACGCTGTGTGAAAGTGGAGGTGGCCGTCCTGGGCTCCCCGTCCCTAACAGTCCTTATGGTCTCTGTGGACGTAAAGCGACATTGAATTGTACTAGCGCACTGAGGTTTGGTTTTGCAAAAACGATTCAACATCTATAGGAGCTATCCATCATTATTATTGTGATTATAATTATCTTCTTCTCCCGCCGTGAACAGTAGCCGCAGTCACCATTTTGACCATTCTGCTGCTATTGTGCGTTACTTGTGTGTTTTCATGTCAACAGCCACTGAAGGTTTCTCTTCCCGAAAGGAGGACGCGAGATTTTTAACGCGAGCAACAATCTTACCTCGTGCTGTGCACACGAAGGCTATATAGACAGGCACCGACGAATCTGCACAAGTGTTGGGTCGGGAGACCCCCCCCCCCCCCCCCTCCAAAAGAGGTCCTTCACACGGCTGTGTCCAGGAGTCCTGGATTTTTCAGCTCAGCGCCTCAACCAACCAACCACGAACCCCCGCCTTGGTTGAAGCAGTCAGCCGAACGACCCGTCCTCAATACCAGACAACCAAACTAGCACTTCCTTGCCTGCGCACAGAAAGAGTTAGTGTTCTTCACTTCAGCGTGTCAGCCGATTTGGCCTAGCGGCAAGCTGTTCAAGCTGCAGGGTAAGCGGTAGGATCTCGGTTCGAGTCCGCTTCGGCTCTCATTTCTGTTCAAAAGTTGTGGACTGTGGACTTTGTCTTGTGACTTTGTCAGTCGTAATTGATCCAAGAGTCAATTAAGTGGCTCTCATCGCTGCGTATCTTAATGCAGGAGTCATTCTGGTGGTGACAGTGTAACCGTAGCTCTTCCCCCACCTCCTGGGATCTCGGTCCCCGCCAGTACCTCTTCGGAAACAACTCGGCGTCAAACAGCGAACCACTTCAGGTGTGCAGTGCAAATCGTGTATGTCAATATTAGTACTTTTGGTTGTTAACTTTTGAAGCAGAAATTATTTAATGAAAAATCTGATTTTTTTTGTCTGAAAATATCTTCATATTTTTCGCCCTTTTAACTTGCACACTATCTCATTCAAAACTCTACAATTTGCAAATAATACTCATGGATGTCAGTAAGTAAGTCTCTAGTATGTCAGTAAGTAAACATGGTGCTTAACGTCCACAGAAATGTATGTTCTATGCTTTAAGTCCAAGGAATGAAACCTTTTGGTAAATACTGTAGAGCAAAACATTAATTTCTGCTGATGAAATGTGGGTTTTAATATCACTGCAGCTCCTGCTTATATGAAGACAGATGCTATCTTGTAGAATACACTAGGGCCACTGATGCTACCTTCTTGTGTTCAAAATTTGAAGTAAACTGGTTGAAAAACAAAAATGTTTTGCTGCCCATTAGTGAAATAATTCTTCACAGTGCTGCTCGTCAAATGCTCCTTCATCCTTATTTGTTCCTTGGGAGGGTTCGCGCAACACAAATCTGTCCTACACTGGCTTTAGGTCAAATGTGTTGGAATGAAGAGAATGCATAAGGGAAGACGCAAACAGCTCCATGCCATCAATTTTACTCTACCCAGCAGCCTGCATACGATTCACACACACACACACCACACACACACACACACACACACACACACACACACACACACACACACACACACACAAAACACACACACACACAAAACACAACCACGCACACACACCACACACCACACAACACACACACCACACAACACACACACACACCACACACACACACACACACACACACACACAACACACACACACACACACACACACCACAGACACACCACACACACACACACCACACACACACCACACACACACTCACACACACACACACACACACACACACACACACCACACACACACACACACACACCACACACACACACACACACACACACACACACACACACACACACACACACACACACTCACACACACACACACACACACACACACACACACACACACACACAACACACAAACCACACACTACACACACACACACACACACACACACACACACACACACACACACACACACACACACACCACACACACACACACACACACACACACACACACACACACACACACACACACACACACACACACACACACACACACACACACACACACACAACACACACACACACACACACACACACACACACACACACACACACACACACACACACACACACACACAACACACACACACAAACACACACCCTCCCCCCTCCACACACACACAAACACACACCCTCCCCCTCCACACACACACACACACCTGTGGCTGATTTTCGGACGAACGAGCTCAAAGCATATACCAAACATTGTCATTCACACATAAGGAACAGACCATTAAAAATACGAAACGAAAAAGAAGAAGAATTATATGGCTTCATCTCTGTTTGATACCCCATAAAACACGACGCTGTTTGGAGATCACTGACCTTCTGTAGCTATGTTTAGCTTAATTTTTTTTCCCCTCTCCACCCTTACTGAAATACGTTACTGCGTGACGCAACTGCTGTTAAGTATTTCTCGTTGAAGTGACAGTTACAGAACAAGAGATACGTCAAGGTTCTCATAATTATAGCAGCATACGGCAGCAACGCTACACATACACGCAGCCATGACACCAACACAAAGTTGGCCGTAATTCAACGTGTAAGGTTTTTATTTCTTTAACCTAGCCCAGGGGAAGGATGAAAGGGCATCTTTGACAAATATATCAGATTTTCGTAAGAGCACGTATGCGAGATGTCGCCTCTTGAGCCTTTTTGTGTGTACAAGAATGCATTCCAGGGTATAAGAAAAAGAAAAAAAAAAGAAACGAGGTTAAAATGAAAGTGTTCGTTAGTTAGTATCACGGCGCCACCAGCCACTGTGTTGACTGTGAAGACGGAAGAAGGTGAAGGACGAAAAAAAAAAAAAAAAAAAAAAAGAGGAAGAAGAAGAAGAAGAAGAAGAAGAAGAAGAAGAAGAAGAAGAAGAAGGGAGTAGCAAACACCAATGATATTACACATGCACGTAAAAAAAGGGACGATTCGATGAACAGATATGCGCAAACAAAGACAAGACTCAATTTTTATGAGCTGTGTGCTGAAGGGCTTTCGAATAGACTTTTCGCGGGTTGAAGCTGTTTGCTCGGCTGCGAAAATCTGAG
>JABMCL010003238.1:367500-375000 GCA_018857735.1 Alviniconcha marisindica
TACAGAATATGTGACACTAGGAGGAGGAGGAGGAGGAGGAGGAGGATGCAGATGAAGATGGAAGGGAGGGAGAGAAGAGAAGCAGGGAAAAAGGAGAAGAGAGAGAGAGAAAAGGGGGGAGAGAGAGAGAGAGAGAGAGAGAGAAGAGAGAGAGGAGAGAGAGAGAGAGAGAGAGAGAGAGAAAAAGAAGACAGAAGACAGACAGACAGACAGACAGACAGACAGACAGACAGACAGACAGACAGACAGACAGACAACCAACAACATTTTTTAAAATTTTCATTTTTTTAGTAGCATTAGGTCCATTTGGATCTAACAGCCAGTTCTTGCTATATACTACAAACACAAATAAGCACGACAATACTACAAACACATAAACAAGAGTAAATAAGAGATTCATGCAGTTACACAGAGTTCTTACAAATATGCAGAAGCATCGGAATTAATTTTGCTCATGGACATGCACTCATTTTTTGCTCTGTAGATAGGGAAGGGCCATGAAGGATTAATTTACCTCCCCTACGATGCAGAGGGTAATTTTTTTAAAATTGTATTACGCTACAGCCATGTGTGTGTGTGTGTGTGTGAGAGAGAGAGAGAGAGAGAGAGAGAGAGAGAGAGAGAGAGAGAGAGAGAGAGAGAGAGAGAGAGAGAGAGAGAGAGAGAGAGACTGACAGACAGACAGAGACTGACAGACAGACACAGACAGAGAGACAGACACAGACAGACACAGACACAGACAGACAGAGAGAGAGTGTGTGTGTGTGTGAGAGAGAGAGAGAGAGAGAGAGAGAGAGAGAGAGAGAGAGAGAGAGAGAGAGAGAGAGAGAGAGAGAGAGAGGAGAGAGAGAGAGAGAGAGAGAGAGAGAGAGAGAGAGAGACAGACAGACAGACAGACAGACAGACAGACAGACAGACAGACAGACAGACAGACAGACAGACAGACAGACAGACAGACAGAGAAGAAAAATACTAAAACGTATTTTGCAGTAAGCTCGTCCTCCAGCATAAAAACACCAACTAAGACAACTTCCCATCCTGGCTTGAAAAAATGACCCGAGGTTCAGCGAGAACAAAATGCCGATAGATCGAAGGAGTTCACAGAGCAAAATCGTGAAAGAGCTTAAGTGTGTCATCAAAAAGATTATACCTCTCGGGACCCTTCTGCAAAAATCCTTTCTCTCCAGGATAGAGCAGAATGGGGTCAGATTATGATAGCGAATATTCCACTGGATGATTTGTCCTTGTCACTGTCTGTGACACACAAATGAAAACCTCTATCGCGGCGAGCTTTAAAACAAATAATGGCTCAACGGTAGCTATCAAAAAGGTGCTTAGCAAGTCATTTTATCTCAATTTATCATCGACGAAAAAAAGTTTAAAAAAACCAAAAGGAGAAGAAAAAAAGTTACATTGTTTGTTTGAGTTTGTCTTACACATGGGGACACAGACACAAAATCTGAAACCAAGTTGACAGCTAATCTTATCAATAATTAGCTTAAAATCTGTAGCGAAGAAATCAGTTTGACACAACCTAACGGACATTGTACTGGCGTCCTGAAGACGTAAGATGATATGTTAGTCAGTCAGTCAGTCAGTGAGCAATCAGTCAGTGACTCGGATAGTCAATCAATCAGTTAGTCAGCTGCTTAGTTGATCAGTCAGTTAGTTACTCAGATAGTCAGTCAATCAGTTATTCAGTCAGCTGCTTAGTCAGTTGATCAGTCAGTTATTTATTTAGACAGTCAGTCAATCAGTTAGTCGGTCAGCTGACCTGCCATTTAGCTAGTAATCAGTTGGTCAACTTTTCTCAGTCAGTAAGTTTTTCGGTCAGTTAGTTATTCATTTAGTTTTTTAGTCAGTCAATCAGTTAGTTAATCCATCCATTAGTTAGTTATTCAGTGATCTATTTAGTCAGCCAATTTGTTGGTTAGTTAATTACTTGATACTTAACACATTGTCAACTGCACCATTACGAAACACAACTGACCAACTCGGACGATTCTCGATACGTAACATATTGTCAACCGCAAAGGTCATACTCGTATCATGGCGAAACACCAGTCGTCGGCTTAATACGAGTCTGATTCGCTGTTCATGAGACACATGGCATTATGGCTGCAGTGGAATGGCGAAGATGAAGTTGACTGAATCGTGACATAGAGAGTGAGAGTTCCTGGCGTCAGGTTAAAGCGCCCAAAGCTGTAACAATTCTCACCAGCCCGAAGGTTAAGAGAGGACTGAATCTTTGAGAACTGTGATCGTTTTGAACTCCATGGTACCTCGCCTCAAGATAAGTTGAAGGGCATGGTCAAGATATTACATTAGAATCATACTCTTCACCCAGTGTCTCTTTGGGTTGGTTAGACACGCACACACGCACGCACGCACGCACGCACGCACACACACACACATACAAGCGCGCGCGACGCACACGCACACAAGCATGTACGCACACATGTACACACGCACACGCACAGACATACACACACACACACACACACACACACACACACACACACACACACACACCACACACACACACACACACACACAACACAGCACGTACGCACGTATGCACACACGCACGCGACACTCACACACTGACACACACACACACACACCACACACACACACACACACAAAACACACACACACCCCCACACCCCACACACACACACACACACACACACACACACACACACACACACACACACACACACACACACACACACACACACACACACACACACAACACACAAACACACACACACCACACACCACCCACCACCACCACCATTAAACGCATTCAAAGTGACACCCACCCACTACTTACACACAACCGCGCCACACCCACATCCACCCACCGTCACACACACACACACAACACACACACACACACACACACCACACACCACCCACCCACACACACCACACACACACACCACACACACACACACACACACACACACACACACAACCACAACACAGCCCACAAAACACACACACACAACACCCACACACACACACACACACACCAACCAGGAGAGAGAGAGAGAAAGAGAGAGAGAGAGAGAGAGAGAGAGAGAGAGAGAGAGAGAGAGAGACAGACAGACAGACAGACAGACAGACAGACAGACAGACAGACAGACAGACAGACAGACAGACAGAGAGACAGACAGAGACAGAGACAGAGATAGAGAAGAAAAGAACATCTCCTTTGCAAGTAAAATAAAAATAAAAATAAAAAGCCTACATTTTGATAGTATTAAGGCCTTTTAGAAAGGACAGACAGAAAGAAAAGAGAAACGCCTTGCTTCTAAGTCTTGGCGATCCTGTCCTGCTCGTGTCTGTACTTTCGATGGCTTCAGTCAATATTTACTCTCGCTGCTGTGTGCCTTTCCGCTTCTACTAAAAAGAATCTTACATAAGTGTACGAACTATATTCTTCGAAGAAGACCCTGAGAGTATCAAACCATCTCGAGGTCAAAGCAACACCAGTGTCCTTGAATTAAAAGCGGTGGCCGGGAGGAGGGCAAGAGGAATGAAACATAAACACCAGCAATTCAAAGGGGCTGTGTCATCTCAAGCCAGCGACAAACGCGCTATGAAGTCTGCTAATTGATACGCGGGGGCAAACCACAGGACAAGGGAGAGACTCGGCTAGGCAGTGTAGAGATCGTGTGCCAAGAACTGGTTGACTAGGTCTGGACAATTCAAAGCCCACAGAACCCATCGCTACTGAATTTTGCGAATGTCCTAGCTGTCCAGTTTGACACACATGTTGCAGCTTGAGTGTAACAAAGATTGTACAACTGAAAGATTGTACAGTTAAAATTGTCTTTGAGTATACTATAACTGTTTGTTGTTGTTGTTGTTGTTTTGTAGCCCCCCTCCCCTCCTCCCCCCCACCTTTTGTAATACAAATTATCTCTCCATTTTTTGCTTTAAACAAGATTTATTGTATATATTCGTACATTAACAACAGAACAATTGGGCCGTGCAACGAGCACAAATTGCTTATATTAGCACGGCCTCTCTACTTAATAACTGCTTCAGTTTTGTTTACGCAGTTTCCCGTGTGGGCCCACGGAATAAAATATGTCACCCTGCTCATTGTCACAAGCGATTTAAGAAGATTCCCGTGGTGAGTGCCTACGAGATATAATAGGTAACAAGACACTACTGTGCTATATTGCATTGACAGTTTTTAACGTTGTATCATTGAATTATTAGGCAAACTTTTGATTTAATGACTAGTGTTTTGAACAGGTGTAAAAGAACTTTGAATGTGTGATTTGCCCCCTGGGGTATGCGGTTAACGGGACGTTAAAATCCACGAACTAACTAACTAAACCTGCCCCAATTAGTGCCACTAATTCAGCCAGTGTTATATTAGCTACTGCACCATTGTTAAACACGTACTTTGTTGTCGTCGTTGTTGTCCTGGTGTTATTGTGAAGGAGTCCAAGCGAAAATTTAATGTGTCACTTCAGACATTATTAATATTTAATTAACGCCCAGTCAACGCGAAGATCGTATCCAGACTAAACATAAGTCTCCCTAATCTTTGTACATTTAATTGTTATCCTACCCACGTCACTTTTCAAGTCCCTAATTTATTTTCCCTTTACGTCGATTCTGTTTAGTCTCGTCTTCTTCTTCGGCGTTCCAGAAACATGGTTTAAAAAAATAAAATGTGTTAGGCTCAAAATGCTTTTGATCAGTCATAAATAAGTGAAATGGGGATGCATGAAAATATATTTATTTAAGCTGGTTCTGTTTGTTATTGGCCGTGTTAAGTCCAGAACTGCGTGCCAGATGTTCATTTGTGATTCGGTGACTCGCGTTTCGCCCTAATTGATCCAGTACCACTCTTTACGGTCAGCAGGGAGTTACGTATGAAGAATCACTCGATTCCTCCACTGGATTGGCACTGGACACAAAAACAACACAGCTCAACCAAAAGCAGAGAAGCATTTTAGTTCTACATCTCATTTTTCCCCGCTTGGCTGTTGTTCAAGTGTCGTTTTGTAGCTTGATTTAAGGGGATTACCCGGAAAATTCGCATGCTGTGTTTTGTCCTAATAAACATCGTTCTTTTGAACCTTTGATGTGTTTCGATCGCTCCCCGTTCAGCGCATGGCATTTACACAGTTACGACTTGTCTCTCACTCCCTTTTCCTGTGGGTCAGCCTCTGTTGTCCTGCTGGCCTCAAGGCCTATCGTCTTTGGGGTCTGGGGCCCTAGCTCGCAATCACCACTCAAGCGCGTTAAAAGAAGAAAAGAGAAAATCCTTCAATTTTCCGTTTGTGCGATTGTGAAGACAGCGAGGCGTGAACTTCTGGTTGACCATCGTCTTAAGTAGCCGGCCCCGGGGTTGGGAGGAAAAGTGTGTGTGTGTGTGGGGGGGGGGGGGGGGGGGGGGGGGGGGGGGGGGGGGGGTGTGACCACGGTGTGTCTGCAGTCCACACTACGAAGCAGAAGGTGAGAGAAGAAGTGACCAGTGCCAGTGATGACGGACAGAATGGACAACACTATTGAAGGGAGGTGGGGCTGAAAATGTTTGAAAAGAAAACGCAGTGTGGTGAGAGCGGACGATCTGTTTCTCGTCACGGTTGGATGGAACCCCGAGTGTTACGAAGCAAAAGGCCGGGGCCGGATAGGATGGCGTGAAGCGAGGGTGTTCGCTGGGTCTTTTACAACTACTCAGCTCTGGGGATACACGTAGAGTTAGTTCAACTGGCGATGCTAGCTGTTTTCTTTGGTCACAGACTGAAAGGAACGACTGGCGTGTCAAGATGTATTGTTTTGCTCTCATCACCTGTGGTCTGCTTGAAGTTTCAATAACCATCGCAGAAAATTCGGAATGGGAAGGTGTGGGGTGGGTGTGGGTGGGGGGGGGGGGGAAGTGGAGTTAGGGGAATGGATAATGATGGTGATTGGTGATGTGGTGGGGTGGTGGTGGTGGTGGTGTGTGTGTGTGTGGGGGGGGGGAGTCTTTTGAATCTCTACACTTCTAGTGCATGCCAAGTATTTGAACTGGCGATGTTTTTGTTTTTTTCAACAGTGACATGGGACACAGCAGGGTGGTGGGTGGGGGGGGGGAGGGGTAGGAAGTGGTGACTGGTGGGGTGGGGGTGGGGGGGGGGAGCTTGAATCTTTACATTTTGAGGTTGGAACATGCTAGTTGAACTGCGGATGTTGTTTTCTTTGAACATGATGGGACACGGTGGGGTGGGGGGGTGGTGGAGGTGGTGGGGGTGGCAGGGGTGGGGGGGGGGGAGTCTTTTGAATCTTTACACTTCTAGTGCTTGGAATACATGCCGAGTATTTGACTGGGATGCTGTTTCCTTTGAACACTGACTTGGGCCGGGGTGGGGGGGGTGGGTGGGTGGAGGGGAGTGATGGTGTGGTGACTAGTGGGGGGTCTTTGACCTTTACATTTCTAGCTGGAATAATGCCTGTTTGAATGGGGGCTGTTTTCTTTGAACATTGACATGGGGACAAGGGGTAGTGAAGATGGTGACTGGTGGGGGGTGGGGGGTGGGGGGTGGGGGGGAGTCTTTTGAATCTTTACATTTTGAGTGCGTGGAATACATGCCTAGTATTTGAACTGCGGATGTTGTTTTCTTTGAACACTGACAGGGACAGGCCTGGGGGGGGGGGGGGAGTGGGGTGCTGATGGTGACTAGTGGGTGGGAACAGGGGGGGGCGGGGGGGGGGGCGGAGTCTTTTGAATCTTTACACTTCTAGTGCTTGGAATACATGCCGAGTATTTGAACTGCGGATGCTGTTTTCCTTTGAACACTGACTTGGGGGACAGGCATCGGGGGTGGGGGTGGGGGGGTGGGGGTGGAGGTAGGGGTAGTGATGGTGCTGGTGACTAGTGGGGGGGGGGGTCTTTTGACTCTTTACATTTCTAGTGCTTGGAATACATGCCTAGTATTTGAACTGGGGAAGCTGTTTTCTTTGAACATTGACATGGGGAACAGGCATGCGGGGTGGAGGTAGGGGAAGGGGTCGTGGTAGTGGTGGTGATGGTGATTGGTGGGGGTAGGGGGGAGTCTTTTTCGAATCTCTACACTTCTAGTGCATGCCGAGTATTTGAACTGCGGATGTTGTTTTCTTTGAACATTCACATGGGGAACAGGCATGCGGGGTGGAGGTATGGGAAGGGGTCGTGGTATAGGTAGTGGTGGTGGTGGTGATTGGTGGGTTGTTGGATGTGTGTGGTGGGGGTCTTTTGAATCTTTACTCTTTTAGTGCTTGGATTTCATGCCGAGTATTTGAACTGGGGATGCTGTTTTCCTTGAACATTGACGTGGGGCACAGACATCAAGATGTATTGATTTAACCTCGTCACCTGTGGCCTACTTTCCTAACAATCGCATATGAAATTTAACACACCACCGCTACCGATACGGATGGGAACAGCAAGCAGAAAAAGAAGAGTCAGCCAGTTTGGCTTAGCTGTATGGGGTAAGCATGCAAACAGAC
>JABMCL010003238.1:385000-390000 GCA_018857735.1 Alviniconcha marisindica
ATGGGATTTGATTAGCGATAAAAAAGAAAAAGAAAAAAAGAAAAAAAGAGTCTCATGGATACAGCACCAAAGACCGAAAGGGCCTGCAACAGCTTTCACCTGCCATGCAAATCAATACGAGGCACACAGCCTCCAAATGGACTTCATCCAAGGCACATTCTTTTCAAAAAGAACGAGAACGATCCCTCGAGTTGGTTCGCACCATTGACTTTTTCTTTTTATCTAGTCCTTCACAGTCCCTTCTTAGGCCATCTGCTCAGATGTCCACCCGTACGTTCATTCATTCATTCGTTCATTCACAAAACATTTAGAACCACAGCGGCTTTGAACCGCTTTGAACATAGTAAGCAGAATCCGGAAGTCATATAGGTTATCTCCACTTACTGCGTGCGCGCGCAGGAGAGTGTGACGGGGTTCGGCCAAGCGATACGGTGTGCAAGTAGGGGTGACCGTCTGTAATAATGACTGATGGTTATGATCGTTGATGATAATAATGGTAATGATAATAATAATGATAATCATTGACAGATAGTGCCAATGCTTACCCTCGGTAATATTTATGATCAGGTGGTGTCCATTACTATTAAGCCCGCTGAACAATTTGGCTGGATGTTGATTTCGTGCGACATGCAAATTAGTTTGAGATCCCCGTTCTCTTCTTCCAATCGCCCTGATATAACCGTAATGGTTGACTGGGCGTAAAACACCAAGCTGCTTACTTAGTTACTCTCTTCTTCCACATTGCAAGCCTGAATGTATGGGCAGTGTTTATAGTCACAACCCTGACTGCACGGGCTGTGTTTGGTTGTGTAGATGCAGAGCATGGGCACCCATCTCTCTTCTTGCACAACTTTGCATGCATGGGCTGTGTTTGGTTGTGTAGATGCAGAGCATGGGCACCCATCTCTCTTCTTGCACAACTTTGCATGCAGGGCTGTGTTTGGTTGTGTAGATGCAGAGCATGGGCACCCATCTCTCTTCTTGCACAACTTTGCATACATGGGCTGTGTTTGGTTGTGTAGATGCAGAGCATGGGCACCCATCTCTCTTCTTGCACAACTTTGCATGCATGGGCTGTGTTTGGTTGTGTAGATGCAGAGCATGGGCACCCATCTCTCTTCTTGCACAACTTTGCATGCATGGGCTGTGTTTGGTTGTGTAGATGCAGAGCATGGGCACCCATCTCTCTTCTTGCACAACTTTGCATACATGGGCTGTGTTTGGTTGTGTAGATGCAGAGCATGGGCACCCATCTCTCTTCTTGCACAACTTTGCATGCATGGGCTGTGTTTAGTCGCAAGCCTGAATGTATGGGCTGTGTTAATCACAAGCCTGAATGTGTGTGTGTGTGTGGGGTGTGTGTGTGTGTGTGTGTGTGTGTGTGTGTGTGTGTGTGTGTGGTGTGTGTGTGTGTGTGTGCACGGGCGCGCGCGCACGTGAATGTTCATTCCTGTTGCTTTGGGCCGGCGGTTTGACCATAAAAATAACGTCTTGTCTTGTGTCTATAGCTGTGCGACGTGTGCCTCTCTGTGGGAGGAATCAGTCTGTGTAGATATGCCGTGTGACACCGTTTCTTTGCTGGTGAATGTGACGTAGAGAAATAATCCCATGGAAACTCTAATTGCCACCGTTAACGTTGGTAAAACGTTTATATTTCTGTAGGCCTGCTGATCACTTTCAGCGCACAGTTGGACCAGTTACGTCTGACATTTTGTTCAACAATTTAACGCACTTCATTCTGTGTGTTACTTTATCTTTTACATGCAAATCTAGTCCGGGGCATCTGAGAGGATTTAAAGAAAACGGACTTTTTTCTTACTTGGAAATGCAGCCTTGCACACCCCGAAGATTTGGAATGGAGATTTGTGTAGGGTGCTATGATTAGTTGAGTGTAAGTTGTTTACCTCTCGGACTCTGTTTCGCGAGCGAAACAGCAGTCCGTGAGCAGTGCTCAGAAGCTGCGTTCTGTTCCCGTGGGGACGGTGACCACCAATCTCTAATCCTCTTCACTTTGAGGAACAGGGGTGTCTACCTTCCGTGGCAGAAGGGGGCGAGAAGAAATGGGATAGCGGGCTAGTGTGGCTAGCAGGGGAATACGGGAAGGGGGCAGAGCTGAATGGAACTAGAAGGTGGGAAAGGGTGCCATGGGGATTAGGGATAGGGGGAATAGGAGCCGGAGGATAGTGGAACGGGATAGGGGCGAACATGGATGGGAAGGGGATAGGGGGCAGGGAATTCTGCATGTAACATTTCAAATGTATACAACCAAATTTGCATTACATAGCACCGTTATGTATGTATGTTATCTATGTTTAGTCACAAGTCTGAATGTATGGGCTGTGTTTAGTCACAAGTCTGAATATATGGGCCGTGTTTAGTCACAAGTCTGAATGTATGGGCCGTGTTAAGTCAATGTAGTGATGGCGGGAGTGGCGGGGAGGGGGGGGGGGGGGGGGGGGGGGGGGGGGATGGGTAATGGGTGACCTTAGAAATAGGGACAAACAAAGCTGACTGAACCGAGAACCGAACCGAGAACTTAGAAAAGCAAATCCCTCTTATTCCTCGAGCACGCAAAGCTGCTCCTGACTTTGTACTCCAGACTTAGAAGATCACCCTGCTTTGTTAGCAGAATGGACATCAGTTTTTGCACCCGTGGTTTCCTATCACAGGACAACGAAGGCAGAGAGGGTGGACAGACAGACAGACAGACAGACAGACAGACAGACAGACAAACAGAAATATAAACAGACAGACAGACAGAGGCAGAGAATTACACGGACTGCCCCAGAATTATTCTGATTTTAACCTGAACCTTGACAGCAGCCAGAAGCTGCACTGTATTCAAATGAATGCAAACAGCCAGAAGCTGCACTGTACTCAAATGAATGCAAACAGCCAGAAGCTGCACTGTATTCAGTGAATGCAAACAGCCAGAAGCTGCACTGTATTCAAATGAATGCAAACAGCCAGAAGCTGCACTGTATTCACTGAATGCAAACAGCCAGAAGCTGCGCTGTATTCAAATGAATGCAAACAGCCAGAAGCTGCACTGTACTCAAATGAATGCAAACAGCCAGAAGCTGCACTGTATTCAAATGAATGCAAACAGCCAGAAGCTGCACTGTACTCAAATGAATGCAAACAGCCAGAAGCTGCACTGTACTCATATGAATGCAAACAGCCAGAAGCTGCACTGTATTCAAATGAATGCAAACAGCCAGAAGCTGCACTGTATTCAAATGAATGCAAACAGCCAGAAGCTGCGCTGTATTCAAATGAATGCAAACAGCCAGAAGCTGCACTGTACTCAAATGAATGCAAACAGCCAGAAGCTGCACTGTATTCAAATGAATGCAAACAGCCAGAAGCTGCACTGTACTCAAATGAATGCAAACAGCCAGAAGCTGCACTGTACTCAAATGAATGCAAACAGCCAGCACCTTGCTGACGACGTAACGACCTGGCAGCACACTGAACCTTGCCCTCCCCGGACAGCGCTCGGTCAGTTCACGCGGCTATTTTTACCTTCAGCGGTCCGCAATGGCCATGCAGTTATTCAAATGCATGTTTAGACAGCAAAGTAAAAAGTCATGTTTCCCCAACATCGACCCACTCTCAACGAGATACGGGCCAGATTGTCAACGAGACACCGCCGGATTAGGTCGACAACCGTACCCACGTGCCACCTCCGCGACCTTCCGTGCTTGGTCCGTGCTTGACTTCAAGTGCCAGAAGATTGCACTGGACGGTTCGGCAAGTGCAGCCAATGGCACTTTTTGTCCGCGGCCTAATTGATGGCAAATACTGAGCCATTTGTTGCAGGATTGCAACGAACACAATACTCTTCACGCATAGGGTGTGGGGTTCCTTTGCCTTTCTCGCCCGAGACTCACGCCCTCGCTTCCGTTAAGCTCTTTGTGCTCGTTGAACTGACTGCTGATGGTCTTTAAGAAGCCGTGGAGGTTTTATAAACCCTATCCGGATTTCGTCTGGTCCTATGTGGTTGTGTGCGAGGGGGACAGAACAAAATCGGATGCCATTGATAGTGTTGTGTAAACATGTGAATCGCTTGGTTGAAATTCAAATTTTGCACACAAAAGCGTTCAAATCATGATCAGCACTATTCTCGGACTTTGAAGTCTTCTCAGCAGGCGACGTTTTAAAGTTTCGATTTCAGCTAATGTGGGACGCTGAAGCGAGGAACTGACTGTTAATGGCACAGCTCTACATGTCTGAACTGGAATTCGTTTGAAGTCAGTCGCGGATCGTACTGACATAAAAGGATATTCTTCAGGAATCGACATTAACCAGACAAGGGCTGCAACAGTGATACCGCATCCGGGATGATTAAAGGGGAACCTAAGAAAAGAAAAAGAAAAAAATGTATGTAAAAGAAGTACTTGTGTTGATTCGATCTTCAGAGCTCGGGAGCTGTGTGAAAGTCGAGGTGGCCGTCCAGGGCTCTCCGTCCCTGATAGTCCTTATGGTCTCTGCGGACGTAAAGCAACGTTGAACTTGAACTTGAACAGCGCTATATAAAAGCAATCATCGTCAACTTGAATCGAATCTGAGCTTCCGGGGTGTAGCCATGTCGTTTCGATCTTTAGTAACGAAGAGTAGAAAAAAAGTTGGTTCTTGACTTCACTCTCATAGTCACAGAATATGTACAAAAGTAAAGCAACAACTGACTGGCTATATAACCATGCATACACCGCACAACCCAGTCTCTGCCTCATGATCCTCCCTCATCGTGTACACAAAACGGCAAAAATAAAGCAACACAATATACACATAACCACGTACACAACACAATCTCTCCCAGGAGTACCTCACGCCTCATGTATACCGAACTACAACAGTAATGCAAGATTAAGCACGTACGACACATAACGCAGTAACTCTTGCACAATATTCGCGCGTCATCTGTATTCAACTTACAGCGTTCCGTCAGTTGTAGTTAGGTGAAATGCTAATACTGAGATATGCCCGCTGTATTAACT
>JABMCL010003238.1:392500-397500 GCA_018857735.1 Alviniconcha marisindica
GAAAAAGGGAAAAAATTTATCCCTTTTGGGGAGAAAAGACCGGGGAAAAAAGGAGAGGGAAAAAAAAAGGATAAAGAGAAGAGGAGACATATTTTATACAAAATTTTAAAAAAAAAGGGGAAACCCCCCCCAGGGAAAAAAACGGGAAAAAACGGGGGAGAAGAAAAAAATGAAAATGAAAAAAATTTTTTTTTTACGGGGAGGGAGAGAGAGAAACCCCCCGGGGGAAAACAAAAAGGAAAAGGGGGGAAGAGGGGAGAAAAAAAAATTTTTAAAAATGGACCCAGGTAAAACGGAGAGAAAAAAAAAGGGGGGGTTTTTGGGGGGGAAAAAAAACCTTTTGGGTGATTTTTTGACAAAAAGGGGGGACCAAATTTGGGGAAATACCCCAGGCTTAAAACCCCCCAAAAACTACCCCCCCCGGGGTTTCCCCTTTCGCAAAAACCCCCCACCCCCCCAACCCCCCGGTTTTTGCGGGGCGGGATGGTTCCCCCCCCACCTCCCCCAAAACCCCTTTAACCCCCCCCCCCCCCAACCAAAAAAAACACCCCCAAATTAACCACACCCCTCCAAACCCCCAAAAAAGGAAAGGGGGGGCCCCCCCCAAAAAAAAACCCCCCACCCAAAACAAACGCCAAAAAAAGCCCCAACCCCACACCCGCCGACCCCCCAAAGCCCCCAAAAACCAACGGCACGAGAAAACCAACCAAAAAGAGGAAAAGGGGGGGGGGGGAAAAAAGAAGAAAGGGGAAGACCGTTCAAAAAAGGGGTTCAAAAAAAATGTTTTTTTTTTAAAAACAAATCTTTCTTTTTCACGACCAAATATTTATAATATTTTTTGGCCTAGATTTTTTTTTTTTTTTTTCCTTTTCTTTTCAAAAAAAGGGTTTTTGGGTTGGTTTTTTTTTTTGGGCTTTTTCTGCTGGGCCCTTTTGTTTTAAACGTGGGTGTTTGGGTGGGTGTGTTGTTTTGTGGTGTGTTTTGTGTTGTGGTTTTTGTGTGTGTGTTGTGTGTGTGTGTGTGTGTGTTGGTTGTGTGTGTGTGTGTGTGTGGTGTGTGTGGTGTGTGGGGGTGGGGTCTGTGGGGGGGTGTTTTTGTGTGTGTGGTTTTTGGGGGTGCGTGGTGGTGGGTGTGTTTGGGGTGTGTGTGTTTTGGGTTTTTGTTGTGGGTGGTTGGGAGGGTTTGGGGGTGGTGGGGTTGTTTTTGGGTTTTTGGTGGGGGGTGGTGGGGTGTGGTTTTGTGTTTTGTTGTTGGTGTTGTGGTGTGTGTGTGTGTGTGTGTGGTGTGTGGTGTGGTGTGTTGTTTGGTGTGGGTGTGTGTGGTGGGTGTGTGTGTGTGTTGTGTGGTGTGTGTGTGTGTGTGGGGGTGGTGTTGGTGTTGGTGGTGTGTGTGTGTTGTGTGGTGTGTGTGTGTGTGTGTGTGTGTGTTTGTTGTGTGTGTGTGTGTGTGTGTGTGTTTTTTGTTTTTGTGTGGGGTTTGGGGGGGTTTTGGGTGTGTGTGGGTGTGGGTTGTGTGTGTGTGTGTGTGTGTTTTGGGGGGTTTTGTGTGTGTGTGTGTGTGTGTGGTGTGTGTGTGTGTGTGTGTGTGTGTGTGTTTTTGTGTTGTGTGTGTGTGTGTGTTGGTTTGGGGGTGTGTGTGTGTTTTTTTGTGTGTGTGTGTTGTGTGTGTGTGTGTGTGTTTTGTGTGTGTGTGTGTGTGTGTTTTTGTGGTTTTTGGGGTGGGTTTTTTTGTTTTTTTTGTGTGTGGTGTGTGTGTGTGTGTGTGTGTGTGGGGTGTGTTTTTGTTTTTTTGTGTATTTTTTTGCTCGCGCGTGTGGGAATCAATAAAATGACAACTTTCTTTTAGAGGGGCAATTTTGAACTTTTGAGTTTTTTTTATTGTGAGCAAGTGCTCTTTGTACGTTTTACAAAAAATCCCGCCCCGGTTATCAGATCCCTGCAATTTCATTCTGCGTTGTCCCGGGGGAGCAGACGCGTTTGTTTTGAAGGCTGCGTGTTGCTAACGACTGGCCTTTCACCCACCCAATAGCCGCCGGTGCGCGCCTTTTTAAATCTGTTTACTCCCTTATATTTTGACCGGGCCCCCTTGTTACCGTCCTTTTTATGCACAAGCCCTGTGTAATATAAATTTTCATTTAAATGTTTATTTAGATCTTATTTAAGCAGGGGGTAGGGGCCCCTTAAAAAAATCCCGCCAAACATGCCTCTCTAGGTCCATTCTTTTATAGCCGTCGTCTGCATGGCGCATTTTTTGTTATACTAGTGAAAAGAGGAAAGTTTTTTTGATCGATTAAAGTAATTCTGTGTCGATCAATGCTTTGTGTATAGTATTTTCTTAGCTGACTTCATGTTTAGTTTTATTTTGGGTTTTAACATTGATTTGTGTACTGTGAAGCTAAGTTTTTTGACTGTGATATCACTATCAGCGCTGCTGGACTAAGATAACGCGCCCCAGGCAAAGTTCCCCCCGATTTTTTATGCTGTCTTTGAGGGGTCTTGCTTCTCAAGACGTTGTATTGTAAATTTTTTTATTTTAAACCCTGGGAGCGTGCTTTATTCTGATGTAAGTTTTTTGACAGTTATATTTTTTACATTTTGTTAGTTGTGATTTAGTTGTACGAATCTGCTTATAGACAGGTGCAAGCCACGCTTCCCACTCTTGTTGTACATTAAATAAGTCATGTGTGTACATTTTGTTTATACGGTTTAAAAGGTTGTAACTGTAGCTTTTATTTGATGTATTTCATGTTTTAATTAGTTTAGTTATTGTTGAGGAAACTATTTGTGCGGCCAAGGAAACACAATTGTCAGCCATTTTGTGGTCCAGAGGGCTGATTTCATTGTAGCGATAGCGTGTGTCTTGCGGCCCGCGCAGTTCTCTTATCTATGCGTGCGCGTGAGGATTTTGGGTGTGCTGAGAAAGTTGTCTGCTGCTGTAGAATAAAGCCTGTTTGCCGTCGCCGCCTGCTGTGGTCTCCATTTTGACTGACTCCGCTGCCTGTGTCCTGTCCTTCTACCACTCCACTCCATTACAACTATATATATAATGAAAAACGTAACCAGAATATGTACATCTGCTCTTTTCCCAAATATATGTAAGCTGTGCTGAATTTTAAAAGTGTGTGGAAAGGTCTCAACAGGCGTATGCCTGGAGAAAAAAAGAAGAAGAAACAACGGCGCGAATAAAGCATCCTATCTTATCTTATATCACTTAACACAAAACCTTTGTGGCCAAAGAGTATTGATTAGTACAACGATGATACATTTTATTAAACAATGCATTCATATAGCGGAACGTTACTGAAACCTACGGAAGTAGACCTTCATCGACAGGAGCTACGGTCCTAATGTACTGAGGTAGTATTGGATTATGATTTCCGCTTCCCCTAAAGGAAATCAGTCCAGTCATCATGAGCAATACATTGGGATTGTCACTCACTCACACACACACACACACACCACACACACACACACACACACACACACACACACACACACACACACACACACACACAACACACACACACACACACACACACACACACACACACACACACACACACACACACACACACACACACACACACACCACAACACACACACACACACACACACCACTCTCTCTCTCTCTCTCTCTCCTCTCTCACACACATACACACACACATCTTCTCTTTCCATCCCCCTCTCTCCTTTCTCTCTCTCTCTCTCTCCTTCTCTCCTCTCTCTCTCATTCACAACACACAACACACACACTACTCATCTCTCTCTCTTATTCTCTCTCTCTCTCTACTCAACACATCCACAACAAACACACACACAACACACACACCCACACACACACACACACACACACACACACACACTACACACACACACACACACACACACACCCACACACACACACACACATCACAACACACACACACACACACACACACACACACACACACACACAACACACACACACACACACACACACACACACACACACACACACACACACACACACACACACACACCCACACACACACACACACACACACAGCACTTCATAAATAAGCCGCCCAGACACTTGGAGAAGAAAAGAAATAAAATGAACTAAAAAAATTAAAAAAATATTTAAAAAAAGGCTGCGGCCGGGTGAGAAATTTTGTACATGTGACACCGCGTTGACACCGCTAAGACACCGTGTTGAAAAGAAAGGACTTGTGTTTGTGTGTCTTGTTACACAATTTTATTCTTTCCGGTTTCTCGATAGTTAAGAGGAGCAGTAAACCACACAACACCACACGATGTCTGCATACTGACCTACATTTTCACAAAGACTACTGAATGACATGCACAGAACATGCAGCTTGCTTAAAGGGGTAACTGAACCAACGAAGCACCACAGACCTTATCGAAAAGAAGAAAATAATAATGACAAATTAAAAAATCGACACAAGATTCAGGTTTACTCTATTATCTCATCATGGAATATAAATTCGTGCCAAAGCAGTTTTTCGTTGGGGTTCTCGTCCTACTGGAGCTAATCGATGTTTGAAATTTATAACAACAGCAGCAGCAGCAGCAGCAGTAACAACAAAATCTGTACGAGTGCTGCCATTTTTGAGCTGCAGTCTGTATCAGCGACGTCATAAACAAGACCGGCATGTATGACAAAAGTATCAGGTATGTCACGAGTCAATCTTTTTCTGCTTTTCATTGGTATGGCTCGACAAAAGTATCATGTACGTCACGAGCCAGCCTTTTTCCGCTATTCATTGGTATGGCTCGACAAAAGTATCATGTACGTCACGAGCCAGCCTTTTCCCACTATACATTGGTATGGCTCGACAAAAGTATCATGTACGTCACGAGCCAGCCTTTTTCCGCTATTCATTGGTATGGCTCGACAAAAGTATCATGTACGTCACGAGCCAGCCTTTTTCCGCTACTCATTGGTATGGCTTGACAAAAGTATCATGTACGTCACGAGCCAGCCTTTTTCCGCTATTCATT
>JABMCL010003238.1:410000-420000 GCA_018857735.1 Alviniconcha marisindica
AGATTACGCCTACCACGTTGACCTGCTCAGGTGTCAAGTGCTTACGGATGAAGCATTGACACTTTCGAGTTAATTAACCCGCTGTGGCTAGCTTAATAGGACGTTGTGCAAAACAGGAAGTGATAATTTCCACATGTGACATTTGACTGGTTGAATCGCAGTGGTTACGCTGTCACTGGTGTCAAATGATTGGGTGAAGAATAGACCTAGTTCATTCTTCAAGATTACGCCTACCACGTTGGCCTGCTCAGGTGTAAAGTGTTTACGGATGAAGCATTTAACTGACACTTCCTTCACAGAGCTGAGTGTATTCACACATTGTCTAGAGAGATAATATCCACCTGCAATAGGTGTCTGGTTGAATCGTGGTGGTTTATGTTGCATCATATGTTTTGTTTGTTTGTTTGCTTACATACCATTGATTTGCACATGGGTATTTGCGCGCAGCATGCTTTTCTTTAAGTTGTAAAGCACTTTGAGTCCCAGAAAGCGCTCTATAAATTACCTATTATTATTATTGTTATTATTGTTATCAGGTGGTCGGCTGAAGCATAGGTCAAGTTGAGTGAGTACACAAGATTGTAAATTGTTGGCAGATAAACCATCGACAGCTTCTGCACAGAGTTGATTCCAGCCACATCTGTCTGGACAAAAAGGTAGTTTTTGAATTGCTCTGTCTTGCCTGCAGTCACAATGAATCCTAGAGCAGGGTTTTCGTTGGAATAACATGGTCATGCTGTGTGGCTGGGGTTGCGGTCGGCGAGGTTGGCCAGCAGAGAGGCCAAAGGGATTCGCCTTTCACAGGGGACTATTTTCTTGTCACCATTTGATGGCTTAGGTGCACGGTATGATGCCAATCATAACTGAATGTCTTTTAGATCCAGTGCTTAACTCTTTGAACGCCGTGCGTGCGATTGTGTGTGTGTGTTTGTGTATGCGTGTGTATGTGTGTGTGTAAGATGTGTCTGTCTGTGCGTGCGTGCGTGCGTGCGTGCGTGCGTGCGTGCGTGCGTGCGTGCGTGCGTGCGTGCGTGCGTGCGTGTGTGTGTGTGTGTGTGTGTGTGTGTGTGTGTGTGTGTGTGTGTGTGTGTGTGTGTGTGTGTGTGTGTGTGTGTGTGTGTGTGTGTGTGTGTGTGGATGGGTGACCTTTACGCGCGCCTTGAAATTTCTCTCTCTCCCGAGTCAAATTCTGTGCAGACTCTACAAAAATCCATCAGATGAGACTATAATTATGATACGATATGATATTGTTATCAGATTTACTTAGGCTAAAAGCCTTTATCTGGTCATTTACCAGCCAAGGCTATATTCTATCTTAACTTTCAAATATTGAGGTCCCTGCGTGGGTAGGCAAACTCAGTGAAGAAACTTCTTGTTTTGCCAAATCTCATCCAGCCTGCAGGGATGGGGCATCGACAACATCAAAGACGGCAACGAGTTCAAGCTGTCCACGACTGAAGGCAAATATTTTTGGACGCAGGCCGGTGCAACGGTACATCTAAGCTTTTTTTTATAAACCGAGGTTCCCCGTGGGCATATGACTGCAAAAAGATCACATTCAAACGTTAAAGATTCTGAAGTCCATGTAAGAATTCAGCGGATTATGGAAACACTAAAATAACTAAAGACCGTCATAGTGTTGAAAGTGGACACCATACGGACGAAAAAACGTAGATGTGATGTAAACTGTGACGTAAAAAAAAAAAAGAGGGGGAAAACAAGGGCCATTAGAAACTTGTAAAAATATCCGTCTATCTGTATCTCTGTCGGCAGAAGTGTGTTTCTTTACTTTGCAAACGTCCCAGGCTTCTGGCCGCTACGGCGGGAGACTACAGCACAGCTACTGGGGTATGGCAGCTGACAAGGCCATCTTAAAACTGCAGACTTGATCTAACAGCAGGGTGACGATGGCATTCAAATATCAGTTTCTTTGGATTGCCTTCTTTGCTCTTCTGTTTTTACTGATTTACATCATATCTGCAATTCGGGCAATAAGGTACGTTAGCATGTGTTTGGATGAAATAAGGTGATGCTCGATCGGTCATTACCATCATCAGTAGCATCTTTTTATTATTTTAATTTGTTTTCTCTTTCCTGTCTTTCTTTTGCTTTCTCGCCCTGATATAACCGCACTGGTTGACTGAGTGCAAAACACCAGTTTACTTTCTTTTTTCTTCTCACCCGTTGGAGGACATTGAACCAGTTGTGGACTCCCTCGAGCCCATGTTTTCGGACTGTGGAAAGTAAATGGGACAGGAGGAGGGGGGTTGGTTGTTAAGGGTTTGAGGGAGGGGGGGAAGAGTTGGGAGGAAGGGAGGTGGGGGGGAGGGTGAGAGGAAATGGGACAGGAGCTGGGCAGGAGTGGATGAGCAGAGGAGGGCGGTGGGGGGAGGTGGTGAGGAGGGTTGGGGATGGAGATGACAGGAGTGAGGGGGGGGGGAGAGAGGGATATGGGACAGGAGAGGAGGGGGTGAGAGTGGGTGGAGGGAGGGGGGGGAGATTGTGGACTCCCGAGGTGAGAGGGGAAAGAGATTGGGACGAGGGGAGGGGGTGAAGGGTAGGGGGAGGGGGAAGAGTTAGGGGACGATCCCGGAGGAAGGGGGGTAAGTGGGAACAGCCTTGAGGATAGATGGGACAGGAGGAGGAGGGTGAAGGTGGGGGTGGGTGGGATGGAAGGAGGAGGAGGGAGGTGGGAAGCTGGGAGGGGGGAGAGATGCCCACGAGCCCCCAACAAAGCGTTTGAATAAGGCAGCGGAGGAGTGAGAAGAGACTTAGGCAGCAGAAGGAACGGCTGTGCAGATCTGGATGGCGGAGGAAACGGCGGAGTGCCGGCAGGTGTCTTTGTCAGAATTCAGGGCCGCTTGTTGAGGCACGTTTCGTCACACACACATACACACACACGCGCGCGCGACACGCCGCACACGCACCACCACACACTGCAGCAAAACACACACCACACACACACCACACACACACACCCACGCCACCGCGCCACACACCCACACACACACACACACACACACACACACACACACACACACACACACACACACACACACACACACACACACACACAGCACACACACCACACACACAAAAAACACACACTTGCAGACGGGATGAGGTGGATGTACACGGCTGGTTACCCCCCCACCCCTCCACCTCCCTCCCCCAAACCAACAACAAAAGAAGATAAAACAGGAGTTGTTCAATGCACATACGGCAGCGCTCTATTGCAGTTGTTCTAGCTTTTCTCCTTCTCTTCTAACTCCCTTTTCATTCCCCAAATCATCCGTCAAATCGAACCAATAAACTAGTCATCATCATCATCATCATCATCATCATCATCATCATCATCATCATCATCATGTCATCATCAGAAGATGTCTGAGTACAATCCTGGAACGCTGAAGAAGAAGAAACTTCGCTGCTATGCTTTAGCTTGTAGGTCAAACATGGCTGCCACTCTTCAGGTTTTTCGCGCGAAATGATAATGATACCAATGAAAATAATGGACACTTTGAGTTAGAGCGCCTAACATGCAATAGCCCTAAGCGCTTACAAATTCTTTTAACCACACATAATAATTATTTATGTTACACATAATACTTACATATTTACAGATATAATTACATATGTTACACATAATAATAACATATCTTTCGACGAAGATACAATACCCACTGCCCCCTCCTCCCCCCCCCCCCATCCCCCATACACGTACGTATCAGGGCGATGGAACAGAAGAAAAAGGTTGTTAAAAGACAAAGGTTTTCAATGAAGATTTGAAAGAACTGATGGAGGTAGTACGACAGAAGAGACCGGGAGTTTATTCTAGGTAGATGGAGCCTGGTATTGGTAAGAGAAAAAGCGTTGCACGTAGCTATAGCTCTTTCCAATAATAATAATAATACAGTATTTTTAAAGCGCTAAATCGTGTCCCTAGAGACTATTCTAAGCGCATATACACGCGCGCGCGCGCGCGCACACACACACACACACACACACGCACGCACGCACGCACGCACGCACCCACCCACCCACCCACCCACACACACACACACAGACGGAAGTCCCCCCCACACACAGACGGAAGTCCCGCAACACACACAGACGGAAGTCCCGCACACACAAACATTCTAACCATACAAAGCTAAAATAGACACAGCTCAAAACGGGCAGCAAAAGCCCTGGAGACCTGGAATGGATGAAGACATCAATCAGCATGGAACAGAAAACATGGCAGGTTTACAATTTTGAGAAAGGAAATGATTTTTAGATTAGATTTGAATGAGTCCAGAGATGGTTTCTGTGGAAGAGGAAGAGTAAACCCATGGCCGAGTGGAACAGGGGCTGCTTCACTGCAGCCTACTTGTTACAACCCCAACCCCAACCCCAGGGCCGCTTGTTGAGGCACGTTTCGTCACACACATACACACACACACGCGCGCGCACGCACACGCACGCACGCACGCACGCACGCACGCATGCACGCACGCACGCACGCACGCACGCACGCACGCACGCACGCACGCACGCACACACACACACACACACACACACACACACACACACACACACACACACACAACCTGTCCGAGGCCCTGCCTGGTTAAAAGTAAGTCAGTAACTTGGAGTTTTCGCCCAGTCAACCCTTGTGGTTATATCAGGGCGAGTTGGGTGAAAGCGATCGTCCATTCAGGCGTCCGCTTCTTCGAAGGAATCAACAGCATACATTTCTAGTCATATTCTACGCCACATTCAATTATGTAGTTAATATTTTATCGTGTTTAAGGTCAAAGGGTCAGAGGCAGTCTCAAATATGTGGATATGGCACATCAAACCGAATCTGTCTAAATTAATTCTTGAACTGATCGTGACAGGTTCGTCGCGGCGGTTTTTGTTTGTTTGTTTGTTCTTATTTGTTTTGTTCTCTCTCTCTCTCTCTTTGTGTTTGTATGTGTGCGTGTATGTGTGCGTGCATGTGTGTGTGTGTGTGTGTGTGTGTGTGTGTTCGTGTGTGGGGGCTGCGCGGCGCGTGCGTCGCGTGCGTGTGTGTGTGTTGTGTGTGTGTGGTGTGTGTGGTTGTGTGTGTGTGGTGTGTGTGCGTGCGTGTGTGTGTCGTGGTGCGTGTGTGTGTGTGTGTGTGTGTGTGTGTGTGTGTGTGTGTGTGTGTGTGTGTGCGCGTGCGTGCATGTGTGTGTGCGCGCGCGCGCGCACGCGTGAGGAATACAGTATCATGACTATATAATTAATATTGTTGATCTAGTCAAGCGCGGTGTGCTCACCCTTACCGGTGAGAGACGGCGCTGTATAAATGACCACTTATTATTATTGTTGTTGTTGTTGTTGTTATTATTGCTATATTATTATCCCATTTGCCACCACACAGGGACAGGCGGGAGATCAAGGCCCGGATCAAGGCGAGGAGGGCCGGTCTGGACCCCGCTCAGCAGGACAAGCAACCCGGGAAGTCCCCACGTTCCAGACGAATCGTCATCATTCACGACGGAGCTCGCGAGGAGCGCATCAAGATGGGGCAGTATAACAGCATGAAACGCAGAATTACCTTCACCAGGGAAAACGTAGCCTTTATGATCCACACAATACCAGGAAGCAATGTCGACCCCCGCACTGGCCAGGAACAGCCAGAATACTCTGACTTGCACCAAACAAGCGTCGGTTCAGACAGTTCAGGGACGTCCTCTGGCGACGCTGCACGTAAGTGGTGTCTCCGCGCCCCATGTAGCCCACTGGCGTAGTTCCAGAGACTCCTACTGGTGCCGTCCCATGCAGGCCACAGGTATTCCCACCCGTGTCGTCCTGCTCCCAAGTAGCCCGCTGGCGTAGTTCCAGGGACTCCCATTGGTGTCGTCCCAAGTAGGCCACTGGTATCGTCCCATGTAGGCCACAGGTATTCCCACTGGTGTCGTCCTGCATCCCAGGTAGGCCCGCTGGCGCAGTTCCAGGTACTCCCACTGGTGCCGTCCCAGGTAGGCCACAGGTATTCTCACTGGTGTCCCAGGCAGACCACAAGTACCGCATTGATGTCCCAGGTAGGCCACAGGTATTCCCACTGGTGTCCCAGATAGGCCACAGATGTTCCCACTGGTGTCCCAGGTAGGCGACAGGTATTCCCACTGGTGTCCCCGGTAGATAGTTCTGCAAGTGTGGTTCCAGCTCGGCCTCTAGTGTCGTTCCTGGTTCGTCCACTAGAGTTGTTCTAGATACGTCCACTGGTATCCTTCCTGGTTGATTCGCTGTATTGCTCCTGGTATGTCCACTTGTGCCGTTCCATGTAAATTCACTGTTGCCGTTCCTGCTAAGTCCACTTGTGTCGTTCCATATAAATCCAAAGTTACCGTTTCTGATAAGTCCACTTGTGTCGTTCCATGTAAATTCACCGTTGCCGTTCCTGATAAGTCCACTTGTGTTGTTCCATGTAAATACACTGTTGCCGTTCCTGATACGTCCACTTGTGTTGTTGCATGTAAATACACTGTTGCAGTTCCTGATAAGTCCACTTGTGTCGTTCCATGTAAATACACTGTTGCCGTTCCTGGCAGTTAAGTCCTCTGGTGTTACCCAAGGTTAAATCACTGATGTCATTCCACGTAATATCACGTACGGTCACTGGCGTCATTTTAGATAAGCCCAGTGTTACTGTTCCTGGTATGTTCACTAGTATCATTGCTGGTAATGGTTCCTGGTCAGTCTATTATAATCGTTTTAGGCCCTATCACTTCTGTCTCCTCAGGCATGTACACAGGTGTGTGTGTGTGTGTGTGTGTGTGTGTGTGTGGTGTGGTGTGTGTGTGGTGTGTGTGTGTGTGTGTGTGTGTGTGTGTGTGTGTGTGTGTGTGTGTGTGTGTGTGTGTGTGTGGGTGTGTGTGTGTGTGTGGTGTGTGTTTGTGTGTGTGTGTGTGTGTGTGTGTGTTTTGGGGGTGGGGTGCGTTGTGTGTGTGTGTGTGTGTGTGTGTGTGTGTGTGTGTGTGTGTGTGTGTGTGTGTGTGTGGTGTGTTGTGTGTGCGTGCGTTGCGTGCGTGCGTGCGTGACGTGCGTGCGTGCGTGCGTGCGTGCGTGCGTGCGTGCGCGCGCGCGCGCGCGCTCATGTTATGTCACTTTGTCTTTCCTCGCGTCTTGTCCATGGTTTAACTTGCGTTTTTTTCACCCTTGGTTTGATAGCTCTGCCCAACGGGCCTGGGACCGAGAACAAGAACAACGAGGCAGCCACCTGTCAACGGGACACGTGACCTGTCCACAGCCACTGACCGAACCCATCGAAATCATGTTTCCGTGTACAGACCAAAAGCCTTCTGAAAGTCGCAGATAACGTTTAATTCAGTCTCCCAAATTGCAAGCGCGACAGCCGAGGAGGATCAACGCGCCGAAGACTCAGACGCTGTATTAACAAAGCGTATCGAAATCATAATGTTCCCGCGTACAGACCAGAAGCCTAATGAAAGTCGCAGCAGCTAACGTTTAATTCAGTCTCCCAAATTCCAAGTGCAACAGCCGAGGAGGATCAACGCGCCGAAGACTCAGATGTATTAACGAAGCGTAGGAGCGAAAGGAGACCAAAATGCCAAGACATTGACACTAGCAACAAGTGGATCGTCGTCGAGGGACAGGAGCCCAGCTGACATCAAAACGAGAGAGAGAGAGAGAGAGAGAGAGAGAGAGAGAGAGAGAGAGAGAGAGGAGAGGAGGGGGGATGTTTGAGGGGAGGGGGACCTGATCCTACATGCAAAGTACCGATCTACCTTAAGCCCTCTGTTGTCCTTGCTAGGGGGGACTAGTTCCACACCAACATTTTCCAAAGCACCGTTCATGGAAAATACGCTGTGGTAGGCTTACAAAGTACTTACCAGATTATGCTAATAAGCTCAGTTGGTGGGCTAGAGCCTTGCTTACCGTTCACCTTACAGAACAGACATTTATTATGAAGTATCTTGCTACCAAAGGACTGCCCCAAAGAGCTTAAATTATTACCCGATACTACTGTAAGATGGTGAAGGGTGTTGATGGCTCGCTCCACTGTCAGAAGCAGAGAAAAATGGTGTCCGATTTCCCAGAAACATTGGAAGGACTGTATGTATACAAGCAGCTTGTTGTGATAGTCGCAGGATACCGTGTTCACAGTGAAGACGTTAGAGAATAGGACGTGTAAGCATCATCTTCGTACTTTATAGTTCTTTGACTCAATGAAAAAGAGCGAGTATATACAATCACCAGTGCGTTGGTAGATGTCATGATGACTAATATGGTACAGGCTACTCACAAGGCATCCTAAGTCTGCCTGAACACCTTTGTCCTAGGTGGCGCTGTCGTATATTTTGGCGTTTGCGGCGCATTCGCAACGGAGGCACATTTGAAAAAAAGAAGTAAAAAAAGAGGTATTTATAAAGCGCAAACTCTTGTCCGTAGAAACTGTTCTAAGCACATACACGCACACAAACACACACACAGGCGCCCGCACACATGAACACACTGACTATACAAAGTTTAATGTTACACACAACTTAAAATGGGCAGCAAACAGAGACTTGTGACGGATGAAGACAGCAGAAAAACAGAAAACATGGCTATAGTTTTGGGAAAAGAAATGTTTTGAGGTTTGACTTGAATGAGTCCAGATAGGGTTTCTGTCGGAGAAGAAGGGGAATGTCATTCCGTATGGATGTGACCCTATACGGTTGACGGGACGTTAAAATAAAATAAAAACAAAAAAAAACTGAACTCTGAATGTGGGTCATCTGAGCAATTTATAGGCTTCTTCTTGTTTTGTTCTGAAGAATCGATTAGCTGATTTCACGGGGATAAATATTATGATTTTTGCACCCCCCCCCCCAAAGACCCCCACACACGCAAACGCAAAAACCCCAAAACCCCCACCACCAAAACAAAAAAAAAACAAAACACACCCCACACAACAACAAACACACACAAAACACACAAGAGGTGGGCCCCAAAAACTTTTGTAAAACATATGAAAAGGAGAAATAATTGGGAATGAGAAAAAAAAAGGGGGGAAATGAAGGCCCCCCCGAAAATTGGTTGGAAAAAACCGGGGGAAAAAAACACGAAATTTTTTGGTTGGGAAAGGGGGGTTTTTTTCCCTGCGGGGGGGGGGCTTTAAAAGGGGGGTGCTTGGTGGGGTAACATTCAATTACTACTCCTTGATCTCCTCTGACGTTAGCAAACATTAGCATCACGACTCAAAACGCGAATCAAAGAACAGCCCACCTCACACCTTTTATCTCCGCCAATCACACGAAGTCCCAGGTGACACAGACTCGTTTGTCGTTTTTTTAACTCTGAACCCGTCTTTTTATCAGTCTGAACTCACATCTCATTAGTATCGAAGAAAAATCTGCCCCATGTCAGCGAATAGCCCAGTGCGTAGAAGAACTATCGTTTAGAGAGACCGTTTACAGAGACAGTTGGGGATCAAGAATAATAATAATAACAGATAACTTTTGTATAGCGCTAGAATGACCCCCTGGTGCGGGGAGGATGAGGGGAGGGTGCGGAGGGGGAAATTGGGTATGTGTGTGGGGGGGGGGGGGGGGGGGGGGGGGGGGGGGGGGGGATGGAGGGGTTGAGGGGGGGGGGGGGGGGGGTCTGAATTATGCCGTGCGCTGGTGGTATATGAATTATATATGTACGGCGAATTTGACTTTCAATTACGGCGGCCACTGAAGATGGCTGAGCTGTCAGAAGCGTGCAGACAGGCGGTGGCAGCACCCGCGCGCCAAATGTCACCTGACGGCCCCGCGCAATATTTCATACGTAAACTACTGTCTCTGTGCAGGCCGCGATGTCTCAGCCCTATATATAATATTGCTCCTCGTGTCGGAGAGTGAGTGTTTTCCAATATATATATACTATATATATGAGAGAGAGAGAGGGAGAGAGAGGAGAGGAGAGAGAGGGGGAGAGAGAGAGAGAAGAGAGAGAGAGAGAGAGAGAGAGAGAGAGAGAGAGAGAGAGAGAGAGA
>JABMCL010003238.1:425000-427500 GCA_018857735.1 Alviniconcha marisindica
TGAGGTTATTCGTGAGATAAGGTTCTCCATAATTATAGGCATCTCTGTCGTAATGCTTTGGATGTCTAAACGGCAAGAAGAACGTTCTCCACCAGCATTCTCTCACTCGTACCATAATCACATTTATTTTGGTTTTGTCTCAATTTTGTGTTCCCCCCCCCCCCCCCCCCCACCTCAGTACACATACAGATCGCGCGAGCGCCCGCGCGCCCGCGCGCACGCATGCACGCACAAGCGCGCGTGCACACACACACACACACACACACACACACACACACACACACACACACACACACACACACACACACACACATACACGCACGCACGCACGCACGCACACACGCCCGAACGCACGCACGCACACACGCACGCAAACACGCACGCAAACACGCACGCACGCACGCAAACACACACACACACACACACACACACACACACACACACACACACACACACACACACACACACACACACACACACACACACTCCCATTTCGTATACGCTCCTGGAAACATGACCCGTAGCGAAATTGGTGTCAAAGCTTAATCGCCAAAACTCAGAAGAATGCCCCTCTCCATTCCTCATCTTCTGAAACAATTCTGTTTGCGGACCATAAAATTGACCAATGAAAATTAGGCTCCGCCTGAATCCCAATCTGCAGCTCAGACTAAAGAGTTTATGCCGAGCATGCCACATCAACCGGTGTTTTACTGGGTCGGTCAGAGGGGAATTAGGTGGTACAGAGCTGTCCCTTCTGACCCTTGACCGTCACTGATGCGCGGGTCAGAGGAGACGGAGTTAAGTCCCTTGCTGAGTCCTGTGAGCGAGTTAAGTCCCTTCAGTGGCATCTTTATAGGCGGGCAAGGGCGGGTCAAAGCTTGCGACGATCAGAAATTTAGTGGCCAAGTGCACGTTTTAGATTACGATTGAGAGAGAATAGTTTGTTTTACTGGTCTTACCCCCCCCCCCCCCCCCCCGTTCCGCCTACTCCTCCCGCCCCTCACCCCCCTCCCTCCCTCACCGCCATGCGTGTCATCAGAGTAGGAGGTAATACGAGTCCTTTGGCGACCAAAACTGACGAGACATGCGAAGTGACCAGGCGGTCACGAAAGGTCAGCCTAAGCTCAGGTTTCGGTGTCTCGAAAACTTGCTCGGCTGCTTGACCGTGTCAGCATTCAGCACTGGAAAGTCTAACGCTCCCTCGTCGTCGTCTTATCAGTGAGCTGGGCCGAGCGAAGTCGACACCGACACTGAGACGTTTTCACGGGTTTGAAGGTTTGAGTCCACAATAAAAGTCGTTAAGAAAAAGTTTGCGCTTTTATAAACTTTTTTTTTATAGCTGTTCTTGGAGCATTTTGGCAAGAATTTCCATTGCTTTCTTCTTCTTTTCTCCCTCTCTCTCTCTCTCTGATGGTTTAGACGGGAAAATACTGCGTCTCTCGGCACCTTTTATTGCTGAAACTCTAAACCTATAACCTTTGTATTGACAAGAACACCTTCCCCCAGGTATTTAAGGAAGCAAAAGTTATCCCCCTCTTCAAATCTGGTGACAAAGCGGATCCTTCAAACTGTGGACCCATTTCTATACTACCTATTTTGTCAAAACCGTTAGAAAAACATATCAATGAACATGTTATGAAGCATTTTCTTGTTAATGACTTGTTTTATCAAAAGCAATCAGGATTCAGACCAAACCACTCCTGCCACACAGCCTTAACAGAATGGATGTCCGAAATCAACATACACAAATTGTGTGGGGCCTCGTTCATTGACTTTGCTAAAGCCTTTGACGTAATCAATCATGACCTACTTCTAAGAAAAACTAACCCTCTACGGCCTATCAGCGAGCACCCTTAGTTTGATTTGCTCCTTCCTCAACAGCCGCCTCCAAAAGTTTCCTTGAAAGAAACAGTCGGATTTTAAGACAGTTTTATTTGGAGTTCCCCAAGGATCTGTCCTAGGACCTCTCCTGTTCTCCGTCTATATAAACGACCTACCTTTACATATCCCTTCTGCACAATGTGACATGTTAGCAGATGACACGAAAATTTCAAACCTCTGGAAAGGATGTACCTGCAAAACATCTGTTCTCCAGTCATTTTCTCTATGTTGAATGGACACATCTTAATCTTTGTTTCTAACCCGTCAAAACGAAGTACATGATACTAACGACGCGTCAGAAGCGACAACTACTTAAATCACCATCTGCGCACCTTTCCGTTGGTAACCAACAAATAACTGAGGTCAGTGATCACAAAGTATTAGGTGTTACAATAGACAATAATCTGACCTGGGGCCCCCACATTCGTGACCTGTGCAAACAAAAAAGAAAAAAATTTACCAATCAGCAAAAATTAAGCATTTTCTTAACTTTCATGCCAGAAAACTTTTTCCAAGCAAACATTCAGTCAGGTATAGACTATGCTTAAACTCTTTGGGACTCAGCAAGTGACTCTTTGCAAAAACCCTTGAAGTCACTACACAGGCGAGCAATCAAAAT
>JABMCL010003238.1:432500-437500 GCA_018857735.1 Alviniconcha marisindica
TTAGCGTCTACTCCAAAGAGCATAGCGCCACTACGATCTGGTACTAGTAGTAGCGTATACCCGGTCAAGTGGGTTCTCTGGTATTGAGGGCTTTGTTCAGAACTCCAATCAAGGAAGGAGACAGGAACACTGAGATTGCACCAGGTCTCCACGAGACTATGGCATGGAGGGTCATAGAAGCTGAAGCATATTATCTGTCTTCTTTCTCTCTGTCTGTCTGTCTATCTATCACCCCTCCCCCAAGCCCACCGCTGGCAAACCCTATTTCCTCACTTCTATATATATAGTTCTAAGTTCTCCATGGCTATAACGGCGTTCATGTTTTAACACACACACACACACACACACACACACACACACACACACACACACACACACACACACACACACACACACACACACACACACACACACACACACACACACACATACTATATATCTACTATACACACACTAACACTAACACACACACACCACACACACACACACACACACACACACACACACACACACACACACACACACACACACACAACCACACACACACACACACACACACACACACACACACACACACACACACACAAACACACACACACACACTAACACTAACACATTAACACACCAACACTAACACTAACACACGCACTCACTCATTCACTCACACACTCACAGACACACTCACTCAGCCAGATCCAGTGCTGAAGTATCACGGGGTCAGTTGTCTTTTACAACGTTCGTTGACAGTCCTCTTCACACTCCTTTCTCATTCAGCACCGAGATAGCATCGCTACCCTGTACTGTCTCTTCAGCATCGCCATCGCCTCTTCGCCCTTTCTACCGTGAGAGAGTGAGCGAGGTCTGCAGAGCCCCTTGTATGTGATCAGTCACGAGATAGTCTTCACGAGATAGTCTTCACGAGATAGTCTTCACGAGATAGTCTTCACGAGATAGTCTCGTTTCTTTCGCGCCGAGTCTGCTTTGACGTCATTGAGGATCTGTCCGTTGCTGGACCTTCGCGCGTGACGTACTGAAACGTAGACCGTTAAAAAGAAACGTTGATTCCACTTAATTCAGTTTTCCAAGCCGAGCAGTAGAGCTACAGCGCTCACCTGGTTCAGCAGAGAGTATGCTGAGAAAGCAAAGCTCAGAGCCACATGCTTACATCAACATCACATTTGGAATGCCTCCTAAGAAAGTTCAGGTCCTTGATATAACGTCTGTTCTTGCCGTATTTAAAACGTTCCGAGCCAGCTGAAATCGTTTTGGAACACCAACTTGCCTGAAAAATGTTTTTTCGAAGCTCTTCAAAGATATTCATTCGAAAGCAGAGGGCCCTGTTTCAAACTGTCACATTGATTGTTGTTTGCCAGAGAGAAAAAAGCGACAGCAAGACAATAATGAGAGGCTGTAGTTGTTGGTGGAGGGTGGGGTTAACAGGCAGATATGCCTAACGCACCATTAGACCCACAACGCAGACCAGCAAGGCGCTATACGCCTATTCACTGGGCGGAGGAGAAGAAAGAAAATCGCATTTTGAAAGGCACGCTGAGCCCATTTATCACAATTTGTCCCATCATTACAATATGCCTACAGCCCCCTTCCTGTTTTCCCCAAGAAGCTCGCCGCCTGTCCTGACAGCAGTGAAGTGTTGTGTACAAGGAAAGGTTAAGCCGCGCGCTCTGGAAATTTCGTTTGGGCGTTGTTGTTTTTTGTTTGGAAACGAATGAAGCCGAGAAAGTGTCTATTGTATCGCTTCAGACGAGGATGTCCCTGCCTGTTAATTAACGATAACAATACACTTTATTCGTCCCAGGGGAAATTAAAGCTAAATAAAGAAATTAGGGCAGCCTTCCGCCAGACCCTACGTATACAGTCCTTCCGATTTCCGCCAGACCCTACAGTCCTTCGTTTCCGCCAGACCCTACAGTCCTTCGTTCGTTTCCGCCAGAGCCGACAGTCCTTTGTTTCCGCCAGACCATTCAGTCCTTCGTTCGTTGCTGCCAGACCCAATAATCCTTCGTTTGCGCCTGACCATACAGTCCTTCGTGTCGTTTCGCCAGACCACACAGTCCTTCGTTTCCGCCAGACCATACAGTCCTTCCTTCGTTTCCGCCAGACCCAACAGTCCTTCGTTTCCGCTAGACCATACAGTCCTTCGTGCGTTTCCGCCAGGCCCAACACCCTTTCGTTACTGTAATGTAAAAGAGTATTTATAAGGCGATTACACACTGGCGAAGTGTTTCACATCTTCCAGAAAGACGCCATAGGACTTCCTGCTACAATTCTGGCTGTTCGAGCATGCGCAGGGAAGGGACTGTTCTAGAACATAAAGGTTTCCGGTTGACCTAAACTATCGGCGAGACTTTGTTTTGTGGGAAGGAATTGCATCAGCAGCACATACTCTTTAGCGAGGAAAGGGTTAAGGCGTTTGGCTCGTAAGCAGACGGATCCGGTTTGGAGTCCGCTTCGGCTCACCCTTCTCTTCAAACATTATAGTTTATGAATATTGTCTTGTGACTCTGCCCTCCCTCTCTCCCTCCCTTTCATTAATGACACATTAAAATGACCCACATCTCTGCCTGTCTACCGCCTGCGATGTTGGTTCCCTCCAGCAGTAACCACCGCCCTCCCCCCTCCCACCCCCGCCATCCCCCATTGCCTTTCTGGACTGAACCCTGCTTTAAACAAACCTCCTCCGCCCACATACCCCTTCCCAAAGGTATAATGCAAGTGAGGGTGAGCTGGAAACGACAATAATAATAATAATAAGAAGAAGAATATATATATATAAACATTGAGGTGAGCCTTAGGCACGTACATGTCATAATAATAATAATGATAATGATAATCATAATCATAATACGTAACTCTTATATAGCGCCTAATCCAACTAGACTGGCTCAAAGCACTTCACTCCAGCAAGAACAAACGACATCAAAGACATACACAATATTAATATACACAATTTGCAACTAGCATCCACTTCCTACCTTGAAGCAAATCGGATATATACAACGGCTTAAAACATCAAGCCTTCACATCCCCTTTTCTAGTTAAATGCATATAACCTATAAGTGCCTCAGTATATACTCGCGACTTGTTTGGAATTTTGCACATTCGCTAAACCTTATCCCGTCTTTGATATTTTTCTGTTGTCGTATTTTCTGTGTAGTACAGTCGCTTTTAGATAAATAATATCATCCCAAGCGTGCTGTGTATGCCAAGGCCACCTTAATTTCTGCGTCCGAGGCACCTCGCTACGGGATGGAGGAGAGAGAGAGAGAGAGAGAGAGAGAGAGAGAGAGAGAGAGAGAGAGAGAGAGAGAGAGAGAGAGAGAGAGAGAGAGAGAGAGAGAGAGAGAGAACTTGAACTAGAAGTCGAAAACTTTATTTTCAAAGGATTGAAGTTTAGGTTCACAGAGAGACAGAGATAGAGACAGAGAGACAAGGACAGACACAGAGAGACAGACAGAGATGTTTTCTCTGCGTCTAGTACACGTCAATGTCTCTGTCTGCTTGGTATACAATACAAGAGACCCTAGAAGTGGAATGGAAATCCAGACTAGCATGTGTCAACGGTCGACATCCGCCTTCGAAAAACAACAACTGCGGATGTACTGCCCTGGACATGCCGGAGTCATGGGAATGACCGAGCAGACGGACTGAAGGGCAAAGCAACCATCACCAATCGTTTGCGTCTCGGAAGATCTGAAGTGTTGAGGAACTTGAGACTCTTTCTGCGAACACACAAAGCCAAGGACATCACACCATAGATCGCCTGGAGTAGAGAGGCGTGGAAAGAGAGGAAACGCTCGTCGATCTCCTTTGAAAGGACGAGAGTTCAATCAGAGAGAGTTCAGTCGTCAGTCAGGCGAAAATTAGAACTGTTTCAAAGGCAATAATGGGGAAACGTCTGAGAGACGGGATGGGGCGCATATGGGCTTTTCCGAGCGCATAGATACAGTCTTGAACTCAACTGAACTCAACTGAATAGAGACTCTGAGGATAATCAATGCTACATGCAAATGTTCGACGGTCATGAGCTGACAGAAAAGCCTGGAACATCAATCAGGATCACATAATCATGTGGGAAAATCCTCCTAGTTCTAAGGAATCAATTTGAACCGCCCAAAATCACATTGTTATTAACTTTCTGTGATCCAGGTTTAAGCCACAGCCGCTTTATTAGGACAAAACGTGTTCCGTGAACTTGGTCACGTCACACACTCGCCAACATCAAAGGGTTGAATCGAAGGAAGACCTTACGTTGGGTAAAATGAGCTACCTCCCGCGAAGAATAATCATGCTTGTTCAGTGCAGAAAATGTGACAACGAATCTCTGTCTCTGTCTATATATATATATATATATATATATATATGTGTGTGTGTGTGTGTGTGTGTGTCTCTCTCTCTCTCTGTCTCTCTCTGTCTGTTTTGTCTCTGTCTCTGTCTCTGTGTCTGTCTGTCTGTCTGTCTGTCTGTCTGTCTGTCTGTCTGTCTGTCTGTCTCTCTCTCTGTCTCTCTTCTCTCTCTCTCTCTCTCTCTCTCTCTCTCTCTCTCTCTCTCTCTCTCTCTCTCTCTCTCTCTCTCTCTCTCTCTCTCTCTCTCTCTCACTGTCTGTCTGGCTGGCTGGCTGTCTGTCTCTCTTTCTCTGTCTGTCTGTTTCTCTGTCTTCGTCTCTATGTCTCTGTCTGGCTGTTGGCTGTCTGTCTGTCTCTCTTTCTCTGTCTGTCTGTTTCTCTGTCTTCGTCTCTATGTCTCTGTCTGGCTGGCTGGCTGTCTGTCTGTCTCTCTTTCTCTGTCTGTCTGTTTCTCTGTCTCCGTCTCTATGTCTCTGTCTGTCTGTCTGGCTGGCTGGCTGTCTGTCTGTCCCTCTCTCTCTCTCTCTCTCTCTCTCTCTCTCTCTCTCTCTCTCTCTCTCTCTCTCTCTCTCTCTCTCTCTCTCTCTCTCTCTCTCTCTCTCCCTCTCTCTCTCTGTCCCCCGTCTGGGCCACCTC